>VZRZ01000658.1:0-83381 GCA_013398175.1 Climacteris rufus
AGGGAAATTATGGCATGTAATTTAATGCCATGAAGCTGACACCTGGAAGTCAGTAACAGATTAAAAGCATTCAGATAATTATTGAGCTTTTTATGTCAGGCTGATTATGTACAGGCAAAGGAAATAAACACTCTCAAGCCTGTATTTAATGTACCTGTGCCAGACATCTTGTATTCTCATAGTTATTTACTCTCAACATGTAAACTAAATTTAACCTGTGAAATAGCTGGTTTGGAAGGTGAAGTCCACTTTTTAGAGGTAGATGTTTTAAAGAAAAATGGCTCTTGGTCGTGCTGGAACGGCTGAAAAAGAACAGACATTAGAAGAAGCCTAAACCCATCAGAGAGCATATATTACTCAGCAATCACTTTCCTCAGACTTACAGCTCACAATGCTTAGCAAATGCTGGTTATTTGTCCTTCACATCCCCTTCTTTCCCCACGCCCATGTTCAGCTGGTGAGTCCAGTTGTCTCCATTTTGCTGATCAGGAATTGTGAGACAACCAAAAAAGTCTTACTGACTCTAGTAAAACACAGAGCAGGCTGTTTCCAGTCCATCTAATACTTTAGAGAGGGACTCATTTTCAAGCAGATATCCCTTGCCATCGAGTCAAACAGGACTGTATATGCTTGAAGTTCAGCACATATCCACATGCTTTGAGGCATCACCACCTAAGTGCTCAGTATTTCGTAGCTCTTAACAAGCTGAGTTTTATTTTGCTCTTGTAGAATGAATGAATACAAATCATTTTGCAACATATTGTCTTGGACATACTTGTAACACGGCCTTTTTGTCCCTATGAGCACAGACCAATGGACAAAATTATCATATTATGAGACTAGTTTGTTTTCTTTATTGATAAGAAGCGCTGTATATAGAAAATTACTCCATGAGCTCCATGAGAGCTCAGGCTGAACCAAAATAATTTACCCCTGAAGAATCTTGCTCATATTTTCCCAGCTGACACAGCTGTCCCTTAGAAGAAAAACAAGACTTCTTAACAAAAGGAAGTATTCTGCCCTGCAAATCGGTTTTCTAAACATCTTCCCACACCACACCATCTTCCAGTCATCATGGAGCTCAAAGACAATCCCAAGGACTCAAAGGTAAAATCCTTTGGTGATAAATTTTTATGGCACAATCCTAGATTTAGAGATAAAACTCAGTGGAGACACACATTTGGCCAATATCCTCACCATTTCAAAACACAAGAAAATTCTTACCCAAACACTGAGATTAATGAGCTGTGTATCTCTGCTTTTAAAAACAAAAAGAGGACTGACCTAGGACACCAGTTTAGAGCTTGGCAAGACCTTTCACTTCAATTTCTTTATCGGTCAGACATACTTAAGTATGAGCAATGTCCATCGTAAGGGTTTTTGCAGACAGGGAGGTAACTAGATTAGTGAGACTGTAGGATTCTGGATGCCAAACTAAGTATGACATTTCTAAGAAAATGTGTGCAAGCTAGGGAGGAAAAATTATCTGCCTCCCAAAAAGCTTTAACATATTCTATATCTGGGAAGTATGCAAAACTCTTAAATGTAGTGTGCAGCTTTCAAACTAGAAGAGGCCTTGTGCAAAGTTTGCAGATGAGTGTATTTCTATGTGTCTTTCCATGGAAATGTGTATTGTTTGAACAAGCAAAAAATGAAGAAATGAAAGACAAAGACATAAAAAGATCTGTGACTGATAAATCTTTAATATAAAAATTGTACAAGAATTTTGATACAAATTACAAGAGGTATTTGGACAAAGTATGAGTAAAACTCCATTTATATCCCCAAAACCTTCTGCATTTTATGCAAGAGACATACTGTAGGACAGTTACAGTACAGAAAATACAAGAAAAGAAATGTCAAATTAAAAACAGGACTTTTAATTCCCTCAGATTACTATGGAAAAAATTGCTTAGAGTACATACAATATTTATAAAGCTACCAATGTCACGCTTATTAGATCAACATGATGCAAATTTTCATATCCCCTTGTACAGCTATATTCCATAGTGCATGCTTTGGTTCTGCAGGCAGGACAGTAGAGCATTCATGTTTTGCTCACATTGAGACCAAACAGTGAAAATGAAAAGCCTCCTCTATGGCAAACAGAGAAAGACCTTTGCAAAAATGTCCATCAGTCCTTGACTCCATACTTTCCCGTACCTGTCGGGTGTACCCCAGGAACACGTCTTGATAAAGTCCACTGGAACAAGCCCAGCCTTGCCAGCCATCAGCGAGCTCGCCATTCTCTACACAGCAGCCCCCTTGCTGCTGTTGGTGCATCACTGGTTGGCACAGGGGGTTGCAGAAGGGCTGTGAGAGCCCTCCCATGCCTGCTGAGAAAGGGGTTTCCAGACTTTATGACTCTGTTGACTGAACGCACTGCCAGACCCCTAAGAACTTCCAAATACATGAAGGTTCAAATCCAGTTTATCTCAGTTTACATCTCCATGTGAACCCCCACATGGTTCCCATCTTACCAGTTCAGGAGAACTGAAACACAGCAGACAGCTACATGGGAAATCACCGTTTGACCTTTTATGTTAAAAGCTGTTAAAATAACAACAGTGACAGCGAGCAAGAGCTGTCAGTCAAATAATGAAACTCCAAACCTCTGTGTAAGCCCCCTACAATGGGTTATTTGTATAGATACAAACATGTTACAGTGACCTGCTTGTGATAAGTAAAAGTGTGTGGAATTTCAGCCAGGGTAAATTTTGAATGTGTTTAGGTTCAGATCAACTTATTTGTACACCTGTTGCACATACATTGTGCTGGAACACATATCACTCATAAACTGGAGGACAGGCAGGAGGCATGAACTGAGAACACAAATGCTGCCCATCAAAAACCAGCCATATTTGGGGAAAGGAGCCCCATATGATATAGGAACCAAAGTTTGCACAAAAAAAAAGCAGCATGCTAAATTTCATCTTTTTAAATAGCTAAATAAAACACACACATAACAGTGGCCACTTTATTCATCTTGCCACTTTACAAACAGTAACCATTTTCACAGATGGAATGCATAAAACTTTTTGAAATGAAGAACACTAGGAGGATGTGTTACTTTTTCTGAGAGAATTTGAATGAGACACGCTCTTGGAATGAGAGGAGAAGGGGTGGTGATGAAAATGGGAAAATTAAAGACAGTGGCTGAAGGCTGTACAAGAGTTTGCTAAAAAAAATACTTCAAAAAAATTACAAATGTAAAAGTAGAGTTGAAAAATAATGAATAAATTCACCTTTGTTAGTACAGCTTAGGCATCCCTATTAACTCTGAAGGTCATCAGGTAAACTGAGAACATCCCTAGAATCACAGTTCATGTGGCTAGTGTACCATTTAACAGCTGCAGGGGTGGGGGGGATACATTCTGCCCCAGCAGTACAGGAGGTGGTGAGGGGATGGGGCTGCAGACCATGTGACAACATCTTGATCTGGATGTGATGATTCCATAATGCTCTCCGACTCGGGCATGGACACGTGCATGCACGACTGCCACTGGTGCCCCAGAGCTGCTGTTCATAACCTCTTGCATTTTGTGACAGAAGTGGACAGGTTGTGGTTAACTATTGATGAGTTTGCCATCCTAACTGTGCATTATCCTCTGATCATTCTCAACCTTTTGTTGACAATGGATGCCTTATAAAATCTTTATGCATCACTTAGCTAGTCTTGCTCTCTCTTTCTTCTCTAGAAATATAATTGAGCTGGATGCTTTTCTTAATCTTCCTAAAATATTTGTCTCCAAAGGTTTGAAGGGAGCAATGTACAAAATCTGCAGAACACCAGAAAAACCTCTCTACACGTTAGATATTTGCTCACTTATGCTTCCTGTACTTTTAAGTGCATGAAGAAATATACATATACACCTATGTAAGGGTGATGAAAGTGATATCATTTTGCTCACTTGTAATCTTCATTTTAAGTCTCCTTGTTCTAACACTGTGTCTGTTTCTCCTTCTCCGTCTGTCACACTCACACTCACACACATATACACAAACACACACAAAGGACACAAATTATTTTTTCAATTAGAAAGTCCTCAATTTCCACAAACAGCCTTGGAAATGGTACAGCAAGAAACGCTGCCCAAGCTCATCATCGCAGGTCAGCTCATCCGGCTGCTTCAACCTCCGTCAGTGCCATGTACACATGGAGTTGACAGGGGAGCAGAGTCTGGGCTCAGCCTTTATACTTCTGATACAAACAGGCCTCAGGAATTTGTCTGCTGGTTTCACCCTTGTAGCTTCTGATGAACTCGGAAGGAAAAGGAAGGAAAAGATCAGTGACCTCTGACTGGTAAAAGACCTTAGCATATATATGGTGGGCACCATCACCTCTGTTGCAGTAAACATCAAATTACCACATAGTTCTATTGACAGCATTAGCATCCAGAACCAGCAAAGAGGAGTTGCAGCCAGCCAACACCATGAATTAATCCAAGGATATGAAAAACAATGAACACCCAAATGGCTGTGTTTGGTCTTGGGCTTTACAGAAACCTGTCTTTGACTTTTTGGTGCTGTATTGGCTACCAGCACTGTTCAACCCCCAATGCCCAACACTCAGAGGCGCACACAGGGTCCAGCATTACAATCTTGGCATGGGAATGCTGCTGACCCTGAAAGGAAAGTGTGCTTCAGCAGCTCCTCTGCCTACTTGAATTTTCAACTGCTATTCAGCAGTCAGTCAGCATACAATAAAAAGGAAGGGGAGTGCCTGGAGTCAGATCCACTGGCTTTCATGCACTTAGAATTTTTTAAAACATAGCACATGCTCTCAAGTTGCTTCATTGTAGAACTCTTTCTTTTCTGATGGTGCCATCAGAGAAGCACTTCTGGAGACTGTACTTTCAGCAGTGTTCTTGCAAATGAAGGGATAAATCATGAAAAATTCCTTATTGTATGAGGACAGCATATTTTGTCTCAGATACATTTTTCTGACACTTTACAGAAGTTCACACTGACCTCAGCAAGAGGTGTTCCTATCATGGCAGAATAGAATATCTGGAATTGGCAGTCACAATAGGAACCCAAGAGTACGACATTGCTCTGAAATTTGCCCAGGAATGGGCTAAACCAGTTAAAAAAAAAAACAAAACTCCACATCCTCTTTGGCACTGAACCAATGCAGCAAAACGTAGCAAATTCAAACGAGTATTTCTAGCAGACACAGTATGGCTTATGCCAATACACAGCAATTAGTTGCTACATAAGCAGACAAAAGTGCCATTACAGACAGTATTTCTCAGCTGACCTTTTGCTAAGAAGCCATCTTGTTACTGTCTGCCTGATAGCTCGATAGAGCAGCCAGTGGCAGCCTTGGGGTTTCCAAAGACAAATCAAAGTGCTCCAGATGGGACTTCCCTTCACTCACTGCAGATGTGTATGCATGCTTGTGTGTGTGTGTGTGTGTGTGTGTGTGTGTGTAGGAATGGGGAGGGAAAGCCTGGTTCTTATACTCAATTTTGCCTTCACAGGGGATAAACAGGCAATTACACATCCTTTTATATTTGATGGCCAAGTGCTGAACTTGAAAGCACACTATTAGTTTGTGTCCCTTCAGGGCCAGTGCAATAAGTAGCCAGGAGAGCTGGGGATAAAGGAAGAGAGGGTGTTGTCTGCTGTTAGTGTGACAGTCTTGTCAGCAGCTCTCACATTACTGGAAGGTAATAAAGTGACAAGTAAGTTATTAGAAAGATATGAGGTGAAATTGAACTGAAGCTTCTTTCTGCTCAGCTCAGTTTTTTTCCTGCTTTGTAATGGGCCACTATTTGTTACAAACCAAGCCTTGTCTTGAGATCTTATATAAAAAAAGAAATATTTATTCTTTGCAGGAAAGGTCACATGAATTTACAATATCACACTTTAAAGGAGAGGAATGGGAAAATAGTTCCATGACAACTACAGCTGCTATTTAAAAAAACACAGTGTCATCATAATGAACAATAATACTGGCAAAAGTCAGAGGACTTGTCAAAAACATGTCCATATTTTAACCCTTTGGTGGTCCAGAACCGCTTTAAGTGTCAGTGCCAAACATAACAGCAACAGTATTGGGATATACATGATCAATACCTTGATCAAAAAATCAAAACTGTCATTCAGTATCATGACTTGAACAGAGAAAACAAGCCACACAAGGTTATCTACAGACTTGATATAATACTACTTATGTAAAATACTTGCTGCTTCATTCTGTTACAGCCATTTTAAAGGCAGTGATAAAGCTGCAATGTTGGCAGGAAGAGACAGAAACCATGAGACTGGAACAGACATGTATCTGGGCAAACATGTGGGTGAAAGGTTCAGTCCATCATATGATGTTGCTCTGCTCCTGAAGTAAAAATGGATATGGAAAAGAGCTCCTTTTATGTCCCTACAGAGCAGAAGAAAAAAGCCCAACTCATCATGTGGCAACTGCAGGATATGCTGATGCTTATCTAGCAAAGTAGCACTTCAGTCACTGTTTTGTTGAGTTACTATAGCAGTAAAGTCTTTTTCTTATGTCACTACATAAGAAAAAACAAAACTAAGAAGGAACTGAAATATACCAGCTGCCATCATGTGTCTGCCACTCACCTTTTCCCCACAGAGAACTCCTACTGCCTCCTTGCCCTTAGTATAGACACCTTTGCTTCTCTTTTGAAATAAAAAGAGTAATTCTGTTAACGCAAACAGAAAAGTGACAAAAGCATTCTGGGGACAGAAGACCAGTTTTGTTCATGTGAGTGGGAAAAAAATCTTAGAAGAGCATGTGTGCACTCCTAGACCATGCACTTTCCCTCCCTTACTCTGCCACCAACTTCACCGTGAAAATGTCCTGCAGAATTTGAATACAAATATATTTCTGCAAAGATGTCCTATTTTCTGATGGCAGCTGACATCCTTAATGACCACCATGTGAAAAATGGGTCCATAAAAAGCATTAGGATTTTAAAATATCATATGCATTGAAGGAGAAACTTTTGGAACTAAATCTCTGGTCTCGAAAATGATTCCTATCTCTGGAACAGATCACACCTTGAATTATCATGTTTCTGAGCTTTCATGATAATCCACACAGCTCACTGTCTTGTTTTAACATTCCTGCCCCATATATTTAACTATGTGAGATCCTCATCTGGGTTTAGAATGCTAAAATTGAGGGGAAACTCAAATGGATCTTGGTAGCCCCACTTCCTATTAGTTGTATTAGACCAAATCAACTGAGATGCTGACCACCCCTGACAGCTACTTTACTGTTTAGAACCTGACTCTACTCATTTTTCCTCAACAGTTCCTTCTTTGGAGATGGGATGGAATGGGAAACACATAGGTGATGGAAAATTTATAAAGTCGTGGAACAGGCAGAGAAAGTACACTTTCAGTTCTGTAACAGAAGGGAAGGAGAGAGGGAGGAAGGTAAGGGAGGGAGGGAAGGGAGGGACGGAGGGACGGAGGGAGGGAGGGAGAGAGAAAGGGAGAAAGGGAGGGAGGGAGNAGGAAGGAAGGAAGGAAGGAAGGAAGGAAGGAAGGAAGGAAGGAAGGAAGGAAGGAAGGAAGGAAGGCTTTGAGAGATCTTTAAGAGCAGTGTTCATGTGCTTTTAGGCTTTTTAATCTACACCTTCCACATTTTGTCGATTTGAGTTGTGGCTCAGTGACAGAGTGCTTATACCTTGTGTGCACAACTCCAGTGTTACCTTAGAGTCAGCTGCAGTTTAAATGGCAAAGTTAAAATCTCAGTCTTAACAAAATGTATGTGGTTGAGACATAGATCAGAAAAATTGACTAAATATTTTAAGGTGTGCCAAAATATTTTTGAGTTAAATTAGCTCTTTACTAATACCAACTAATTAGTCCTCACAGGAGCACACTTACAGGCAAGATCATATTAGTATTAGAAAGTTTTTAACAGACTGAAACATAAATGGGTAAGTGATGTGATCTATGTGAGACTGAACTGTGAGAAAGGGCTACCAGGGGTGTGAAAACTCATGTTTTCCATTTTTGTGCTTTGATTGTGCTGTTTTCTTCCAAATCTTCATATAGTTTTTCAAAAGATACCTAGTGGTTAACCATTATCATATGCTTTCCTGACACACCATACCCCCCAACCCTCCCAATGAAAAGAGAAATCCTAAACAAGCTCTGGACAAGTAGTTCTGTTTCTAAAGGAGGTTTAAGTACAGTTATTTCCTAATCATGGACAAGGCTTTTTGATATTTACAGAAAAATACAGTTATCTTGAATAAACAAAACAGTGAAACAGTGTGGAAAGAGTGACCACAATAACTATAGGACCCAAAAAAGGAACAAACTCTATGTAAAGGGAAGAGTATCTTCCTCAAAGTTGGTCTAGTTTCTGCAATATAGTTTAGACTGACAGATTTTGGAAACTGAAGTGATAGCCACAGGTCTGTGATAACATAAGCAACTACACAATACTTACTATGTCATCACACCATTACAGGCCATGTTCTGTGTGGAACAGATGAGATTGATGTTTGGTCATTATTCTTTTTGCACTCTGGGTCACTGCTGAGATCACCCAGAAATGCTACTTTCAGTAAAACCAAGCTTCTATGCCACAGCCCTTTTATGAATTTTTTGGATAACATCAGATGATACAATTTCCACCACAGGAAAACTTCTGATAAATACAGATTCTCATTGAGATGCATGATAGGTATAAAGTAGGGAAATGCCATTGAATTCAATGTAAGTGTAAGTGCCCTTCTAAAGAAAAGACTGTTCTGACATTAGTATCACTAGCACTGAATAAACGACTTGATTTGCCTAGAAATAATAGTGAGGAATATTCTCAAGACAGAGATATGTCTTCTACATGGCTTAAACAAAATCTTAATGAAGTTAAGAGTAAGACTTGTGAGCTTCTAACAATTTTTGGAGGTTTGTCCCTGTTTCCTCACTTTTTAGAATGTTCTGTTTAATTCTGTGTAGTAAATACAATTTTTTTTCTTCTATGTCAGTAATCTGCTGAATTTAACTACTTATGTTGCCTAATTTTTAAAAAACGTTTACCAAACCCATTTGTCCTCTAACAGAAACAGAGTGAAATGAGAATGCCGAACAGTGATTAATTCAGTAATTATTTATATACCTCAAATATGTTTGTCATTAAAAATTATATTTATTTATACCATGCATACTACAAAACAGTGGGGTTTTTTTTTTCTGTATATATAATTCAATTTTTGTTCTTTTACTTTTTAGACTTTCCATATTACTTGTTCCTATTAGCCTGGGAGGAGAGATGAGAGTGCAGTACAGGTAACACTACAAAGGTTCATGTGTTTTGGAAGAATGCACTCTTACTGTTCTAATTTCCCTTTCTCACAAACACACTGAGCTTGCATGACATAAAACAAAGCAAAGCAGATCTCTCCACTCAATTTAACAAGGTAAAGTAGTTGAGACTTTGAAAAAAATAAAAAAGATGAAAGAAAAATGTCAGTGAAACAGCTTAGTTTTTTGCTAGAAAGTTTCTTTTTGTTAAACCAGAAAGTAAATTTCCTTATAGTTTCTGTGGAATCCACAAATGTTTTCAGGGCTTCCTAAGTGTACAGAATAAAAAAAATGATCAGAGGCTTGTAACTCATAGGAACATATTGAGAATTCATTTAGAAAGATTTTTCTTTTATTTTCTACAACTGGAAATACTGATTTATTAGCTATTGATCCCTACTTTTGGAAACAAAAATACTGAAATGCATTAAAAATACTAAAAAAGAGGAAGTCTATATTAAGAGTTTCCTCTAGAAAATGTAACAGGACTTAAGTACTCAAGTGGACATAAAAAGTAAGAATTATCAAAATGCACAGCAAAACAATACAGCGACAAGCTGAAACAATGGAGCATTTCTGACTCTTGGCTAAAAAGAATAATGTTCTGGGTCAGTAAATACAGAAAAGGAACACATTCTCACTGAAGGAAAATTTTATCGTCTGCTGAAATATCCCTTGGGGTTTTGTTTGTTTGCTTGTTTTTGCTTTTGTTATTGGTTTTGTAAAGAAAAGAGCCTACAACACACATCCTAATGGCTTTGGCTGTAGACTGAACTTAAGTAAATACCATCACTCAGTCAGTATGTTGTGGTAACTAAGGCTGCCAGTGTGGTTTACCAGCTCAAGCAACATGTGTAAACACTGGAAACAGAAAAATTCAGAGGGCAGCCTCCATTCTATCTGCCTTTCTCTACGGCTTGCTCCTTGCCTGTCTCCTGTTCGTGCTTGCTCTCTTGCTCACTATCTTTCTTGGACTTCATTATATTCTGACAAATCATGCGAGTGAAACACAAAACATTAACACCACTAGACATCCTTTTTTTTCTGGCTTCTAATTTTATCCAAAGGGAAAGTTACCCAATAAAAATTCCAGCATATGTTTTCAGAGCTACTAAGTGCTTCTGTCATTCATTTCTTTTGATTGCTTCTATAAAACATGCCTTAATCATACTACAGCACTTTCCATTGCAAAAAAGACAACTTTACAGAACAACATAGTTAACATTATTTCCCTGTTCCTTTTGATTTTTTTTAAAAACACCACAAAAATCCAGGGTATAATAAGAAGCACACAAAATTATATTCATCTTTGTTCTGTGACAAGTAGTATCAGCATTTATATCCCCAAATATTATGCATGTTTGACAAAAAAAGGTTTCTACTGGTTCACATGACACAATTCTGGTTTTTTCTTTTTCTTTTATGCAATGTAGTATATAAGGAATAAGGATGCGCTATTGTTTCTAGTAATAATTGGCACTTGAAAAAAGCACCAGCAAGTCTGTATTTCACTTTACCTCTTTTCCCTCTCCAGTATTTTTTTTTGTGTAGTCCAAAAACTACAACTGTGGTTATGGTGAATAACTACATTTTCTTTTTTCAAAATGTGTGCAAAGTTGGCACTTTTGTATTAACACTAAACACTAATACTCTTTGTTTGGCATTCATGCCCTCATACTGACCAGATCACTTTTATCTAAGTGTATTTTTTTTAAAGACACTTACTGAAAATATGGCAATAGTTTAAGAAAAAAAAAAGCATGGATATTATTACACATCCCCTTGTAGTGTACGAAAAAGTGCATGACTGGATTTATGTACTAGTACAAGACAAAAAAACTGTATCAAATCAGGTACTGTAAAGCATGCCAGCACCTCTGTATTACTTATATCTAGCAGGTAGTTAAAACAAGACTGTGGTTCTTTTAAAAATGTGCATTAAAGCTAACATAAATGAGTAAAACTAGCCAGCAAACTATTTTTCCTGCTTATCTAACAGCTGAATGTAATTGTAAAAACTAAGCAAAAAAAATTAGAGTTAAACCACCATCAATACAATTGTTTTACATCATAGGCCTGTCAAGGCTCAATATATATACAAGTGTAACAGCCATGCTTAGTAGAACGTTATCCCCAATGCTTAGAAGACACAAAGACAACTAAGTAGATTGATTTTTCTTTCTTCTTCTTCTTTTTTTTTTTTTTTCTTTTTTTTTTTTTGCAATTTTTTGTGGTTTTTGGGGGTGAGTGGGTGGGTTTTTTTGTGTTTTGTGGGGTTTTTTTGTTTTGTTTTTTTGTTTTTATTTTCTTTCAGGCAAAACGTCATTGGGCAGAACAAACTGTCTCTTTGGAGATGACTAAGAACATTCTAACAGAACTAGGGACAACTCCAAGTTTTCTGGGTTCTGGGTTTTTGTTTGTTTGTTTTTGTTTTCTTTTATTCCATGAAGGATCTCTTCCCCCAAATTAAAGGTCCTACCTTTTTGTTTCTATTAAAAAAAAAAGGAAAAAAACCCCAACAACGGAAAAAGAGGGAAAAGCACCTGGTGTTTCTTTCTTTTATTAAAAAAGAAAAGAAAGGGATTATATATATATATATATATTTATGTGTGTGTGTGTATATACACACACACACACACATACATATATATATATGTGTATATATATAGGGAGACTGTATATGGCAGTTCAGATGTAGTGGGCCCTCTCTGAGAGCTGGCATTATGCTATGTCCATCCTTGAACTAATCTACTGAAGTGAAAGGAATGTTTTTATGCAGATTGGGGTTCTGACTGTGCCGGTTTCGGCTACGGACAGAGGAGAACATCATGTTGCACCCAGGGACTTTGCATTTGTGCATTTCTCGCAAGTGCACTGTTTTATAATGCACTCTTAGGGTTCCCTTGTTGCTGTACATTTTGTGGCAAATGTTACACATTATCCCACCGTTGCTCACCGAAACACTGCTGAACATGAGGGATCCTGGGACATCAGTGCCCATACCCACAGCTAAGGCAGGGGCATCTGCTTTGTGGGCAGATTCCCCGCTGTCACTTGCCCCATCGATGTCGTCCAGGAGAATACCCTCATCGCTTCCTGCATCAGATTCTCTTGAGGAATGGATACTGCTGCTGGACTGGATGCTGGAGGTGGTGCTCAGATCTAGTACCATATAGTCTTCCGCCATGCCCCTGCCGTACCCATTCATATGGGAATCCTCAGTACCAGCAGGCGAGGAGGTGTCTTCCCTTATGTCAAGCCCCATCTGATGCTGAGCGCCATATATCTTCACCAAAAATTCATCGCGGAGGTCCTTACTAAGAGAAGGCTGTGAAGTGTCCAAGCCCATGTCATCCAGTTCTTTGGTCAACAGTTTACGGTGCAGGTTTATGTTAGCACTGTGTCTGGGAAAGGAAGAGGGAAGGGAGAAAAGGAAAAATGTACAGTATTTTTGATTAAACATACAGTCATCAAGCACCAAATCCAAATGCTGATTTATTTATAATTTATCATAAAAATATCCCCTATCCATGTTGCTTGGAAATGTCAATCTTTTTGTAAGTGGATAAATTGCAACATAAAAACTAAACAAAACAAGCAAATTACCCTCCCCATACTCTTTTTCATGTCAGCTGCTGCTCCTCAACATTAGTCCCCAACAGCAGCTACAGCCTTTTCATTTGAAATTTACAAAATAATAAATTGCACTAGCAGAAAATGCAAAATGCTTTTCTTGGTTCCTGAATTCCTGCTAACCTTCCTAAAAGCCTTGCTTCAGGAGAAAAAAATATTAATGTATGGAATATCTGTATGTGTTTCTATCTATGTCTAACTCTGGGTCCATATTTTTATATATTTATACATACATGTGTACTCACATAACTCTCTAAGTGAAATATAGGAGGAGAATAAAATAAAGGTAACTGAATGATGCATTGTCAGAGTTCCTGATTCTGCTAATTTAATTCTGGTATAAAGGGGTTCAGAATCAGGCCAAACCAAGATGGAGAAGACTTGAAGGTTTTAAGATAACAAGTCTTTGAAACCTGCATGTAAGTTTCTGAAATCTTAACCAAAGTCAGTGGTTTCATCCTTCTAGGTGGTCACTGCCACTTCTCCCTGTCCTTTTTCCTGTACTGTGCCTGATGTAGTGGTGACTGACCCAAGCAGTGTAACGTCCAGTAAAAAAGCCCTATTAATGGCAGTGAGAATTTTACCCCAAATCAATCTAAAAACTTAAGCATGGGTTTGGTTTAGGTATTTGCTGAAGTTACTGCAGATGTTCAAGACAATGGAAAACTGTCACTGATGGAAGTGCTTTTTGGACCAGAACCCAAAAGCTGCAAATTAAAATATTCTCAAGTGTTTTACAGAATCTGGGCCTTTGCTTGCAGGAAATAAAGCTCTGCATTTGCCGCAATGTAAGCCTTTGGGTTAGTAAATGTATAAAATAGCCTATTATTTGAAATACTGCATTCTACTCTCCACTTTTGACATTGGCTTTATTCATCCATTGCAGTAGAACCTCACTGATTTGCAGTAGTGTCAGGAAACCCTCTTTGAAAAACTGCATTTTCTGAATTAAGAATGCAACCAACAAACATGACAGACATCTAAGACCTCTGACCACAGAACATGCTCATTTTGCTGAAGTGCTTAAGAATAAGAAATCAGTGTAAAGTTTTCAGTATTAGAAAACTTTAGGGTTCAGTTTTCAGAATGTGCAGCATTGCTGAGGAAATAACAAATATTTATTCAGTTTCTTTGGGGGGTGACTTGATTTTCGAGTCAGCAAAAAAGAATTAGCGAAGTTCTACTGCATAACATTCTTTGCAAGCTAAGGACCCAAACCCGCAATTTACAACATGCAGACTCACCAGTCTGTCTGCCCATTATAAATTGCAGATCAGAGCCCAAATGTAGGAGGGAAAAGAAGGGGGAGGGGGGAGGAGGGTGGGGAAAGAGAGAGAGAAAGAGAGAATTTTAACATAGGAATAGTTTAATTTGCAAAAAGCACTATGTATAAAATTGGCATGGGAAAACATAACAATGATCAAGTATTTTACAGACATTCAGGTCCTACAGTAGCAAAAAAGGGAGAAGAGGAACAACAGCTATTAGCAATATTTCCTTATTGAAAGCTTTTATTTTAAGAAACCCTTTGAAACATACCTCTCAACCAGCTGAAGTCTCAAACATGATACAGCAATACAATGCAAATAAATAAAATAAATGCAAATGTATGAAGATTAAATTGATGTGAAGTTAATTCCTGTAATTTTCACACTTTGTGATTCCTCTATCTGTTGCAAATGACTTAAGGGAATAAATGAACATCAGTAGAACTGATATGTCCCACTCACCTGCAAATGCAGGTAACTGGTCTCTGACACAAAACTGATACTGAAATGCAGTTTAATTGAATTGTGTCTGCTTGGGATGCAATTATTCCAGTAAGGGGGTGGTCTAGAATAGAAAATTTCTCTCCTAATGAGAGATAGTTGAGAGGTATGGGCAAGGGTGGAAAAAGTGGAGAGTATTTCTTGCTTTTATCCCACATGGGAAATACTCCTTTCACACAAGCAAGTATAGCACCATTGCTTTTTTGAGGCAAAGAAGTGTAATTATGCATATCCCACACTGCACTTAGGAAGGCTGAGCTTACCTTGTGATAAGATCAGCTTTCTAATCTTTTGCTAAATTGAGATCACAAAAGAGAGAGAGAGAGAAGAGAGGAGAAAAGAGAAAGAAAGGGGGAGGGGGAGGAGAGGAGAGAGAGAAAGAGAGAGAGAGAGAGAGAGAGAACAAATTCACATTCCAATCCAGACACATCTGGTTTAAAAAAAAAAAAAAAGAAAATAATATCTGAAACCAATAAAACACAGACTTCAAAAAAAGTCTTGACTGTGAAACTGTTTTTTGTCAGCTGTAATATCATTTATACTGTTGTCCTGATGGATACTGACTCAACCACACAATATGGAAAACATAAAGCTAATTAATCAAAGCATATTCACACCATCCCCATTATCATCCACAAATGAGTTCTGAACAGATGCATGCAGTGTGCACATACATGAATGATAAACAGTAGTCCTGATGGTCCCTTGCCTTCCTGGTGTCAGATGGAATGTAGCTCCATGTAAAGTTGCTAAGTGAAGTACAGTCGCTTACTGTGAAGGTCTGTCCACACTGACCAGCATTATTAAATGACCATAAAAGCACATTTGTGCTTATCATCATAAGGCTAACTGCAAACTATTCATAAAGTACTTATGTGTATACTTATGATTTCTCCCCCTCTCTCCCCTCCTCACTCCTGTGGTATGGGAATTTGTTGCAGCATAGAAGATGGTCAGGATAACTGTAACTGTTCCTTCTATGCATTTGTGTTTACTATTTCCTTGGTTTGCTGCTAAGAAAAACAACAGGCATTCACTAAACAAAGACATAAGAATAAATTGCCATGTTAGAGAGGAGCCACCAAGCCCTGGATAGACAGAAGCCATTCTGAGAAAGACCACTGTAAGGATGCAAGCTCTGTTGATGTTCTGATAAGAAGAGATGCCTCCCTTATTCAATTCTCACTTACAGCAGTAGCAATCAGTAATCTAGTTAAAGTATGTACCAGCTCATAATATCTGTCAGGCAAACGATGTGCAGAAATGTGCGGACCAGTTCTGGCACTCTGCTCAGTAGTGTCCCTTTTCCGCTGTCAGCAGTACTGTTGGATTCTCCTAATATAATTACATTGACTTTTATTCAATTAAGTGCCATTTCTAGCCTTAAAAAGAAGCTACTTTATCAATTGATTCAGGTGTAATGCAATAATAAAGATGAACTCATGGCAGTGCATTAGCTCTGCTGTTCATAACTTCTGAACATAGGTTCATTCATAGCAGTCGATTTCCATTATGCAACCACAGTTCAAAAGAATTGATTCTTTTACATTCATTTCTTAATCTATTTCACTTGTGTTTAATACTGTCCCTAAATATCATATGTGAAAACATTCTGGTGGAGATGAGAAGAATGAATTGTGAAAAAAGTTCATTTATTTAGACACTGAACTTTTGAAATCTTAATAAAAACCCCAAAGTCTCAGACCCCTTTCTCCATACCAAAGAGATTTTCCATCCTAATCCAGTTCTTTCTACCCTGCTTTGTCACTCCCAAAGCCTAGCAAGTCCCCTACCAGCCCTCAGCCAGCCATAACCACCTGTCATCTTGTTCACCTGCTCCTCCCCATGATACCTGCAGTTTCTTGCTTCAGCTGTTCTGTTCCCTGATGTGATTTACGAAGCTGCTTACCTCTTCCTCCTCCAGATACTGCTCCCAGGTATGTGTAAACAATGGTCCCAGAGTAAGCTGAGGCACAGCTTGGGCAGAGTGATTTGTGCCAGTGCATGAACACTGCCATCAAACAGGCAGAGAATCCTGAAGCTAAATATGCCGAAACCAGCTGAGCTTCAGCTTACCATGGTTTCATTATTCCTCGTACCTGAGCTAGCTAATTTAAATCCATCTCTGGTGTCCTTTGCACTGCAGTTGCTGTTGTATCTGCAGGGAAAAGAACTTAAAGAACATAAATCATTGACAGAGGTATATATATATATATGTGTGTACAAAACAAAATATTTCATCTAACTAAATCCTTGAATGCCTCTGGACTTCTTAGACTTCTTATTTGTACATCAACTACCAGAAAGGCATTTGATCCTTGCAGTGAAAATGCTGCATAAAGACAACTGGTGATTGAAGTCTTCCACACAGAAATATGAGATCAAATGAGTTTAACTAAAGGCATATCTCACTCCACTTCAATTACCATACCTACCCTCTCCTAGGCAACAAGGGATGGTGACGAGGGTTAGTTCTGAAATATTATCATTGCTAAAGAATGTCCAAACACCTATTTAGCTCTATACTACATCAGGTACCCTTAAAAATTAGGAGAGTACTTTTCCAATATGTTTTGAAATGTAGCTTGTTGTGGAAAGGAAGCTTGAGCAAATTCTAGGACTCATAATACCTGATTTTTCCACATAATTACCATTCTTCATTCATTAGATATATGGAAAAGTGTGTGTGAAGTCCTCACTGGAGTGAATTCAGCCATGAGAATGGAACAGTGCTGCTGTGAGGATGATAATGATGATACACATGAAATCTGTGGTTGTGGTGAAGTGTCAGTCTCTGAGTTCATCACTGCCCTTTCAGGTCGGAGTTTTGGCAGCAGTGCAATGCAGAATTCTACAGCAGTTACAGCAGGTTCCTGACTGTGTGTGTGATCCCACTGGTATTTACCTTCTCTCGTGAAGTTCATGGAAGTATTCTGCCATAATTAGAATTCAATGTTGGTTCCACTCCTACTACTAGGAGGTTTTTCGGTGAGAGATGCACTATGCACCAACAGAAGGAAGGGGATCATAAGCCTAGGAAGTTTGTTCATTTAACATACATTCTATTTACACAGGTCATAAATCCAGACTGGGTTCTCTTCAGCAGTTTCTTTCCACACTTGTCAATGAATCTGTTAATTTACTGTCTATTTTTTGGAAAGAAAAAAATACAATGGCCACTTTAGTTTAGTTTATTTTTATTTAGTTAGTCTTTTCATTTCTATTTTGAGTGAGAAGGGATTTCTCAAAGTAGAGTTTGTCCTAGTATAGAAATCAGCATGAATTCTGTGGATGATTCAAGGCCAAATTTGGACGCACCCATAGCTGCAGTCCTATCTGCACTGGGACAAACCTCATCTCTGATGCACACAGCAGAGATTATAAAGAGCACTGTTTATTTAAATTCAAGAATTACAGAGGGCACAAAACCAACTACACAAAAAATTGGGTTGAATGCATTCGCCATTCATGACAGGACAGGTTGTTGAAAATTAAGCATACAGCATTATTTTCTTAATTACTTTAGTAAGACAAAAGTATGATTACACTTAAATATTAGGGGATGAGAGAAAAAGAGAGTGAGAATGAAACAGAAGCATAGTTGTTAGGGCAGTCAATTAGGGATGAGGGAAGCCCATTTTCCAGTGCTTGATGCAGTGATACAGAAAAGCCAAGCCAACTGATGTCCCAGTTAAGTGTCCCAGCTAGTGGGCCCTTGCTTCTCTTTGGCTGACTATATGTGATGAAGTTCTCTGATGAAAACCTCAGTCAAGCATTGAAGTGCTTTTTATTGTTCATTAAAATTCTGAAATGATGCATTTCAAAATTTCCAGTAGTATCCCACCACAACCTTTCTTCCTATGTTTTTAAGAAAGCCAGCATCCCAATTTCTTACACTTCAGATATTCTGAAAATGCCTTTTTTGGGCAAACACATGTTTTGCTAAAGCAATACCACCTTGCCCTACCATTCTAACACTGCAGAGAAATAACAAACAGAACGTGACAGTAGGGGGCCATAGGTCTTTGTTCAGCTTTTTTTAAAGATCAATAAGTGATCCCAGCATTAAATAACACAATAAAATTATATTTTGAGACTTAATACATGTAAAGACAACATAAAATTATTTTCTGTCAAATTTTGTTTTTTCCAAGTGATAGTGGATTTTTTTTAAAAGACAGAAGCTACTATCAGGTTACAAAACCTGAAACCACACAATCTTCAGCAGTTTGAAGAAGGTTTTGTTCGAAAATCAAAGGCCAGAACACATTTGTCTGATGGTTTATGTACAGATTGACAAAGCTGTTACTAAACTTGTATATGGAAGTAACTGCTCTGGTTGTACAGGTTCCACAAAAACTATCCTCCTGCTATACTAAGTTTAAAACTAAGCTCTATCATTCTGGTTTAAAATACCAAAACCAATGAAACTTCTATTATTAATCCTACCTGCCTTTTTTCCACACATATTTTCAGCTCAGTATTCAGCCTACATTTTTACCCATAACGAAATGTGAAAGGGAAATTCTCTTTGTTTCTCTTCACCTCAAAGGCTGTCAATTAAGACTTAAGGTTTTAAGATTTCACATGCTTTTAGTTGCTAACACAATTTTGTAATATGGCAAAATGTTGTGGTCTTACCTCACTTTTATGTCCCTTTCCTGATTGTTTAACCCTGAAACTCATGTAAAGGCCCAGAATATGTGAACATTATAGAAAATAAACCCAGAATTTTATGCTTTCTCAGAATCTCTACAGACTGAAAGTGCTGAGTTTCATGCAACTAAAATCAAAGAACCAGAAAGTAAGACTCTGGCTAAATATAACAATGTACATATTTATGAGAAAGATATGGCCTCAATTCTGATATTTCTTCAAGAGGGAAGCAGCAATCATTTCCCCCATTTGCTTAAGAGAATCAACAATAAAACAGTTCCTGGAATTTAATTAGTAATGAAAACAGTTAAAGAAATTATTTTCTCACTTGCTGTTCTAATTTTGCCACTCTATCAGCAGTCTTTGATACAGTATTTGTTTTGTTTTGGTTTGGTTTTATTTTCAATTAAGAGTAAAAAAAATCCATATATCTAAGCAAAGATAATAATGGTTTGAAATACTGATCTGACCTAAATTATAAAATTCACATTTGTCTGAACAGGGACAAGGTTTAAATCTGTACACTAGTGCTTCCACGTATTTGATATTTAATATGCCTCTAAATGTAAGGGAAAAAGTAGGTATAGGGACTGGACTTTAGAAGGAGTCAAGGCAAAAATACTACACTATCCAATAAAACAGTGGCATTTCTACATGAACAGAGTAAAAGCATCAGTTCTTGAGGCTTTAAATTGTATAGAATTTGAAAAATATTAACCTTTCATAGGAAGAAAATCCAAAAGGTAAAATACAGTTCAGCACCTATTAAAAAAAGTAGAAAAAAACCCAACAGTGCTTATTAAATACAGGAAATAAAGGACAAGCAAGTTCTTGCAAATTAAAGATGTGGAGCCCAGTCATTTCAATCCCTTTCAATATGAAACAAATCACTCACACTGGTCACGAAGACAGCTCCCTCTACACTCAAATTATTCACTTGAAGATAAGCTCCCATCAAACTCTTTAGGGGTTTAACTAATTTACTGCACAGATACGGCACGTCTGTTGTAATAACAGGTAGGATGTATTGGGGTCGACCATTTATCAGAATTAGACTTCTTTTTTCAATTCACAGTGAATTATGCTGCCTACACTGCTCCTCTTTCTCAGAGCTTCCCATCCCCTTACGGCCCCTAATGTGGCAGGCAAACAAAATTGACAGTCTCATCTTGTCAACAAGGGGTGATTCTCCTGAGAAGCCATTTAACTTTGCAGAGGAAGCAATGTATTAATGTGCCTGTCCCAGGAATGTTAATCATCTTCAAGCTCCCTCTAACTTTGACATGAACAAAATCACCAAATTTGTTTACTAAATGAATCATAATATGCTAATAAGAGAGCATGACATATATGGTAAAGACAAACAGATGGTTTGTTTACTCCACTTTGCAACTTTATAAATGTTGTAACTCTGAAGATGTTAGTGAGAATTATTGGTTTGTTGGCAGTGGCAAACATGCCTTTTGCATACTTAATCCACAGTTAGAGTCACAAAACAATTTATCATCACCATGGAATGCATAAAAAATGTTAATGCAGTGATAGTATTTGGAAAGGAAGGATAGTTGACTGTGTGAGCAAATACTCAGGTTAAATGTGAACTGATATCTGATGGCAATGTTTGCTACCAAATAATTTTGGTTTTTTTAAAATCTGTCAGGTTTGGGATTTTTGAAAGGTCCAATAAT
Source organism: Climacteris rufus (assembly GCA_013398175.1). NCBI lineage: Eukaryota > Metazoa > Chordata > Aves > Passeriformes > Climacteridae > Climacteris > Climacteris rufus. The sequence goes on from VZRZ01000658.1 coordinate 21,038, forward strand.
TCAGTATGCACTTGTTGAGGTGTTTAGTGAGATGGCCCTTATGGTGTGAAAAGAAATACACTTTTACATAGTTATGTGTAGCGTTGAGGTTATGTCACACTTAATATATTACTATTGTTGTCCATTAAAGATCAAAAGATATTTCAAACAAAAAGCACAACGACTGGTGTACTTGCCAAAGTTACTTAGAAATGATAAAAACTGTGTTGCAACACTTCAACCTCTCACTTTACTAGCTGCCTGGAAGCAAAATAGACTCATTATAAAATAGCCAGCACTCTTGTCTAGTATCTGTATTGGATGAGAAAATATAGAATAAAAGGATTTATGTGACAGAATATTTTCTAAGTCAACTAACTCAGTGTCGCAATGTTACAGGCACAAGAAGGTCATTATACACACAACAAAGTCCTTTGATGGAACTGACAGGTGCTCAGCACCACTGACTAACACTCCAAAGCTGTTTCTACAATTTGTACAATCTCTACAGCAGCTGGTGCAGTGCACTGCAGTCATGAATTAAGTCCTCATATCCACTGTGTAGAAGTATTTGCTGGTCCTTGACGCAAGGTGTATTTTCCCTTAAGAAGTACTGAAGCAACATTCAACTGCATGCATTAACATTTCTTTTCAAACTTGAATCATCTAAATATATGATCCAAGTTTTGTAATCAGAAGTTTCCATCCTTCATTTCATTTCACTACTACAACAGTCAAATGTGGTAATTTTGCAAGTTTTTACACAAAAAGACCCTTAAGTCCAGCATCCCACTCATTAATTTTACTGAACTCCAAGTTTCAGTAAATGCAGAAATAAAGATAAAATTCAGGCAGAACTGCTAGCTTTCCCTAACTCTGCTTTCAAACCAAATTTTTCTTTCAGATGTTGATGGACAGCAACACATTGTCTCCTGGTTTGCTTAGGAGGTTTATAGCCTCTTTACTGATTGAACCTCAAGTTCAGATTAATAATAAAACCTCAGATCCAGGGATAGCTTTGTATAATTTCAGATTGCACAGCAAATCTGTAAACCAGTTATTTTGGTCTAAATGCAATACTAATTCTCATTCCTAATGTTTGTTTGTCTAAAAACGCTGGGTATTTATATAACACCAGAGGAACTAAAAAACCAAATATGATGTGGCATTTCAACAGAGTTCCTCTACTAGTAGTTTTACATTGCTAAATTAGTACCCCTATCAAGTCAACTGATACTGATTATCCTACAACCTCCCTTCATTGATGCCCTGACTCCTCAGTAATTTCAATCCTCTGAGATTCCTCCATACATACTATTGTCAGCATTTATTAAATTCTCAACTTTTTACTCATCCACAAGAGAATGTGAAAAGATATCTAAGTTGCGCTGGATGTCCAAGGATTATTTTGGAAGAAACATTAGCGGCTGTCCCAGCCTGGCGCTTATATCTCATTTGAAACATCTACTCATTCCTGACCAACAAAGAAAATTTCAATAAAGTACTTTTACTGGTTTAACAGCAGTGAGCTCCCGGGATTGTCAAAGTGCTCGGTCTTTTCCGAGGAGAGAAGGAATCGGCAGCTCAAATATAATTAACCTTCCATTCTCAATGCAAACTGCCACGCACAGGAGCTCTGCAGTCTATTAGTGAAGTTATAACGGCCAAGAGGCAGAGGCAAAATTGGTCAAAAAGTTGGCTGCTGCTGTCATATTTTTAGAATTATGATTAATGACACTAATAATGTGGATGATTACTGATATGTGTATCTCCTGCAGTTTATCATATTGCACTGGCTGCCTACGTCCACAATAAACATGATGCTATCATTTACCTCTTTATTGAAGGCAATCCTTCTCTTGAAGGAGCACATTCTAATTACTTTGTAATGTTTTATGTCTTAAGCATTTTGCAGCTCTGGACCTTGCCAACTGCTTCATGTCTACCATTGATTAATTACAGAATGTTTAATCAAAATTTAGAACCTAATGCAGTCATTTATGAATGTACTGCATTGCCAAGATAGTTAGGCTGCCATCCCAAGCTTGGAGAGTGCTGGGCTCAAAATTAAATCCCAGAAATGTGGAAGATGCCAAAGATTTTACCTCGAGTGATTTGAGTTTAAAAATCTTACTTCAGTTGATGAAAGACAGCACCCAATCAAAATGAAAGGTCTTTCTTATATATGTATATGTGCTTGCATGTTCCTATCACATTTTTCTTCTTGAAATGTCTTCATTTTTCTCTTTATGCCATTGTTGCTGCAGTTGCAGCCTCTTTACCAGCCTTCCCTGCTGCTAAAGGTCTTGCAACCACCAGTCAAGAGAGTGTAGTTTTGAAGTGGTTAAACGAGTGAAAAATAATTTGCAGGGACAAATACATAAGTTTTTTTTTTAATGTGGATTTTTATGGTACTGTCATACAACCATTCACCGTTGAAGTTAAGTGTTTTTTTAATACCATTACTGAACTGCTGAAATGGATGCTAATATAGCTTGGAGTGCTAATGTCAAATCCTGGTAATAAAAAAGACAGACTGCTGAATGAAATAATTTCAAGTAAAAAATAGAACAAAAGTGCTCTCACTCTTGCTCTACACTTTTATTGAATTGGGACTGACTGAGCCAATTGCTTTAGAAGTCTGTAAAACACAATTACTAGTGAGCTGACTGACCCAGCAGTGCCCCTTCTGTGACAGAACAGACTAAAAAGGCTGCAGAATTAGTGCTGTTCCCCTATCTGGCTATCAGACCTGAGAGACAGTCAGCGCAGGATCTGTTATCCTTCCTGCCAGGGCCCTTCCTCGTGAAATCTTGGTTCTCAGTCTCACATAATATATCAACTGTGTGCATCTTCTTCTTGAAACAAGGGCTCCTTTACCTTTCTGGAGAGGGAATCCAAGTTCTCTTTCTATCCATTTTATTTTTAGATCCTTACCTAACAACACAGCTACATGTATGTCTTTCTTTCAGTACATGCATCCACAGACACACACATATACGTGCATGGGCTATTTTTATTCCCACATATTGTGTGTAAAACACTAAAGTACAACCTAAGGTTTATAGGCAGCAAAATTAACTATGTCCCATTTGTATGTTCAGTTGTAAGTGGCTGAACTGTAATTGCTTTCTTTATTCTGGCGTAACAAAGAACAGGGGAGAGAGGGAGAAAGAGGGAGAGAAAGGGAAAAAAAATGTATTGAAGTGGAAGCAGGAAACACTTTTCCCTAGTTAATAAAATAAGCAATAAACTTTGTAAAGCACTAGAATTAAAATCAGTAACATTGAAAAGAACAACTTATAAATCCTATAATTTACATCTTATGTTTCAGACTCATATTGTTTGACACGCACATACAGCTCGGTGCTTTCTTCCCCCTTTTTATTCAAAAAAACCCAACCAACCAACCAAAAAAAAACACACACAAAAAAAAACCCCAAACCAAAGTGACAGCAAAAAAATCTTATTATAATCCTATCTTTTCTTTCTCTCCCTCTCCTTTCTCCATACAAAACAAACTGTTTTACATTTATACACAATGCCAACAAAGTCCTGCAATTCTTTCTCTTTTATGTGAGTGTACATTTCTGGCAAATCTAAAACTCTTTCATTTCTCTTCCAGGTCCATTTATATGAAGCTTGAAGGTGCCTTATGGCAAAAATGTTAAATTATTTCTTAGACAGACCTTGTAGAGCAATGCTATTTAGGGCAAGCTAAAATGTGAAATAAACTCCTAATAAAAAAAAAAAAAAGAAAAAAGAGAAGAGAAGAGAAGAGAAGAGAAGAGAAGAGAAGAGAAGAGAAGAGAAGAGAAGAGAAGAAAAGAAAAGAAAAGAAAAGAAAAGAAAAGAAAAGAAAAGAAAAGAAAAGAAAAGAAAAGAAAAGAAAAGAANGAGAAGAGAAGAGAAGAGAAGAGAAGAGAAGAGAAGAGAAGAGAAGAGAAGAGAAGAGAAGAAAAGAAAAGAAAAGAAAAGAAAAGAAAAGAAAAGAAAAGAAAAGAAAAGAAAAGAAAAGAAAAGAAAAGAAAAGAAAAGAAAAGAAAAGAAAAGAAAAGAAAAGAAAAGTTTGCTTAGCACATGGCAAATTGCTCATTTAAAAGATGTTGCTGGAAAGTAGGAAGCACTACAAAAAGCCTTGGATTTTCTTTAGAAATAGTGGGCTTAAAACTGTTGTCAGAAAATATCTAGTGTTTGCCATTAAAAGGTCAACTTGTGATGAGCCATAAGTGGTATCTTACCTGAGATATTCCTGTGTTACCTCAAGCCCCAACAAGCCATCTGAGGTACCTCTAGAGGTACCATTAGGGAATGTTTTATGTGTACGTGCTGGACGTGAATGAGTGATTTCTACTGGAGTTCTACAGCATAACATCATGAATACTGGCACATGATGAGTGTACCAGCTTGCCTGAAGAGACAAAGGAAACTTACAGAAAACTGTCAGTACTGCAGGTCAGGATTAAGGGGTAATGAAAAGCTGTGCACAGTGTCATGCAGGCACTTGCAGTGACCATACAGTGGTCTCTTCCTTGACACTGTGGAGCACTTAACTCTCATTAACTCTCACTCATAACCCTGTAGGTCTTCCTTCAGGATCACCGTAAGATAAGTAGTCAACAGTATGTTTATCTTTACAGCTAAGATTTTCTAACTGAACAGTATATTTCTGCAAATACAGGCTGTACTTCACAAATTTGCTATTACTCCCTGTCATACCTGCTAACTGCTAGCAGTTTGTATAACCATTAAAAAAAGTCTCAGATTTAGAGAGGTTGGATTTCAGGTTTTCTTTTCAGTGGAAAACATTCTCATCTCACCTGTCTCACTAGCTAAGACCTATCTTTCAAAAAACAATGCTACAGAAATCCAAATGATCTTTGTTTTACTATACTGATCACCTGCTAAGTAATTCTACTTCAAAATATGAAATGTCAACCTCCATCTAGATATACTGATAGGACTGGCACACTATTATCCAAAGAAGTGTTGTAGCTATTTGGAGATGTCTCTACCTAGTAATTCCCTCTTTCCGTTTTTTTCTTTTGGTGATTTGTAGGACTTGCCTCACCAGTTTTCTTACTTTCTGGTAAACTTCACATTAATTCATGTATGTCCCAACACAGACACTCAGTTCATGTTCCAATGAATGGAATAGCTCAGATCTAAGAGGAAGAGCAGCATCATCATTATGGGGAGAAGAAAGTGGTCACAACTATTAGCAGTCTTTTGTTAGACTGTAACATCTCATGTGAAGTTCATTTCTTCCATTGAAAGTTTCTCTTTTCAAACAGACATACACAGCTGACAAATGAATGTATAATGAATGTATATATGACATCATTTACCTGCCTACTAAGTGTCTCTCTACTTCATTGAGAGCTGTAAATTCAAAGGGCAGTAAACTCACAGCTATTCCCCGCACAAATGTGCCTCCCTCACCCTTCATTATTTCTCCCCAGACTCCTGCACCTGGAAGACCACATCTCTCAAGCTGCAGTGTCTTGTTCCACCCAGACTTTTGGAAGTAGTGTCCTGGTGTTACCTTCTATCTGTAAAGTATAGCTTCCTTCCCTGTAGCAGAAATCTTACAGCCTTGTCTGTTAAGTTTAAAAGAACAGCTAAAGCCTTTCCCTGCAGGAACTAATGTAGGTAGATATTTTATTGACCCCACTTCCAGAGACTCTAGGGGAAGATGGGACATCTTTGTATATGGGGAACAGCTTTACATTTACTCAGATGAGTGGAAAATACTCAGTTGTCTCCCAATCTGTGGAGAAGAGTTGTGGTTCTTCCAGTTATTTCTTAAGAACCTAGGGGCCACCATGATATTATGATAAGGATTTATGTTCCCAGTCCTGTCTTCCCAAATAACCTCTTTCACCAAACATAAAACACAGAGAACTTACGCAGGAAACTTGGACAAAACACATTAAGCATTTACACTATTTGTCACAACACATACCAGGGCAAAATATTGCTCAATTCATGTTTGGCTTAGGGCTAATCTCTTCAATGTTTTACTTATGCTTCCCACCTATGTTAATACTGGTGTAGCAGTTTGTTTAAGTAAGCTTTTCAGGTTGCTGAAAATTCCTTGGCTTATTTGCAAGCTCACATAAAAATGAGACTTCTTGAACTGCACAAAAAACTGTATTCTCCCTCTCTAAGTGATATAGTTTTGTATACCAAAACAGAACAAGATAATGAAGACAGCAGGTTGTTTTAAAAAACACCCACCACCTCCAATTCCAACCCAAACGAATGCATGTAGTTGGAAAAAAACTGCCTCCACACCAGAGCTGATCCTTCAATATTTACTCACATAAGTATCTTCTTGCTTCAATTTATTTATTTTCTTTTAAATCTTATTTTAAAATCTTATGAAGAAATTTGTTCATTCTAGTTTTAATTCTGCTTCTTCTGTTCACATTGGTGAGTATGCAATATGACAGGCAATCTGTGTTCAACATGACTACTCATGGAAGAGGTTAGATCAGTAGCTCTGTGTTAGGGGTGGCACAAAATGTTTCTTTATGATCCAGCTTCTCTTGGGTAAGGAAGAGTTATGTGAACATTAGCAATGACACACATCTTAGTGTCTCTGCAAGAGAAAACCTAATGGTTCATTCAATTGTATTGGATATGCAGCTAGTCTCTTCATGAACTGCATCACGTCCAGAACCAGTAGTACAGGTGTAAATGTGTTGATATTTTTAAAAACGTATCAGATACAATTTTTATCTCTTGACAAACGGTTCATCAAACACTTAATGTCTTAAAACCTGATCTCCTTGTTCTTGTTGGAGGAAATGCAAATTGTATATGATATCTAATTATATTTGGAGAAATACAGTAATAGTTATCATGGACTGATGCAAAGTATCTTATTTCTTGGAGCTAGAATTGAGTGTGTTTATAGAAAATAATTCTCTAAAAAGTTATCTGTAGAAGATTCCAAGCATAGTAGGATGATGAAAAAATGGGTTATGTTGTGTCAAGGAGGTGATAACATGAAGCAGGTAACAGCTTTCTCACATCTTCGCCTCCCTTGATAATGTATGCAGTGGCTCATCATAGGTAACCGATGTTAATTTATTCAAGCACACCTGCACAGGGCTGGAAATCAGGTAACCAGACAGAAAGTATTTCTCTGCTTTTTCAATACAGCTACCCAGAGGCCTATATCTGCACAAATTTAGTTCTGGAGACATCAGCAGGTTTTAATAAACCACCTACATATCCATACAAATCAAGGAGTTTACATTTTTAAATCTGGACTGATTTAACTTGCAATCAAATGGCATGATCATACTTGGCACCAATAGTTGCCTCATATTTATTTAAAAGTCACCATGAGCAGATATTATTTTGTTTCAAAATTTATTCATGGGGCTGAATTATCTTTCTCATCTTGTGGAACACACACACATGCACACACATGTACACATACATGCATGCATGCTCACTTTTTGAGAAAACTTAAACCCTAAAAGACAAACCTGAGTAATGAATATTCCTACTTAAGTAGCTGACAGACCAAATGAAAAGTTTTTGCTTTGTTCTTCTGAACAGGTACACTGAGAATTAATTTATTTTCCACACTTTGAGAGAAAGGAAAACATGGTAACATACTGTTATCAATGTTGTGCCCTAGCTTAAAACCCACTGATTTTAATAGTGTCAGTACTGAGGTGAAATGGGGATTTAGCATGCACTAAGCCTGACTGAGAAGATGGCTATATTTCTCCTTAAAAAAAGAGTAGTTCCTCAACAAACCCTAATGAAGGCAAAAGGTCCTCCTGTGACCTGTTTCATCAGTGGTTTCTACCACCAAAACTCTTGGCTCTTATAGGTGAGAGACAGAAATTAAGCCAACTGCTCTAAGTTGCACCTTCCAGACATTTACCACTGCACATGCTCTTCAGCACAGTCTTAAATGAATACTTTGACATTGCTCTTCCCTTTGGTCAGGAAATAACCATTCCCTCCTCCCATCCTCATATCTCATCCACACCTGAGGATCATTTCTGGAGCAGCTGTATCTCAGTGCTGACTTCCAGAACTAACCACAGCTATCTCTTTGTAAGGCAAACTCAGTATCTGCTGGAGCAAGACTCACAGATGGGGCAGGGAAAGAAGAGATCTCAGGCGAATCTAACCACTGTGGCCACAGGTCCTTTCTTTTCACTTGCAGGAAAGCTTTCTCTTGACTCCAAGGAGAATTCACACCAGGACAAATCTTTCCATTCAAGTGCACAGTTCTAATAGGAGCTTATCTTCCCATCTCTCGGTTTTCTATCTAAAAAGCTACTTGAAAAAGACTTCTTTCTTTTCAAAATAAGGCTTATGACGATTTTTGACAAAATTTTTGGTATGGTGTCTTATCCTATTTACTCTCCATTGTCAACCATTTTGCAATAAGTCCCTTTTGCAACAAGTCATAGCCTGATCATGTGTTTGGAAGAAAGGATATCTGAAGTAAATACAATAATAGAAATAGATAAACAGCTTTATGTTTGTTGAAGTATGGAAGAAAAAGTGGTTTACTGAAGTCTAATGCTTCTAGGAAAAGAAAGACAGAAATGCTTCTCTGTTTGAGAGAAAGACCAAAGACCTAGGTATGTATTAAGGCTGATTTCATGAGTGGTGTTACCTGTAGCTCAGAAGAATGATAAAAATAAGATGCTTTTAAAAATATCTAGGCTCAGCAGAGCTTGACTATTGGAAAGCAATACTGTCTAATTTTTAGAAGGGATAAGAGAATACTGCGTTGTTGATAGAAAGGAACAGGACTCTTACTTTGCTTTCCTCCACCCTGAGTTAAAAAATGCAAATGTGAAGTGGGACTCTGAAATCTTACGGTTTATCTTGATCCTAATTTGCAAGGACGAGCAAGGGTTAGCTGAAGATCTTAGGGGATATTCCAATGTTTCTGACAGAAGGATATTTATGCAGGTATTGACCTTGGCACAAGTAAGGTAGGAATGGTAAAACCAGATTTGGTCAACCTTAGCACAAATTGCTACAGGACTCTTTCTATAATGGGAGGGTTGCAGCTCTGACACATTGAAGCATCACTGCTTTTGCTCCTGATGTGATCTGCTGCTTCTAGTAACAAGCAGTCTGTGTCACAACCCCTCCTTTGTAAAGTCCATTCTGCAGTAGCGCCACTGTCTGCCAACAGTTTGGAGTTCTGTGTACAGGGCAGGGGGAATATTTGATTAACCTTTGATTAACTAGAGTTGCACTGGAAAAGGACTTAAGCCAAATTAGACGTCTCTAAAGAAAACAAAAAGTATCAGTCAATGTTATCCATCTCCACTTAAACTTGTATTTTCTTACATAACATAGCTAGAGTTGTGAGTTTTAGACCTCTAACTAGTTATAATATGCTTAATAATATAATTAGTACAATGCTAATAATATCATTAATAAAATTACAAAAAAAGATAACTTCACAAGACTGTAAGCTATGGAATAGCTAGAACTCTGATTTCCTTCAGAAGATAGTACTGAAAGTACTGAAAAATAAATTATTTTTAATTTTCAAAGCAAAAAACCTCTAGCTACTCAAAGAATATGTGAGTGACTCACAGCACAAGCAAATATTTTTGTAATGTGTCCAAAAAGCAACAGAAATCCATTTCAAATATTATCTAGGAGTTATAACTGTGTGCTTTAGGTAGCTGATTCTTATTTGTCATACAGTAATTATAAGCAAAATGTTCCAGAATGTAAAAGTGAAATTGATTTAAGTGGCTGGAAGAAATTCTCACTTTGCAATGCTATTAATTTAGTTATGCAACTATCTTTTTGGTGCTCTCCATAATCTAAAGAGAAATTGTATATTCTCTCTCTAAAAAAACCCATGTATATCTATATTCAAAAGGAAGAACAGAAAAAGCCCTACAACAAACTGACTGGGAAAATGTTGGGGGTAATGAATAGTTTGCAAAAAAACCCCAAACAAACAAAACCAACAAACAAAACCACCAACAAACAAACAAACAAAAACCCTGGAACTGAAACAAAAAAATAACACCACAAAAAAAAGAGGAGAGAATATATATGAATTTAATTTCTACTTCCTAACATTATTTTTAATGAAACTTTTATTTCTTTTGGTTTTTGAGAAAGTATTAGAAAAGGTAACTTAAATCTTTCATCTGCTTTCTTTGACATGCTGTACATATGATTTCATTTCTGCACATTTCTAGACATTGCACTTCTGGATAAAAATTGATAGCCCAGGAAGTTTTGAAGATGTTTCTTACTCAAATACATAAAAGAATTATCCTGAACCATGAGAGAATTTCCTGGTTCTTTCAAGGCATTTCCTGACTACTGTTGCAAACCATGAATGATAAACAACTAGAAAAAACTAAAAGGCTGAAAGGGCACACAAATTATACCACACATTTGAATTTTTTACATTATAGAACCATCCTTAAATCTTTGCAATTAAAAATGTAATATGCCTACAAATGTCTTTTGTCCCAGGTTCAACACAAAAAAGAATCACATTCTGAATGTTACTAGTGGAATGATGTAAAAGGATGGTCTTGTGCCTTAGACAACTCAAAATGATACGGAAATAATAATTTTATCTTTAAATATGCAATCTGCATTTTAAGATACTGAATCAGTTTTTTATTTCATGGTTTGCTTTCAATAAGCTTAATAGAAGTATTCTATGTTCACACAAAAATTTCAAAATATGCCCTATTTTCAGATTTTTGTCCCAGAAATATTTTATGTGTGTCATCACAGTCACTCTTTCCTAGAACACCTAAATCTTTACTATACTAACTTTATTACTACCATGATCTATCAATGTCTTACTGCTGAAATTTAATATACCACATCAAGTTCCAAATCCTAAAGCTAGTCAACTTTTGCTTCAGCTCGATGCAAAGCTGTTTTGTGTAGTACATCACTGATTTTTTGTAATTCATTTGAGGAAACAGACTGACCAAACCAAATTCTTGAACAACAAAGACTGTGATTTTGGGAACTGAAAGGGGTTGCACACACCTAGCATAGACCGTGCCACTGACTCACATGCTTCACTTGTCAAACTCAAGTCTCATAAAACTTACCAGCACACAGCAAGAAAAAGAGAATTAATTTAGATTTACCTGCTGGCTATCTAATAGTTTCAATCTACTGAAATACCGAAATGAAAACTTCCTATATTGTCCTTCTCAGTTGTTTTGAACTTGTATTCTTATGTTTGTTCGTATTTTTCTGTTTAGTGGATTTCATAAATGATAAGAGGAGATATTTGGAGACTGTACTCTCCACCAAAATAGTGAATTTTGGTACCTCAGTATCCTTAATTCTACCTTGCTTTCATTTATAAAACATGATACATTCACTTTCAAACCACATCAACTTCAATGAAAAAAAATATAAAAAATGAGCCGTGTATGAAATGTTTAGCCAGGTTTAATTTCCTTCCTGTGTCTGCTGAACTTTTACAACCTAATGAAAAAATACAAAACACAAGTAAAGGAAAAGAAGTGACCCAGTTTCACCATTATTCCATGAACCAGAGAGTTTTTATGTGACAATATGATCATCATTAAATGAGAGAATTTTATCCACAGGTAAGAAACGACTGTGTTATCCTATCACCTTGGAAAATTCCATTTATATTATATTTTCTTCATAAACCAAAATTAATCGTCTATTAAAAAAAAAACAAACAACCCCAAACAACTCAAAAACAACAACAACAAAAACCACACAAAAAAACCCTCAAAAAAACAAACAAAAAAACCCCACCAAAACCACAAAACAAAACACAGCCCTGAACTGAAGAGTTTATGGACCAGCTGCTTCTGTTTAAGCCCAACAGCTTTTATATCAATGCAGCATAGCTAGGGCATTATGTCATCTGAAGGACCAGCAGAATATACCCTGGCTGATCTTAAAAATATATAAGGAAGCCTCTCCTCTCTGAATGGGCATAATTCCCATTGGTGGGGAAGGCAGCTGCTCACATGCAGAAAAAATAAAGTAGACTAAATAACCGTAGTGGATAAAGACGTGTGTAAGTTCTACTAAAGAAACAGACAATGATTGTCTTAATATGTTCTTGTTCTTGTGACAACATAGCACCTAGTTTCAAAAAGTGAGGATAATAAAGGACAACCTTTTAATGCTTCCTGTTTGCTTTTGTATGATCCCGTGGGAATGGACATACTTCTTTTTTTCCAGTCCTTCATTCTCCCTCTCCATTCATTCATTCATTCAACCATCCATCCACCCCTTCTCCTCTTTCCCTAGTTATGTGGTTTAATATGCATGCATGGAGATATTTGTATTGTATATAATTTACTATACATTTAACAGAAGGTTTTCTTGTTTTAAATGTTGCAGGGAGAAGACAGTAAGTGTAATGAGGGCTGTGTTTTATAAACAGAAGTGCAATATACATATTCACAGGCATATAGAAAGTATAAAGACAATATCTAGCCAGCCACTTAAGAGAATGGCACAATATATACCATTCTGAATGCAAAGGAATAATGAAAATCTAAAAGTGATAAATCTCTCTTAATGTCATGGGAACACAATTGTCACTTGTCATTACTGTGCATCTCTCTATTTCTTCGTATATCCTAAACTGCCTATTCTTCCATAATTCAACACATTTAATAATGTAGAAAATCAATTAATATTTACTGACCTGTCTCTGCTTCTCCGTGATGGGAACGCAGCATTACAGCCAGCCACTGTGCAGACATGCATCTCTTTTAAATGAACATTTCGGTAGTGAAGCTTCACACTGTAGGAACTCTTGAAACTTTTCTTGCAAACATAGCAGATCTTGGGGTCTGGGCTGGAGCACATTTCACCTTCTGGGGAGAACTTCTGAGGGCTGCTGTAGTTGAATGTAGAAGCAAAACTTTCATGAAGAGCAGCCATACTGGCACTGCCTCCATTGTACAGTCCATATTGGCTCATATAGAACATATCATATGTAGGGTCTGTATACTCTTCCTTCACCTTAATGACATCCTGGTTGGAAGAGTCATTGTGGTTTTCATCTGGTCTGTCACTGTGCATCATAGATTTTTCACCAGGTTCATGGAGGCGATCATCGCCTTCCAGGGATTCCTCACACAATTTGGGCTCTGATGACTCTGACTCATTTTCATAGTCCCTCTCATGCTCCTGGTCTTCTGACGTCATACTGTCCGCCCTTCTTATGTCTGGTCTGGAAATACACCTGCTTCTGTCACTTTTGGAAAAGTCTTTCACAGACAGGCCTGGGCTCATTTCCTCCTGAGAATGGCAGTGATTGTCATGACCAATGTCATTCACCATCGTGCTCCTGTCATTCACCTCTTCGTCTTCATCATCAAACTCATCAGCAGTGTCAATAACTTCCTTTTCAATTTTAACTGGCATGCTGGACTTCCTTGGCTTCTTCTTGGGGGCAAGGTCTGCATTGGGCTCTGGGTTGGGCATCAACACTGAAGGTACTGATGACTCCGAAGGAGGAGGGGGATGCTGCTCCATGCCGCTCACTGCTGGTATTATTGGACTGGTAGGGAGTGAGGTGGGAGGACTCACCATCTCTCCAGGAGTAAGTAAATTTCTGTAGAAAGGAGGAACAGGTTGGACAGTCTTTAAAGCTGGGAAGACCAGCTGACTGGGAATAGGGTTCTGTAGTACAGGGTCTAGAGGGGGAGTGGTAAACCCCATTGGTGGACGCCCAGGACTTGTTAAAGTTAGGTTGGATTTTGTACTTGCTATGACCGGAGTGGCAGCACCTGATGTAGCACGAATTAGGTCTTTGTCACGGTTATTCCTTAGCATAGGCATGTGGAGGCGGGGATTGGGGTTAGCACTGTGGCGATTGCGGCTTCTAAGAGAGCTGAAGACCATATTGCAGCCTTCAATAGTGCATCGATGCTTGATTTTCAGGTGCACAGCATTGTAGTGAATTTTAAGGGTACCTTTGTCATAGAAAGTTTTGCCACATGCGTTGCAAAACACTCTTCCTTTCCTGGAGGCTGACCCCATTCTCCTCATTCTGTGAATTCGGAATGAGCTTTTTGTGTGTTCTGTTTTTGATAAATCATTGACTGGTGTAGGCGTCTGAACAGGAGAGACACAGGCTGGCTCAGTTTTGGGCTCCACATTTGTGATACTGGTCAAAGCATTCCTGCTGGATGCTTGCTCATTCTTGAAAGGCGTAGGGGAAACTTCAGATTCACTGCTCTCATTATATTCGTTTTGGGTCGTAAGGCTTGGTTCACGGAGCCTCATTGCTGGCTGTTCCAGCAGGAGGCCATTTGGAGGCAGGCCCAGCAGTGGAGCAGAGACTGGATTTATGTACTGAAATGGAAGCAGGAATGCAAGGCTATTCGGGATGTTTTCAAAATGATGAATGCTGGAAGGGTTGCTATTCTCCAGGTGAGCAAGGAGACTTGGGCTCCTGGTGCGATTATTGCTTTCAATAAAAGTCCTTATATCTGAATCTGTCTTTGAAGATGGGACAGCCACAGCCTGCCCTTCTTTTTCTTGAATTGCCATCAGCTCCACGATAGATTTCGTTTCTCCAAATCTCAGGAACTGCTGAAGGGTAATGATCTCTTCTTCCCTGGACATGATGGCCCAGCGGTCCAGCACCTTGCCTGCAGCATCCTAGAGGCCATATCAAAGAAACAACAAAGACAAACACAAAGAAAAAACTTATTGATTCTGCATAATTATTGAAGAAGGTGCTCTCCTGCCTGAAACACTAAGCTCAAAAAACAAGATGCAAACAGTGTTAATAAAACTTGACCAAAAAATATAAACTTTCCATCCATGCCAATACTGTAATTGGAGTCACAGTTAGAAAACCAGATTGAGTTTAATAATGTCAGAGTACACAAAATATAGACCCTGGGGATCTGTGTTCTAAAAAGCTTTCAATATTTTTATTTTAACAACAGTGATCTATGCAGAATGCTAGTGTTTAATATACATTAGTAAAACATGAACTGTTGCTGTGCCTACCATGGTAAAATACAAAAATTGTACCTTAATCACTGTTAAAAGGTAGTATTATTAGAAAGAGCTAAATAAATGCATTTGATAGATTTGCTTCTTAAATATAAGCAGACATAAGATTGAAGTAATTTATAGGCCATTTCACAAGAAACTTTGATGCAAGACAAAATTTCTTAAAATTAGCACATAACACTTGTACTGTAATCCCTTTCTTCCTGGACTATTACTGGTAATTGATTGTAAGCTTCCAATCTTGATATGGTTTAGACTTGAGAGATTACTTTTTGTGTAGTCTTGTTATAAATGACAGCTAAAAATATGTAAAAAGTAAGGATCTGATGGATGTAGATAGCATAAATGTGTAAAAATGTTGTCTCTTAACATTGCCTTCTGATAGCAAGGGAAAAGTCCAGAGAGAATACACATCAGTAATCACTAGACTATCTGTTGTTAAATATACATTAAAAAGCATTTCACACTTTCATTTTTGCTAGTAAGCATGAAATTTGCCTGAAGGTAAGACTTAAAAATTCTGCAATGTAATGTCAGGCAATCCATTCCAGCACGTATTGATAAAAAACATATTAAAATACTTATATAATGAATACATCATTTTATTGGCATCTTTCCTTTTGGGCAAATGCTGGACATAACATTGGCACAGTAACTAAAACAAACAAGAAATGTTGAAGGCCATCAAACCAGAATTATTCCAATGCTTCCTCATGCATTAAACAGTTTGAAAGCCTTACAAGACACACTACTACACTGTCTCTGATATTTTTACATCTTGAATCTCAGCTTCAGGATCTTACCTGAAGACCTCATAGTATTGAAAAAATGACTAACTTTTGTTTGATTATGAAGCCTGAAAATACCTTTCTTCCTCTCTAGCCCCCTTATTCCCCAGATAGAATTTTTAAAAATTAAATTAATTAATTATTTTCAGTCTTCAGAGGACTGATTCTTCTCTTCCCTCACACTTCCTAGAGTACTGGAAAATATAATTTTGCAATGTCACATACTAAAGCATGTATTTAATTGATTACAGCTGGTTTTATTATTGCAGTTCTGATACGTTCAGTTCAGTTCACCTCTCTGGGTATAAAGTTAATGCTGAAGGTTAATGCCATGAATGTTCTAGCCTTAAATACTGCTAGAAAATCTTTAGAACCAGTCCACACACGAACATTTACAATCTGAAAGAGAGTGAAACTCTCAACAGCAATTAATTTGGAAAATCTTACCCTCCTGAACCAGATGGAAAGCCCCAAAACCCATCTATGTGTAGAAAATGGTTGGTCTGTATTTACACAGTGATGAACAAAAAATCATGATCCAGATGGTGGTCCTGGTTTGCACCATTAGTCATTAGGAAATGGCATTAGCTTTAGGAAAAGTCCCCACCTTTGAACACCCATAAGCACTGTGGACATCTCTGATTTCTATGTCCTTAGAGTTCTATCTGTCTTGATGGAGAAGTATTTTACTGGCAGTCAGTACTATCTAACAGAAATCATCCAGAATATCAAAATTCACTCCTGACAAGAAAAATAAGTGAAACAGAACAAAACCTAAGTTAGATGAGGGATGGGAGGAAAAATACACCAATGCCATAAAAAAAAAATTAAGGACAGGTTCGTATTTTAAATCTCTAAAATGATATTTGGTTTTTTTCCATCAAACTAACTTTAGCTAGTCCCTCCATGCATAAGACCTGAAGTTTCTTACATCCACTTCAACAACTTCCAGCCAGCCATAGTAGTTCTACATTTGGGTAATTCCTACATGGAACTGCAAAAGCAGGCTTGGTTCAGATTTTGATCTTCAAGCCTTCACTGTCACATCTGATCTGATCTATATGTTCACATTTCTCAACCCAAGCCACAAGTATTAATTCCTTTTAACTGTAATTCCCATACTTTAAAGATGGAAATAACACTGTCTAATTTACACTGCTTACATGCATTGAATTAGGATTCCTGTCTGCAGCCAGCTGCAGGCTGCTTTGTAATGTACTACTGCTACATTTTACTTTGTGTTAATTTGTAAAACAGTCACAGGCTTATGTAACAGATGGATGCTTTACAAAAACGGATATGTAAGTAAATAAAAGTTAATCACAGCTAGCACAACAATAACTCATGAGAATAGCTGGTACAGACCCTGTAACAGACTCCCACATACTAGTGGAAGGTGGTGTCACACAGTCGCTCACCTGACAGCAGCACAGCCAGCTCTCTGCATGAACAAAACAGGCAAGCAAGCATCTAAATGCAAGAGTTCCCTGTACACGTTCAGTGAGTTACTCCACATCTTAACTGAACGAAGCTTGCACTGAGCTACACAAGCTACCTCTTGATGAGACACCACCACCCTTTGTTTAGTTTCATTTAAGAATTCGCAATGAGGAGCGCCAGACCTTTG
Organism: Climacteris rufus; assembly: GCA_013398175.1. Taxonomy (NCBI): domain Eukaryota; kingdom Metazoa; phylum Chordata; class Aves; order Passeriformes; family Climacteridae; genus Climacteris; species Climacteris rufus. The sequence continues at coordinate 38,459 of VZRZ01000658.1, forward strand.
GCAGCTGCCAAGTCCCACTGATCAGAGAAACTGGCAGTCAAGGATGTGATAGTTATGGGAGTACCCTCACTGTCACAGAAAGAGCAGGGAATCCGAAAGTTGCTCTTAAATAATCCTTATCTACTCCTACTAGTTTTATCAAGCCTTACCTTGTTAATTTTCAGGAAGAAGTTGTTTGGCTCTTTTTACCCAACAAAATTAAAACACGTATATTCCATAAAACCCTCACTACTTATGGATACTGTCTAGCCTATGCTTCAATATTTACACAGTGAAAGGTTTCCATAAATTGTTGTAAGCATGTATTAATCAAAACTAGATAAAGAGTGAATACGAATGTCATTTTTTGATAAAACTTAAAATTAACAAAAAATTTAACCATTATCCCATTTGAAGTTAGCTATAACTAGCTAGGGATCTTTCTATATATGGTAACACTTGATTAGAGGTTCTAGTCCTTTATTACATGTAATCGATTTCTTGTTTCTTACAATCTCTCATGTTAAATTTTCTCCCCAAAGCCATTAAAGCATATCAACATTTGAATACTTCATGACAAAGGGTTCCAATTTATATTACTTTTTCAGCTCACAACTGATTAAGCCAAGCCTCCTGTGACAATGTGTACAAGGAAGTCAGTGAGTACAGAGATACCACTGCATGCTTACAGCTCTATGCCAGGCAGTAGACAAGTAAGCCCAATCTGTACAGCATACACTGCTGTCTATGCAGCCTTGCTTTTATTTCTAATTTTACTTTATTTTATTTTGTTTTATTTATTTATTAAATTTTATTTTACTGTGTGGATCTCTCTCTCACCATTTCAGATGGAGAAAATCTCTTAATCTTTAAACCATATTAAATTGACCTCCAAGGATACAAGACATAACCCTGATTTTTTTCTAACTCTTAACCACACACTCAACTCTATTATTTGTATAGGTACAGATCCACATACATGCATACATTAGATCTGTAAAGTAATGTCATTATTAACCACCTGAAACCTCCCTTTTAATTTTGCTGACAGTATGTTAGGAAGAGAGGTGTGTGTCAGGATATGTTAGGGTATATCTTGGCTTAAACTTCTGAGTCAAGAAGAACATGTGAATGGGTACAAGACAATTATCTTGAATGACACAAACAGTCTACAACAGAAGATGGACACAAAGATCACTCTAATTTTTAGGAGCTTAACTGGGGAGGGTTGTGAAGGTGAGTCTTCATTTCTTGAAGGCCTTTAATCTTTAAATATTTCAATTCAGCTTTAAATCTTTCCAATTTAAAAACTGCCTATTTAGAAAATAAGGCCTGTCTACACAAGCATACACATAGACATACACTGTAAACCTTGAACTTTTGTTATGAAATCAGTTGTTTTAAATTCTTGTTTTGTGTGAGAAACTCCTTTGACTCCTGTGACTGCATTACATGCAGATAATTTTGTATGTCTACATGCACACAGACATATTTATGTACATACATTTGCCGTTCTATTCTATCTTACTGATTAACTTCTTAGCATAGGAAACTTGTGTGTGTATATATATATATACACACACCCGGCTGGATACAAATATAGATGACTATAAAAGGCTGAGATTAATAGAAAGATCAAAAAATACTTAAATTGCTTCTAAAACTAGCCTTGTGTTCTGGGAAGGACTCAAGGAATATTTTCAGACAGTATTGTGATAACTTCTGAGAAACTTCACTCAGAGCTATACAGAAAAAAAAACTTTGCTAGGCTTCATATTTTAGTAAGTTTGAAGATGCACCCTAAACTGTGGCTTTTGATATATATCAGTGAAGTTTCCGTGTTACAAAATATTGCATAGATACATTTTTGATTAAATAATTAGGCAAGCCTACAGTTTGTCATGAATCTTTCTTTTATTAGCCTTTCTTAAAGAGCTATGCATTTTCTAGCTGATCTGAAAGAAACATTTTGAATGCAGCTGTAACAGTGGAAAAGCAGACTGAAATATATTAATTTGGTCATGCTATAATTGCACAGGATGGTTTTAATTAGGGTGTAGACAGAAAAAAAAATCAACATTTGTTTCCAATAAAGAAAAGCCTTCATAATTTCCATGATTTAGAGTTTGTTGTTTTTGTTTGGCTGAATTTCCCAGAAGCATCTCTTTGCTCCTCAATTAAATTTCAAGCTGTTACACTACGGGTAGTCCTACTACATCATAAATCTGGAGTAATTCCACGGGCCACGCTGGAAAGTAATTTTGACCTAACTTAGCCCTTACACATGATGTGCAGCCAAATCTGTGTGAATATATATGGGGGGTGTACCACCATAGTGGAGCACAGCAGCTGTGTAACAACGCACAGGAGCACTGCTCAACGGTTCTGGAGTGAAAGTGAGGAACACCATGTCCTGCTGAAACTGCAGATGAAACATAAGGCAGTGGAATGCAATAACAGCAGCGGAAACCTGGCCAGGACACCGCCGTTAACCACCCACACTCTCACTTAATGGCCTTCAGGGTCTTTATTGATCAAAAATATGCAGGTCTTCTGTTTCATATCTTATCCCCAAGATGTATGCCAGGAGCACAGACTCCTCCCTTTACAAGCAACCTGCTAGGATACTGGTTGTGGTCTAAGCTGCATGGAGTGGTATGAAAATACTGGATCCCCAACACATGACTCTTTTTGGGGAGTGAACTTCCTCATAGTGCAGCCCAGTTGAAGAATACCTTTTCTCTTTTTCATGTCCATCAACCTTGAAATGCACTTGAGAGCATTAGTCTGAAAGATGACGACACTCTGTCATATGCCAACTATAAAGCATCCATGTAGATTGGAGGTAATATCATACTGATTTCAGAAAAGAAACATTAATTTGAACTCTTTTCCACACATCATGAATGTGTATTCACCTCTGCAACTCCAGGGAAACTATTAGGATGCAAGGACAGTAGTTTTAAATGCTTTGTCTGATTTTTTAAACATATTGTTTGACTTTTGATAAAATATTCACTTTGTTATGGAATGCTCTTGATTATGGACCAGATAAGAATGTATAATTCACAAGACAGTGATTTTTTTTTCACCTGAATAACACTGCATATAGTATTTTTATTTTTAAAACTATGACAGATCACTGTGGGGTTACAATCACAACAGCTTGAGCTTGATTTAATCATAGCAACTATGTCAAGTTTCTTTATATTTGGGTTCCAGACAAGTTTTTTTTTTCATAGCAGATCTCTGTCCATACTTAGAGGAAAAAAATCTAAGCACAATCAGAGTCTGATACTCCTCTTGCATTTACTAGTTTTCACAATGGTATAACTGCTGGGGTTTAACCCCAGCTGGCAACAGCACCACACAGCTGCTTCCTCACTGCTTCCTCTGCCCCCAGTGGGGAGGGGAATCAGAGAGAAAACGCAAACCTTCTTGGTTGAGACAAGAACAGTTTCATAATTCAAACAAAATAAAATACATTACTATTACTGATAATGAAAAGGAGAGAGGAATAAAACCCAAGACAAAGAAGTGACGCACAATATAATTTCTCACCACCTGCTGACCGATATCCAGCCTGTCCTCAAGCAGTGATCAGTCCCTCCTGGCCAGCTCCCCCTGGTTTATATATTGGGCATGGTGTTCTAGGGTATGGCATATTGCTTCGGCCAGTTCAGGCCACCTGTCCTGGCCATGCTTCTTCAGAGCTTCTTGTGCACCTGGTTGCTGGCAGCCCATGAGACACTGAGACAGTCCTTGGTTTAGGGTAAGCACTACTTAGCAACAACTAGAAATCAACGTGTTATCAACAGGATTCTCATACCAAATCCAAAACACAGCACTGCACCAGATACTAAGTAGATAATTAACCCTATCCCAGTGAAAGCCAAGACAAAGTACTATGATGCCAAGAAAATTTGCTTTGATGTATAACTCTCATATTGGTGACAAGGCAAAAGATGCCACTAATTGATAACAGTGGAACTCCTGCTAGACGCATACAAATTGACTCTTTAAGCTTTAAGAAGATCCAAATTAATTTTTTAGCAGTTTTCCTTATCTCATTTATTTAGAAATACCAGTACTGATTTCCAAGTATTTTGCCCTTCTCATGCCAAGAACTGCACAAATATTCAAATGCAAGCATTTATTCCCTTTACCATTCATTCTGGTTGAGATGTACAACAGACTTTCTGAAATGAGGAGTTAATGTGAGGTGAACAGATGCTTTTCAGTATCTGCTCACAAAAATGTTTTTAATGCACACTAAAGGAGAGGCATTTGTTCTCAACATTCCTGAAATGGTAGAATATCAAGACTTTATTGAAATTGTTTTATCAAATTCCTTAAACAGCTTTGAAATCCACAAACTTGGTCCCCAAGTACAGAGGAATATTTTGACACCTTTGCTTCTCTACAACCTGCTAGAGTGGAAAATTCATCAAAGTATCTGAAGCAGCTTTGCCACTAACTTGTGTCAAGTAACAGCATGTTTGCCCTTAGGTTGACATGGCTGGTAGAGGCAATCAAACCACCAAGCACATACTGTATGTGTACAAAATTTAGAATGTATGAGGTGCCATGGGCACTTTTCAGGATAGTATGTAAACAGAGACATGAACATGGTAAGCCACTGAAATAATGTGAGGTATAAAAGAACTTTAGAACACGATTTTTCATGTGAGTTGGAAATATCCATCATGCATATAACAATAGCAGTGATTGATCTTGATTTTTACTTTCACCAATTTTTGCATATATATTTGCCCATTTTAGTATGATAGATAAAAAAATTGCCTTGATACTATTAATCACCAAAAATCACTTGTGTTTTTACTTTTTGGTGTTAGTGCTGCATAACTCACTGAGAAGTAGTTATGTTTTCTCTTGTTTTCTATGCTCTGGCAGTCTTTCAGTAAGTGTAGTAAGCTCTTTCTGAGTGTCAGTCTCACCAACTCTGGAGGAATGACGCATAGTTTTTATGTGAAACAGGAAATACTCACAAGGAACACTGATGAGGTATTGTATTTGCAACACACAGCCACAAGAGACACCCAGGGTCTGTTCAGTTAAGATCCTTCCGAATGCACAATGTGATAATATAAACAAATCATGTCTGATATCCCTGCTCTACTAACAAGGACTGCACCAAAAACAGGGCAAGACATCTAACAGTCAAATCAAATCAAATTATCAGATGATCCTTTCCTCATTTTAAATCTAAACTGACTAAAGTCATAACCCTAACTGGAAAATGTAACCAGCAAAAGCTGAGTCTTTCTGGTCTTATAAGTAAAACTTCCAACTGAGTCAGTAAGAAATTTGCCTAACCAGGGGAATTGTAGGGAACTGAGAAGCTGCCTAAGGACATAAACACTAGAATGAAAGTGCCAATAAGTTACACTCATAAACTGGATTTCATTATATGCTTGGTTTTCTGATTGAACCCAAACTGTGTCTCAGTAAGGGGATTCAGCTGTACTATATGCAGGATATATGAATGGCAGCAGAATCAGGAGATTGATTTCCATCTTTACTATTCATTAGGGGACTATGCATTATTACTCACAATATATACGACAAGCTCTTTAACGAGGCTTTTTTTCTTTTATTGCTTACTGAAAAAATTTACACCAAAAAACACAGGTGTGTCACAGGTGGCAGTGTGATACAAAAGGGAGACAGCAGGGTGTAGAAGTGGCACCAAAAAGGCAAAGGTCACTGGAATATAAAAGTGCTATGGTACATGAAGTGAGCTATCAGTTTAAACCTATTAGAAACACTGAAATGCAAAAGAAAGTGGGGGAATTATATTACAGTGTACAAAGTAATAATAACTGTGCCTTCATGTCTTAATACCCTCTTGTCCCAGCAGTCCTGACTTTCTAGGCAGCCCACTTCTCCACATTAACAGTAGTCATTTGGAGAGCAGCAAACGTGCCATTAAAAGCACTTTTACAAGTGTATATTCATCCACCAATTAGCTTAATGTGGCTGCTTTCTGCATATTTTCTATCCAGGCTTGCACAAATCTTATTAATATTTCCCCCTAGCGCTTTGACAGATTACCTTGTCATTATGCATCCTGGAGCCTTTTAAACAATATGGGTAAACTACTGTTTGCGAGGTTAATGACAATTATCCCCTAATTACTGCATAAGTCACTCAGTCCACTTTATCTCATAGGCAGGGTTCTGCTCTGTGTATCTGCCATTGTGTCACTGTAAATGAATCTTGTATAGCTATGTTTATCTGTCGCTGCCTTGTAAATTACACTGACAGAAGAATGAACAAATTACTGTGTATCATGACTTCAATACAGCTTCTGATAAAAAAAATGTCCCACAAGCACAGCACTTGAATTTTACCCTGATCACAATTAGTAAACACATATTGAATGTTTTGGGAGATATATTTAGAAGTGGATGGGACACTGTGGCAGAAGGAGGTTCTGAAGTGGTAAGTCTAAGGGCATTAAAACAGAACAACCATAGAAAGCTACACTAGAAGTAATTCTATGATTACCTCCTGAGAACTCTTCTGTTAATTCAATGGCTGATAGATGAGCCAGTGATATTTTCCATATAATCTCATATTCAGGGCTGTGCTCAATTCCACAATTTCTATTTCTATTTTTTCTGATCGCAGCCACACAGGATATTTTTTAGTTGAAAAATCCAAACAAATTTGGAAGAGAAGTAGCATTCATAAAACCACAAGCAGTGCTAATTTAATGCAAGCATTTCAGAACAATATGTACCTCAGGAGACAAATGGACAATTGGCTAATACCAGCTTGCTGGTATATTTCATTTTCTGAGGCAACTTCAACATCACAGCTAAGAGTACTCTACTGATAGGACATCACTGTGATAGGTATGTCCTCCTTTGGGAATGAAGGTTGGCTGCTTGTTGTATTGTTCTTGAGACCTTTTTTCACCAAAGACAGCTCAATGTCTTCAACCAGAAGGGCATACCTAGTCAGTGGTCAGAGACAAAATTAACCTATGGTAAGGAACATTAAAACAGCAGCTGCTTTTAAAAATAATGTCTGTTCGTATACTGGTCTTGGGGAGGTAAGCGATTCGTAGTCCTAGGAACCACAGTCCTTTGCAAACGGTGCAACAAAGACAGAGAAACAAAGACAGTGCATTTACACTGTGTCTTGGGATGGTCCCTTCTTGAGTCAGAGAAAGCCTTTTAGTTCTGGTTTTGCATTGCTGGCAAACACAGTAATTGAGAAGTGCTAGTAATGAGGTTACGCAGTAATATATTTTATCATATTTGGGAATACACTTTATGCACATATATGATACATTCACAAGTGACATATACATTGATATCATAATGCTACATAGTTACATCTTCAAAAATTATACGATTTTGCCTTATATTTTATACATCTCCTGATTTAGTAAACCTTCTCATTCTATGCAGGTCCTAAAATATGTTCAGCACCAGCTTCTGACCAATGTGGTACAAAAAAATCTAAAGTAAGAAGGACAACATGCAAATTGGAGCAGAATTATGATTCCTGAATGGTAGCAATATAAGAATTTTTAAGCTGCTGTACAAGAAAAAGATGTCAGAACTCTCAAAATATGGTGATTATTCACCACAATTCAGGAGGTTACACCAACACTAAAAACCTTTTTATCAATCTAAAGTGTACATTTCTTTTGTTGGATTATGATAGTGTCACATCTAGAAAGAATGGATGACTGAAATGTAGCAAAATTGCTTATATTACTGAAAATAACAGTGGTTTGAATGGAACACAGATGAGGGCAGCACCTTGGACCATGCTCTCAGTATAACTTGGAAGAAAAAGCTGTAGTGAAATTGTAAGAAAATGTAACAGCCATCACTGCCAGGGATAACTGAAAAGGCTGATCAATTTTGAGTAAGCACTACCTCAAGGGTTTTGGTCCCACTAGGATTATCTTTGTGTCTGTCCTGTGCTCAGTCAATGCAACTTCCAGCAGGGTATCCACTGCAGAAATAAATGGAAGTGCTGCAGTAACCCTCCACCTTCCCTCTAAGTATATTATTTTCTCTCTATGATGAAGGAAAAAAACCCCAATAATGTGGTAGATTGCCATGGGTAGAAAGCGTGAGTAACTCCGAGCCTTTTGCGCTGGCCTCGTGTCCTGAAAGAAGCGACTTTGGCTTCATCCAGTCTCCGATCAGAGGCGAGCCAGGCATCAGAACTCCCGCAGAGTCTAGGCTTAGTTCACGCACAGCGGTTTAATTTATACAGGGAAGTAAAGAGACGAGAAAGGGTTCTTTTTCGCTTATTGCCAGCAGGATTTTATTACTGGGATGGAGTGCAGTAAAGACAAGTCAAAATGGAGGTCAGGGCATGTTACAGGACGGAGCCGATGGAAGGGCAGTAGGGAGAGCCAATCACTGTGTAGGATTACAATGATTGACAGGGGCGCCTACCAGTGAGTCGACTGTCCACACCCAGCGCAGGAACCAATGGGCTGTTCCCCTGGGCGGGGACAGCCCCCGCCGCTGCAGCCGGGGAGCTCCCCTGACGACTCGGGGCTGTGCCACCCCAGCTACATTGCGCGGGGGGGAAAAGGACCGGCCCCCGCAGCCCCGGCCTGGTTGTAAGTCATGCCCAGAGGCACCGTAACACTAGATGGTAAAGTGCAACAGATGGTTTAAAAAGTTTAAGGACACAGAATGCTATTATTTTCGTGTAAAATATTATTTAAAGAAAACATGTTTCTAAATTACAAATATTTCTCTTTGAATTTTAAGTTTCTTTGGTCTCTGACCTATGTTAATAGCAGAGAAACTGTCAAAAGCATTATTGAAATTCAAAAATATTACAACAGTTGGCTTCTCTTGATCAACTAGGTAGGTTACCTTGTCACAAAAAGAAATTAATGATATATATTGACAGCAGGGATTGAAAAGAAGAATAAGCAAGAGAATGCTAAATGTTGGGCATTAACAATCACCACTTGCTGGTCTAACTCTGTATTTATGCAAAACTTCATTTTTCAAAACATAAATTCTGCTTAAATAAATTCTTTCTACTTGAGTCATGCTGAGGTCTGTGCCACCCATCTCATTCTTCCCCTCACAGAGCCTAACGTTGTATGACAGACATGAGCATAGGAGTGACCTTTGTTTTTGTGCAAAAAAACTTTGTTTTTTGGTTTTTGGTTTTTTTTAAGTGAATTTGCAGCACCAGAATTACTATTTGAACTACAGGTGCAAATGACTTAAATGCTTGGAAATTCAAACCGAGAAATTGAACGATATCTATTCTTAGGGTTTCCAGATGGATCTAAAACATCAAACAGAAATTTCATAAACTACAGATATTTGTCACCTGAAAAGAAAACCAATATTTTTGAATTTTGAATGCCTTTTCCTAGAGTAATCTCAGAGAAGGAGGTAGAGATGGGCATCCTCAAGGAAACTCAACCTTTAATACTAGATTCACCAGCCACTTCTTGTGTATTCTGGACAAATCACGTTTTTCCCTGTCTCAGATCCTTGTTTTTAAGTGGGAAATAGACAATATTTTCCCTTACTTTATGATTGTAAGACTGCAGTTTGAAAGGCTGAAGTTTGAAAGGCTGAAGTCCATGGAGCACTACTCAATGACTCTATATGTAATATAGAATTTCATCCTGTCTGACCAACCTGATCTCCTTTTATGACCAGGTAACCCACCTGGTGGATGGGGGGAAGGCTGTGGATGTTGTCTACCTGGGCTTCAACAAAGCCTTTTACACCGCCTCCCACAGCATCCTCCTGGAAGCCTGGCAGCCCACAGCTTGGACAGATGGACCCTTCACTGGGCTAAGAACCAGCTGGATGGCCAGCCCCAGAGAGTGGTGGTGAATGGTGCTGCATCCGCTCACCAGTGGTGTCTCCCAAGGATCAGTGTTGGGCCTAGTCCTGTTTAACAACAGTGTTGACGATCTGGATGTGGTGATTGAGTGTACCCTCAGTAAATTCATGGGTGACACCAAGTTGGCCGGAGTGTTAATCTGCTGGAGGGCAGGAAGGCTCTGCAAAGGGATCTGGACAGCCTGGATCGATGGGCTGAGGTTCAACAAGGCCAAGTGTCAGGTTATACACTTTGGCCACAACAATTACAGGCAGCACTACAGGTTGGGGCAGTGGCTGGTAAGTTGCCCAGAGAAAAAGGACCTGAGGATGCCGGCTGGCAGTGCCTGAACGTGAGCTAGTGTGTGCCCAGTGTTCAAGAAGGACAATGGCATCCTGGCCTGTATCAGCAATAGTGTGGCCAGCGAGACTAGGAAAAGATCATCCCCCTGTCTTTAGCACTTGGGAGGCCACACATTGAATCCTGTGTTCAGTTTTGGGCCCCTCATGACAAGAAAGACATTGAAGTGCTGGAGCATGTCCAGAGAAGGGCAACAGAACTGGTGAAGGGTCTGGTCTCCCCTGATATGAGGAGTGGCTGAGGGAACTGGAGGTGCTCTGTCTGGAGAAAATGAGGCTCAGGGAAGACCTTGTCACTCTCTACAACTGCCGTTGTAGCCAGGTGGATTGTGCCTCTTCTCTCAGACAACCAGCGACAGGACAAGAGATCATAGCTTCAAGATGCACCAGGGAAGATTACAGTGGACAACAGGAGAAAGTTTTTCACTGAAAGGAATGTCAGGCATTGGAATGGCCAGGAAGGTGATAGAGTCACCACCCCTGGAAGTGTTCAAGCCATAACTGGATCTGGCATTTGGTGTCATGGTCTAGTTGACAAAGGGGTGATCAGTCAAAGGTTGGACTTTATGATCTCAGAGGTCTTTTCCAACGTAATTGATTCTATGTTTTTATGATTCAATGTAACCTGAAATAAACAGTTCACTGTGAACTTGACTTGCCTGTATGAACATTCAAACAACTCTGTTCTGCCGCAAGGTTTTAAGTAAACTTAGCTACAGAAGAAATGAAAATACAGAGGAAATGGAAACACAGGTATAGAAAGCACCTATCTAGAGGATTTCAGTAACATTCACACTCCTTTTTTTTTCAGAGGAGGGCAGTGTGACATCTGGAAGGATCTACTTCTCTGATATTTGGGCACATAAGCTACCATCTGCCAATGAACACCTCTTCTAGTTCATCCTCTCAGAGAATGGCGTTTATTACACTACACTGTGATTGTTTCATTCATGCTTATTATGTTCAGAGCTTCCCAAGTGAAATAACTCTCAGATAAAAATACCAATCCCTCTTCCCCAAATGGACACCAATGAACTGTCATTAGATTACTTCTAGCACAGCAAACTCTGAAGGAAATAACAGTGCTCATACTTACAAGTTTCTTTTGATAACTTTACAAGCTGCCCTCTTACCCCCAGGGACAGACTCTGTCTAATACAGAAGAGACTTCCCTGAACACAAATATTTGTTACAAAGCAAAAAAAATGAATTATTTTCATAAAAAGAGAGCAGTAATAATAGCTTGGCAAAATGCAAGCAAAAAAGTTACTTGTAATATCTTTGGCACATCTCCAGCTCTTAGAAATGGCATCCAAAGTTGGTCCAAGTATGGCTGATAAATCAGGCTTAGAGCTGCCTTTTAACTTTCACTTTTTAATAATAAAAAATCAATATATGGAGGATTACAAGCCTCTTGGTTTTGATTTTTTATATAAAAAAAAAGATGACAAGGTTACGGTGGTGTATGAAATTCAGCCATGATGATGCAAATATTTTATACCCTGTTTATTTACTGTACTCTACTGTGAGACTGAAATAAATTATTAAAATAAGCTGAATTGTCTTTTTTACACATATATATAGGTAAAAAAGATTCCTTATTTTATATATGTATAAAATCTTAAGTGGAAACGCAATCCTGAATATGCATTCACAAACCCAGAAAACGAACAGATTCCTCTTCAGATCCTAAATTAATCAGAAAAGCCTATTTGAAAATAAAACAAGGTATAGTCTGGATAGCAACATACAAACAACTGTAAATGCTCCTATGGAGCCAAATATATTGTGAATTACACTACATAGTGAAGGCAAAGCATGATCATGTACAAAAGAACCAACCAAATCTCAGCACTCACAGACTCCTTCAGCTGTTCCTCAGTAATGAGAATGTTTGAAATGTGTTCAAACAGTTTTGTTTTAAGGATATAAGACTCTCTGTTTCATTGTTTTCAGGTGGACCAACTGAGCTTGGCTCAAGCATGATAATAACACAGAAAACCTTGTATATTCAGGCCATAGTCCCGCAATCTTTAAAAAAGGCAAATGTAAACTGAGGACTACAAGCCAATGTCAATTTTGCCCACATAGGACAATAAGGTCAAACCTCTACAGGGATCTGTAAAACTCACAATAAGCAGAACAAGCCTTTTAAAACGTCTGTATGTCTTGCAGTCCTCTTAGCAAGAAATGATTACCGCCAAGTCATTAGAAATGCAACATAGTATTGTTATGTGATTGACTCCTGGAATTGTTTTCTCAATTTTTTTCTTAAGAGAACTACAGAGTAATTAATTCAATTTGGTAGAGCTAAACAAGCAAGGTTACCTATAACATGGTTGTCTCAAACCACATGAGTTTGAAGGAGGGGATTGCACCTTCAAAAACCCATTAATCAAATCAAGTTACTATGCAGGATTCACCACAGGAGCAGCACAGCAGTGTGAGCATGTTTAGACAATTACATTGTGGTACACTCATAGCAGCAAGGACACAGCAAACAGCAGCAGCAGTAGGCCAGAACATGCAGAAGTGCAATGGCTTACACTTGTCCTTTCACAGATCTGAGGAAGTGAATAGCATCAAATTTACACTCACACAAAGAAGGTACTACAGGTACTGCACGACTTTTGAACAACCTTTAATACAAGATGTACTCAAATCAAATTAAAGCCAGACTCTGTTTTGCTTTAAGCACAGTTTTAGAAAATTACATAGGCAGACATAGGCAGACATAGAATTAAGCTGTGTTCACAGCAAAAGGACAGGTGAGGCTTGGAAAGAAGCAGTAAAAATCTATGTGTGAGAATTTGGAGACACGATTAAGCAATAGCAAACTCCCTTTGCAATCAGTTATGCACCTTTTTTCCTATTTTTCAACCAGAGCAGCAAGAGATGTGGCTGAAGAACACCCATCTATAGTATTATCATCCATAAGTGAACACAGACTGGGCTGTCAGAACTGTAAAAGCAGCACTCACTCAGTATTCAGTATTTTTTTAGCACTTTGTATTGTACAGAGCCCTTTAAGGAAGATTGATTTCCATAAAGCTTCACTGCCATCTCAAGGTACTGATGATGCCATAAACCACAAGAGTTTCTCCACTCAAAATCCTGCAGTGGAATTTCAGACTTACAACAAGAAGCCCATGTATTATCCAGGGCTCAAGGAACACAGGCATGAACTGCAAGGCATACTGTTAGGTCAGCCACTGAATGGAAAAGCACTAAGACTATACGACAGTGTCTAGCTTTAAAATAATTGCACACATGTATGCACGTACACATATTTCATGCATTTTGTTTACATTTTCTAGAGAATGCTGCTTATTATTCAAAGTTTTTTGATCTTCACATGATTTTTACTGCCTAGGTAAAATCTGTCTAGTCAAAGAATGTAAGACAAAACTCCCTGAAAGAATTGTAAGAGAAGTTTCTTGGAGTTTATTATGTTTGGATGTTTTGTGGGATTTACAGTGGCTTTTAATAGTGCTCTTCCATCGCTTCATTTATCTGGCTTGCATTTTGTCTTGACTGCTATTTGTAACTTGACTGCTATTATACTCGAAGTGGAGTGAGAAAAAAGTCCTTCTCCTCTCCTCTACTGTACAGGGCTTTGAAACAAGACTAAACTAATTGACAAAAGAAGGAAGAAAGGGGGATGAGATATGCCATCTTCAAGATAAACTTAAGAAAAAATACAAGAGTCATAATCTACTTCCTGTATTTTGCAATTAATTAGTGTTGGTACAATGTTATCATCAGAAGAACCAGTCGCATTTGGAGCACCATACTCGCAACACTTGAACAGGCACCATAGAACTCACACTCTAATGACTCTTTCCACTACAACCAATCAACATATAAAAGCTGTTGTCTTAGTTTTCAAAATATACTTTTCAAACCTGGTGATGAATCCTCGATGACGCATAGCTCAGCACAAGTACGTAAGTGTCCCCGAACCTCAGGTGTAGCTGCTTGTCAGGAATGCAGATGCTGGTGACATCTGCCTCACTGGGGACTGAGCGCTCCACTGATTCAATAAGGCTACACAAGTGCAACAGGCCTTGATGTCAGTTACATGGTTTTACATACCTACCATGTCAGTGGTTCTCAGCCTCCCTGGGAATTTATTCAGATATAAGTGTATTCAGCTCATAACAATGTCTTCTACCTGCCAGAGAGCTAGAAATATTCCCACCTTTTATGAATCTAAAGTGCATGACTGCTAGTATTTCATATGTTGGGAGGGGAGGGAGACAGAGACAGAGAGAAGAGAGAAGAAAAAGAGAAGGGGAAATGATGGGGAAAGAGAAGGGGGGTAGCAAAGGAAAACCTGGAAAAATCAGAGTGAAAAGGAGAGAAAGAGCAGACGGAGAGGACACTTTTCTAGAGTTTCTGTTTCATCTTCATTTTATCTATTTATCTAAGAATAAATCCACTTATATACCTAACAACATTTGTCCAAACACTGTTTCAAAAGTGCTGAAAGTATAGTAAACTGACCACAGTGCTTAATCCATCAACTTCCTTTTCCTTTTTATTTAAAAAAGATCGTATTAAAATTTCAAAAATTCAGAAATTCAAATTTTGTGCATATTATACAAACATCCAGAGCAACTGCTCATATGCTTATGTAATTGTGACCCAAATAAGTTAATTTTTAGTGGCAGACATAAAATACAGACAACAGCTAGGAAAGACGTGAATGCTGGGATCAGATTAGGTTTCTGTATATTTCGAATATTGAGGCTGGGTATCAATAGAGAAAAATGCTAATGATATTAGTGGCCTTCAATGTCCTCTTACCCACTATTCACTGAGAAATTAATTCATAGAGTTTTACTGAGTTACAGCCTCTTCTTTTTCTTGGGTTTAATTCTGATGATATTGCCAGTAACAAAGACTAGCATGGTGTATTATAAAGAGATTTTTTCCAACATCACTATTGATGTATGGTGCAAGATAAAATTAATTTGGAATGAGCTTATCTACCCAAGAATGTACCTTTTGTCATTAACACTCCATCAGATCTCCAAACTTTATTAGATACTGATATAATGAGGCATCCAAGCATATTATTTTTACTGTTATTATTCATACTAGGCAGATAAAATAAAAAAAAAAGTCCTAATTTTAAGCAATTGCTGAAAACATTGTCCTCTAGCAGGCAGTCACCTCAAATCATGCAAGAATTAAGAAATAATGCAAATCTTTGCAAACATTTTACCAAAAGAACTTGCACAAAATTGTACAATACTTCCAGTATCTGTGCAGATAACTTGGTAGTAGTGTAGGAATCTGGAATGCTTAGCAATACAGTAGAAATGAAGTATCTTGGTACTGACTCTCCTGCATACACACAGAGACCTAAGTGTGAAAATAGAGTGGCAACCATAAAGGCTTATCATTAGAAAGGTTATGCGGCAAGTTAAAATTTAACATTTTGAAAATAAAAGTAAAGTAGCAATCTACCATCAAAATGATGTAACAAGAAAGAATTTTGTCTGGTTTTTGTCATTTTTACTAACCACAATTTTGTGGGAAAAGTAAGGACACACTACTTTTCTTTTTGTTCACTAGTGCCTGCACGTAGCATATGTAAAGACAATGACAGCTTGAGAGCTACAAGTGTGCAGAGAAGAGGGGCAGCAGGAGATCTCCGTTCCATCAGCTGTAAATGGAAGGAGGTTGGGAGGTCTGAGAGTGAGATATCCTCATGTTAGAAATCCAAAATGGTGAACGTGTGTTTTCTGAAAGCACATCAAGTTTAAACACAGGAATATATTTTGTAGGATGAGTAGGCAGTGGGAACCAGATTCACATATGCCTACAAAGTAAACTGACCCCTTTCCTGTTCTCTCCCAAGATGAGATCCCTCTGAAAGTGTGAACTTTGATATCCATTATTTCAGTGCTGCACACTCATGATGCATAACCATTACTTGCATTTTTGTGTGCATGCCAACAGAAAACAAGAACACTATTAGATCTACACACTTTTTGTAAATTCCTCCCACTTTTTTTGCCTTAATAATTTTTTTTTCTTTGCAAGCTCTAGGACAGATCTGGATCTTTCGAACAGATACACTAGTAAAAATGCTTGGCCCATAGAGATGATAAAAGTGATACCAGGTAGAAATTTTACCCATGCTTGGTATTTTTTTGTGCCTTGATGTTTCATTTTTGATAGGTAGAATGATTGCTTGTGGTGGGCAGAAAATAATTTTGTTCTCATTGTTTGACTTAAATAATTCAAAACTGGCTGATAAAGAAATTGCAGAAATACAAAGTGTGTAGTACTTTGCACAATTTTATAACCTCTTATGTATCACAGTGTATTGTGTTATAAGGTATTTTTTCTAACACCCTCAATATTTTATTGGATACCAAGTACTTACAAAACCTCTAAATAAATTCTTGTGATTTAACTGAACTGGATAAAATTCCCTCCCCTAGCAACTATTTTTAAAATCTGTTTATTTAATAATTTTCTTGTTAAGCATGATATTTCTTTTGGTTTAAATAAAGTAAGCCAGATATGATTTCTCACAAGTAAATGAAGAAAAGTGAAACTTCAAGTATCCTGTGAAACACTGTGTATTTCATCTAAAATAATGGGTTTCGTCTTTTGTTCTGCAGCTTAATTGTTAGATGAATGGAAATGGATGAAAAATTTCCAATAATCTAAATGTATGTGACTGTATGTATTCATGCTCTGTCTCCATGAATATCTCTGAGGCAAACCAGTACAACTGTGTTAACTGAGGCCATCCATGTGTGTAAACGCATATGGGATCAGATCTTTCAGATTCCTGTTATTGTTTCTTCTGCTATCTGCCTGGATTTCACCAAATATGGCTAAATTCCTTCCTGCAGATAAAGCAAGTTAACAAGAATGCCTAAACCTGATCTTGGGAGATTGGTCTCCCTACAACAGTAGTTCCTTGCTGTATCTAGGATTCATTTCAAGTATCTTTTTTTTCCTGGTAATTTACTATTTGTGATGCTAAACAAATAAAACACTCTACAAACTCAGTAACTGAAACAAAAAATTGGTATCAAATGGAATCAGTCATTTATGTGGCAAATGATTTTTAGATATATTAGGGAGATATCCAGGATATAGTTCTCTGTGCAGACGTAAAACACAGTTTTATTTAGCATCTTTCAAACAAGCTGTATCCTAAAATGCTGCACAGACTTATATCCTAGAGTTACATTGATATTGTAAATAACAGCAGAGGGAGAAATTAAGAGACAGGGGTAAAAGGAATGTTTTCAACCGAGACCTGAAAAGGAACAGAGATGCCAACAAGGCATAGACTATATCTAACAGTAAAAGCCAGAGAAGAAAAAGAGGTGGGATAAGCCATGACAAGCAGTCTGTGGTGTGAGATAGAGGAAAAATCATCTGCTGTTGAGCTGAGCCAGCAGAGAAAAGTTTAGGAATACAGTAGTCAAATTTTCCCAGCACACATAAAGACCTACAGTCTCTACGGAAATACACAAGAAATACATGTGAGTATCCAAGGCCAGAATTTGGCTCTCTCCTCTGAATTTGGCTTATCCTCTGGTATAGATTTTGAACAATTCTGTCATCTTCACAGGATCTCAGAATACTTTTCCAGTGTAACTGTATTTAAAAACTGACTTTTGTGGATCAATCTGACTGAACAAAAGCATGTTCTATTGTTGTTTTGGTTTTTTTTGAATTAGGATTTTTAAGAATAACCATCTAGTTAGTCTATACTATATTCTGAAGGCAATGCTAAATGGGTAAAGAGGGAAGGTTGGTCAATATGATTGCAGGTTTTCTATAGATGTTTAATAACATAAAAGCAATGATACATGCTAGAACAGGTTGGCAGAAAAATAATTTAATCAATGTGACTGAAAAAGTCCTTGTTCTCAAGTTCAAATCCTGTAAAAGGTAATTTTTCAAGTTAGTGTCAGAGTCACTCTGTCTCTCAAAACTGTCCTGGATTCTCACTAAAACCACCTAAATCAGGCAATGAGTAGAAATTAAAGTTCTTAAATTAAATGGAAGCTAACAGAGCCTTAATTAAGTACATACAGAGAAAGCTTTCCTAGGTTTAGGGATATTTTATTACGATGTTTAAAACCACACCCTCCTTAGGTCATAGACAGAAATGTTTTTGAAAGAAATTTCCAGTTATTTCAAGGCTCACAATATGTTGCTATGGTGCATGCTGCTGAAGAGAATAAGCTAATGGGCTCTCTCTTTAATGTGATTAGAGCTATTATTGACATAATGCCAGAAGACGCAAAACCATTAGCATTACACTACAGCTCACTTCAGTCACTACTCAGATTCAGCATTTGATCCACAATTTTAATTTTGCTCTGCTCTATTCAGGGCTGCATTACACAAAATGCATAATTAAAAGCTGATGTGATTCTCTCTACTTCTCAAATTAAAAACATAGCAAACATTTGTAGTTCTAATCCACTAGAAATTAATAAATCAAACATTGTCTTTTATCCTCATTCCTCAGTGCAATTCAGGATTCATGTTGGGAATATTTTACAATGCAACAGAAAACTACACTAAGAGTCACTGATCAAAAGGAAAGGACAGTATCTAAAGCCTGTGCTGTACTGTCATGAGAACCTGGGCAGTACATGAATGAAGGGCAGCACAATACTGATAGCCTCACGATTCTTAAAGTTATACCAGGAGATGTTTCTTAATGTCATATTCCTATAAATTCTTACATTTTTCATTTATTAGTTTTGGTTTTTTTTTGAGAAGAGTAAAGCTAAGGGTGGGTTGGATTTTGCAAAACCACACAACTTTTGAATTAAGAATTTGCAAACTAAACACAGGACTAGTGCTAATCCTAAACAAATTTACTAATTGGTTCATATTGTAGATCAGACCAATGATCATAGCATACCATTTCTCCTAAATACAGAGATAGGTCTTCTAACAAGACCTAAGGCATACTGCACTTACATTCTACTGTCTGCCTGTGTCCCCAATTTCAGTGTCAAACTGTTATATTATAAATGATGCAGGACAACTAACTGGATAGGAAGCTGGAAGCTTTTATTCAGTTTAGTAGCACTGTCAAGTGAAATAGCATTCACATTTTGCTTGTTCTTATTTCTTCTCCAGATCTTTCCACAAACAGTAGACATGAGTGCAGCTTTTTTACTGTAAAGGTAAATGCTGACAGTGCAGGTGGCAGCAGAAAAAGTTTAAAAAATTCATTCCTCCTGTGGAAAAAAATATAAAGCCCAGAAAATGCTAAATGGATTTATTGTTTTTTAAATCACTGAGTGGTATAAAAAGGATTCAGGCAGAACATGTTTCAGGTGTAACAATATATTTAAAATGTCCTGATAATAAGTTTCAACATTGGCTCAAAGGTTTACTTACGTGGTACAGCAAAAAGAGATTGAATCCTAAAGCTTTGGATTCAAATTACAGACACAAATGTGCACATCTATAGAGACAAGTACAAAGAGTACAAGTTTATACTGGCATCTGGATTTTATATAAACAATTAAAAATACATTTCAATAGCAACTAATTATGAATTTAAAGTTAAAACTAAAACTATATATTTTAACCACTCTTCAGTGTTAAGAATTGTTTTAATATTTATCACTGCTCAGTTCCTCAAGCAAGCCAACTCCTGATGATACAACTGTCATTTTCAAGACATCTTAAAACCTTTAGATACTAGATGACTGGACTATTTTTTAACAAAGCAAAATCTGAAGATTTTGACTCGTTTTAAAATTTGATACCTCTTAACCATTTAGATGTTTTGCCCCAGCTGCACCTTATCTGTCATTTTTTGGCAATGGGAGTCTGGGTAGACGCTGACCAAATACTGACTAAAAATATATAGCATCTTGAAAAACTCACTATCTTACAGATCAGAAATAAAGATCATTTCATCTCACCCCTCACAAGCATTGCATCTATAGAACCCATTATTTTTCTTTATTTTTTTTTTCCCCCCTGCGGTAGTTGAACTGAAAATTTCTTTACTGAAATATTCCTATCTAGCACGTAAATATACTTACGGCTATTGTTCAAGCTTTATAGGATCAAATGGTTTGAGAGTTGTTTGCTAGGGTTTTTTTTTTTGTGTGTGTGTGTGTGTGTAAATACTACTGAAAACACTGGAAAGTCACAGGTTAAGTTAATATTATAAAAGAAGAAATATTCTTGTGAAAAATATCTAACAAGATGTATAATGAATTCAAATAGGTATTAGGAAGCTAAGGGAAACAAACATTGAAGATACAGTTTATCAATATTCACATACAGTTAGCACTTCGGTCTCTAGGAAGAGTTTTTGAGCCATGGCTATGTTCTTTACTAAAGATTTTATTAAATAATGGCATGCTAAAAATATCAGGAATGAAATCTAGTCTTAACGAAGCCAGTGGAAACAAGTTCATACCCTCGGACTTCCCTCAGATTAACACAGAAGAACAAACTTGAACCGGAGCCCTTCCCAAGTCCAGGCCCAAATGCAGACTTTTCTACATAAACATAAAACATGTATACCCTTTTCTCCTGTGCAAGTGGCATCCTGTTTCTTTGGCCTGAGTGAACTGCTAGAGAACATGCATGGCAATTTTGCATGGGCCAAAGTAGGTAGGAAAATTCCTTCTCAGCCCCTTCCAAGAAGGGTTCAACAACAAATGCACTCAGGTCTGATAGCAATCATTGTGCTTTCATGTGCTGTTGGGTCACCAAACACAGGGTTTCAAAGCTTTAGCTTTCTTAGTACTGTGCACAAGGGCTGGAAGACTTTCCCTACTAACTTACATTTTATTTACATGTTTTCATGTAAAAGGTCTTCATATTCTATACTTTCACTGGATTTTATAATTATAATTTTCTGCAATTTAATCAATAAAAATCTAATCTGATTAGATTCAGATGCCTTGTTATTAAAAAACACTCAGAATTCTGCAATTTTTCAGCTCATGCATTCTGGGAAAAAAATTACTATTTTCAAACAATTACATTTTTTGTTCCAGAATTATAAGAGAATGTCATACGTTTCATACTGCAATTGTGATTGTAATATTCCATATGAAGAGACTGCTGAGCTTCATAAATACAAAAATCTTAAGACATTTGAAGTCCTTATTGAAAATTCAAAAGAAAGTAATTTTTTCTGCAAGGACACATGGTGGTGAATCCTCTTATGCTCCTCCTTGTCCAAGTCATACTGATATTTCTGTGCAAATAATGAGTATAAGGATGTATGCCAAATGTATTTACCCTTTCTCTGATAATAATCTTTACCATCATTACAGTCCATTTCCTTACCAGTATTGAATTAATGGGTTTGGATAAATCTTCTGCCAAATGTATAATACAAAACCAATTAGGAATTCTTAAAGGATCAAAAGCATCCTCTGGTCCCAGTGAGTCTGTTTCCAGTGGCTGGCAATACAGCTAGTAAACGTTCTAACAGTAAAGCAATGAAAATCAAAGCAATGAAGGAAAAAATGAGTGTGATTTCTGGGATGAAACACCATTATCAATAAGGCAAATGAGAGAGATTTATTTCAAAATCATCATGTTCTATCTCAGACTCACAAAATGCTTAGTCTTCTTGCTTACCCTCCCTCAGTGGACCAGATTAGCTTAAATCAGGTCCAGTGGAAATGACACATTGGGTGTGAAGGAGAGGCAGGTTTGTGTGGAGGGAGCTGCCATACCTGAGCTATGGGCACAACTGCATCCACTATTATAGGAAAGGCAAGGAAAAGGTCATCCAGCTCATCTCTGATAAAATAATGTCTAAATATCTTGAGATTTCACATAGGCAAAAAAATAACTATCACATTGGCAAAGTGAATGGCAATGCAGATAAATAATAGATTAATTAACAAGAGATAAGTACAATTCAATAGTGTAATACTCTTCCTAAGCTGCATCCCCAGTTATCTCTGAACCACAGTGGACTAATTGAATTCTAGCAGTGTCTCATAAGATAAAGTATAAATATAATAGCAATACTGTAATTTATAAACTCTTTATTACTCATTCCTCTCCTTATTTTTGATCCTGCTGTTGTACTTTTCTTTCTTCACACTTCTTCACCTATATTCTGGCCACCTATTCCTTTCTGCCAAGCAGAACGACTGACCATGCATTTCTACATAAAATGTACCTGATCTGAGATGTTCTTCCCAAATTTCACAGGATAGCCACAGAAATGTGCCAAAACCAATAAAAAACATTCCTAAAAAGGGTGTCCACCACAGTATCTGACTGCATTAAGGGGTGCTTTCATCCAACACTGACCTCCTTAAAGATATGCCTATTGCTTACATCTTGTTTCAAACAATAAAATCCTGCAAGCCATGGGAACTACTGAGGCTGAGGTACATCTCCCTTGCACACATGTAAATGTGAGTTGTTACTGTTCATACCAGAACAAAGGAGAAACAAGAGAGACTGGAAAGACGTGGAAGACAAAAATTAAAATACCTAAACTTAAGAACACCGAGGCAGAAAGAGTCTGAATTGCGACCTTTTTCCTGCATGGTCTGTTACTTAAGATCTGTCTTTATCTTTCAGTGAATACAGAATTTTCTGCCTAAAAACATCCTTTAATGCAAATTATAAGATGAAAGAACTGTTAGCTGTAATAAGTGCAGATTACCTCCTGTACAGGTGGTTTTTAGCTGAGGAAGCACAAGACCTAAATTAGCCACATGGATGCTGGTGAACTGTATAAGAACACATTTTAAGTATGCAAGCATGGTTTTGTACCACCAAGATGATAGCATTATGTATTAAAATAAATCTGCTTTTGCAATAAGGAAAAAGAGCTTGTCACTTAGTGTAAGGGAGAAGAAATACCATTCCCAGATTATTGACAGCTATCAGCTGAGCTAAGCAGAACGAGCAGAGCACATAGATGAAGACACAGGTTAGTTTCATTCCGCTATATGTAACATAAAAGCGTGATACTCTAATATTAGTGATCTATGTGTGTATGTGTATAGATCTTCATATATTAGAAGAAGAACTTACTATTATGCACGAGGTGTGACAGATTTTCAACTCTCCCGCCAGCCCCTCTGTAAAGGTAAAGCTATTAAATGAATTGGTTTTCTGTTTAGAAAAAAAATGAAGAAGAAATTAGTCGTGGTGTTTGTGATGATAAAAGGAAATTAAAAAAAAACCAGCTTTGTCACATGGGCTAAGAGCAGTTTTCCATGTGTAAGTTCCCACGATCCAAGTAACAATGTGTATGTGAATGTCTGGTGTCAGTGCAAGATAGCAGTAAGGGGAAGTTCAAACTAACTGGAGGTAAAACTGACTGGAATCAGACTATGGGTAAGACCCTGTATCATCTGTGCTGTGCTCAACAGAAATCAATGCCACTGCGATGCAAGAAATAGTAACCTGTCTGGCAAGAATGAGACCTAAAGTGTGGGTAGGTACCAACAGTGGCACAATCAGCCACACTGAAAATTTGTCTGTGATGAATTGTAGTGTCTACTGCTGTATCTCAGCTCTGGGGTTCTCCTGTCAAAATGTGTTGCCAGTAAAACTCAATTATGCCAGACCACTGGATCATGCTTATGAACACAGAAAAAAGATCCCTAGCTTTAAAGATTGTCTTTGCAGGCATACCACTAGTTCTCCATGGAGCAGAAATAAAAAAATAAGTTCTCTAATGATACAATAAAAACACATAGTCAACATGCAAAGAAAAGACAGTCCAGCACTAAGCTGTTATCAGCATATATTTTGTTGAAAGTTATGCTATTTTACACTACTAGCATACTGTCCATGCTACACAAAACAGCAAGTCTGTATTCTGCATTTGTACAAAACTATCCTTTTGAGATAGTCTCCAGTAAGATGGATAAAATTATACCTGAATTAACAATTAACTGTCATTATAAAATGAGAGAACAATGGCAAAAACCAATTCTCCATAATAGTTATCAAAAATTCCAACATCTGTTTACTTAAAATATTAATTTCATGGAATCACAGAATTTTTAGGGTTGGAAAGGACCTCTGGAGATCATCTAGTTCAAACCCCCTGCCACAGAAAAGTGTCTACATGGGTTTTGAATGTCTCCAGGGAGGGAGATTCCATGATCTCCCTGGGCAGCCTGTTCCAGTGCTCTGCTATCCTCAGTATAAAGAATTTTTTCCTCATGTTGAGGTGGAACTTCTTGTGCTTTAGTTTATGGCCATTACCCCTTGTCCTGTCATTGGGCACCACTGAAAGAGTCTGGCACCACCCTCCTGACACCCACCTTTGAGATATTTATATGTATTCATGAGATCTCCTCTCGGTCTTCTCCAGACTAAACAGGCCCAGCTCCTGCAGTCTCTCCTCTTATGAGAGATGCTCCACACCGCTCATCATCCTTGTGAGCTTCCACTGGACTCTCTCCAGCAATTCCTTTGTCTCATGTGCTGAGGAGCCCAGAACTTGACACAGCCCTCCAGATGTGGCTTCACTAGGGACAAGCAGAGGGGCAGGATCACCTCTGTCAACCTGCTGGCCACACTCTTCCTGAGGCACCCCAGGGTACCATTGGCCCTCCTGGCCACAGGGGCACTGACAGCTCATGGACAACTTGTGATCCACTGTGAGTCCCAGGTCCTTCTCCACAAAGCTGCATTGTAGGAGGTCAGCCCCAGCCTGTACTGGCACTTGGGGCTGTTCCTCCCCAGGTGCAGGACCCAACACTTGCCCTTGTTGAACCTCATTAGGTTTCTCTCCGCCCAACTCTCCAGCCTATCAAGGTCCCATGGAATGGCAGCACAACCTTCACGTGCATCAGCCACTCCCCTCAGTTTAGTGTCACCGGCAAACTTGCTGAGGGTGCATTTGATCCCTTCCTCCAGGTTGCTGATAGGTTGAATAAGGCTGGACCCAGTATTGATCCCTGTGAAACACCACCGACTACAGGCCTCCAACTGGATTTACTGGAATAGAATTTCTTGAACTTACACATCTTTACTAAATGATATATGTAAATAAACGTATCAAAGTACTTACTTTTGATGTATGTAAGTAGTCTTTTACTGACTCCGTATCTCCATTGCTTTTAGCATAGGCATGCACAAATTCTGAGCTTGGGCCTCTGAATATTGCCATAATTTGAATAATAAAGATTATAAAACCCACAGAGAGCAATGAAAAAAATTTCCAGCAAGTTTTGCAATTAAAATCTGTTGCCAATTAGTTGTGTGGCACACTAAAAAAAAAAAAGCTACAGAAAAGAGACTTTCAAAATGTTTGTACACCACAAGAATCAGTCAATATAGTAGGCAAGAAAAAGTGGATTTGTTGTATTGGAAATAAAAGATCAGACAGTTGTAAGGAAATTACAGTAGTTCTGGTTTCAGATGGGTTTTCAGTAAGTTTGTGATGTATCTTACACAGATCAGGGCTATTTGTTCCTACCCTAGATATACTTAAAAGGCCAGAAATAAGCTGAAAGAGTGAAAATGTTTGCTGTCATAATGCAATAAAATTACTGTAGTAACAACACAACCAACAAATCACAGAATACTGAATTCAGTTCTTTACTTTTGTATAGGTGATTGATGATGTGTCAGTGTACACAGAGTACCTACATCTTTTGCAGTCTCTGTATCTTCACTCCTTTGCTCAATCAACTAGGTGATGAGACATGAATTTTAGTGACTGTGAAACAATGGTCTGTGGTCAGACTATAGGATTTGCTACTTCTTTACAGTTGGGACATTAATACAAAACCCGAAAAACAAAAACCCAGGGAAAAACATACTGAGAAGAACAAAGTAAAATATTTACTGCTGGCTGTTAAACTACATCCTTCAAGTTAAGGCTAATGTGCTTTCCAATATGGGAACATTACCAAGGGGTCAGCATTACCACATTAAAATTTTAGAAACCGTGACTCTCAGGAGCAGTCCATGGTCTTACAAGCAAAGGAACACAAATAGAGTGATGGAGTCACTGAACCACAAACAGTAGTTTTTAAGTGAAAAGTCATGCAAAGGTACAAGGGCCTCAGGTCTCTGGTGTAACAGGTACATCTATGTCTGTCTATCAGCTCACTCAAGTGCTATTAAAGGCCAACCAATCTATCTGAGTGGGCACATTTGCTCCTTGCAGGTACAAATGGCTATTTGCTGTACATATGCGATTACACACTCACTTCCTCTGCCCTATGCTAACAGCATGTAAAACAAAAAAGTGCCATTTTATGTACACAAAGGCACTTATCTGGGGCCCTTGGGCTCTGAATACAAAGCACTCTGAATAGATTGATGGTACTGCGGTGGGGACAAACAGGAAATGGACAACTATATTTCTCAGGTTAATAGCATAATGATTCTCAATATTTTACTAAAAAACTTTGCACTTCACCACCTTTTGTCACTGATTTTTCCAGAGTAGAAAGATACACTATAATGGAAAGCAGACAGATTCTATTCAGGCAAAGAATACTAAGAAAATAAAAATTGTTGGTGAGTGATTCTGGACTTTTCATCTGATTGCTGTTATATCTCCGCAGTTTCTGCTACTGCTGACTTAAATGTACCAATGTACAACTTCCTCTTTTTTTTTTTTTTTCCGCTTGTTTGAGTTTTTTTGTTGTTGTTTGCAGGTTTTTTTTTGCTTAACTTACAATATAATACAGTACATGAAACCTTTCTAGCAAAGGCTGGATTTTATCCAGAGTTTCCAGTTCCTTAAAAAATTCACTTAAATGTGATTGGCAAAAGCTTAGGTGACACATATACTGGATGGAGTGTTTCATCCACAAACCTCCAGAGACTTGTGACTGAATTGCATGCACCATAGCAGGTGTAGTGCCTTTTACTGCTTGTATCAACTCAGATCCCTGGTGAAAACTGCAGGAAAGCAACTCCTTAAAAAAAAAAAAAAAAAAAAAACTCCTACACAATAATGCCTACACTTTTCTCCCTGCTTATCTCCTGCAAACACATAGTATTTTTCTCTTCAGAAAATTAATTCTACATCTACAGAAAAGCATCAGGACTGTTAAGAGTGTCACTACACATAAAAACTATGACCTGTGCTAAGATTCAGGCTACACTTTTCAAAGAATGAGGCATTTATAGACATTGCTGCACAGACAGATTTTTTTCTCATCCTCTCTCAAATGCATTTGTTACTTAATGAAATAACAGTGTGAAAGGAACTTTCAGAAATATCTGCGTGTCTTTGCCATAAACACCAAAACCATCTCCCTACCAGGCAGTATTGATAAGACTAGGAATGCAAGCTCACAATGTGTGTTTTTTATTGTCCCCTGGTGACTCATACTCCAAACACCCAGTAGTTCTCAGCATTTTGAAATTTTGCTTTGTGTTAAATTTTGAACAATATCTACCATTTTACACCTCAGAGCTCAGAGAAGGCAGAACAGTAGTTGGTGTACAGATGTGACAAAATGTTTTCATTCCAGAAAAAAGCTCCCTGTTTTTGACACACTGGAAAATGTACAGCCAGAGAATGCTTGAGGCGAAGATGCCACACCAGTCTTACATCTGTCTGCTTTCATTTGTCTACAACGGTGCTTATAGATAAAACATGCCTTCCAGATGTCATCACAAGCAGTGTTCATATGCTGACTTCACTGAGATACTATTGTTCGCTGCCAGCATAACAGAGTTGTAAAACTAAAATATTTAAACTCTGTGCTACTCAACACAACTTTGAATGTCACACAGGGTCTTATTTCAGGATTAATTAACGCACACCCCAATAAAATAATCATGGGTTTAAAAAAACCACAGCTAGCTGGCATATACGGTATGCTATCCTTTTTTCTTTTTTTTTTGTCTTTCTTTCTTTTAAGACACATTTTGTGTTTCAGAAAATACAGTAGAGGTAAAGAAGTTGCCCATAAAGGAACAAAATGTATACCCCCAATATGTTTGAAATGGTTGGCTACATCTCTGTAGTGCAGTAACATTCTCTATCTTGCATATATTTATTTTCAACTGTCCTGATTTTGTGGAAGGATTTTGACTGAATACTAGGACTTATATTTTAGAGGAATATCTTCATCTACAGTGGTTGCAATTAAATCTATATAGTTAAAAATATACATCAAATTGAATCACTAATCTATATATTAAATCTACAGAATTTATTGGGTTTTTTTTCCTTTATCATGTCATATGAACCTTTCACTATCATTAATTACTTGCAATCACAAAACCTTGGAAGATTTTTCTAGGTGGTCAGTCTTTTACAGAACTTTTGTTCAGCTACACTTAGCTCTGAATTAAAACAACATTAATCAAAAATTCAGGGCATTACATCCATATAACTACTTGTAGGAAATAAACAGACATTTTCCTCCACAACTTTCTGCTCTCTTGTCCAAAATCTTTAAACTGTTGAATAATTTCTTTTGAGTAATTTGAAAACAACAAAAGTAAAATTCTACCACTAAAAATATGTTTCACTTTCAGATATTTCTTGCTATTAATTAAGTAATGATCTAGGTATCTTAAAATGTTTCATTTAATGACTTTTATGAAAATTATTATACTGGATCATGATATACAGTGCCATAATACATAATACAGTGCCATGATATCATGCCATAATGAAAATAATCAGATACCTCTATGATAACAGGTTAAATATCTGAAATTTTTGCATTACTGACTCTTAGAGAAGTATGGTATGTTGGCAAAAAAAAGTCATGAAGTTTGTAAACTCTTCAGAACAAATTGTTTTGGAAGAGACTTCATTTCTAAAGAGCTGGATGCAACAGAAAGAGAACTGTAAAACTTATTTGACTGTACATTTTGAAGAGTTTTTAAGCTTTCTGCCAGCCATTGCTCAGGTTGGAAGAGACTGCATCTGCAACTTTGTGAAATTCACAGAGGATATTTTCAGCTCCCCCAACTTTTATCAGACAAATAGTTTTTAATCTAGTAATTTATATACTATTCCAACACATTAAGAAGTCTGTATGCTCTAAGGTTCATCTACTGAGGGGAAACTATAGGGTGTTATTTACCTAGTAAAATTGTATCAAACATTCTCACATGATCTGCTGAAGGGTGAACACAGCCACATGGCTTATCACTCCTTGCAATTAGCATCAATTTTCTTTCCTCTCATTTTGAAATCTCCTTTCAAGAAAACCAAACCCTAAAATAATAATTTAGTCAAACAATAGGAGCAATTTTTTCTAGCAACAAAACTTTAAGAAATCTATAGATAAAATCAAATTTTTTGCAACAAAATTAAGGGGGAAATTTAATCTATTTTCATTGGTACTGTTAAGTGATTGTGGTCACAATACTAAAAGCAAACACAAATCAAAACTTCCCAATTTCTTTTTTTATTACAAATTAATCTACCTACAAATATTTGAGAGTGAAGACACTCAGATTGAATGCTAAGACACAGAACTCCGTGTATTGCAGAACTTTGTATTCAGCCACTAACAGTGAAAAGCATCTTGCTACTTGTGATACATGTAAGATGACAAGAAAACAGAGCATACAGCCCTCATTCCATCATGAACAGTGGAGCTGATTCATTTTACTGTCTGGAATATCTTACAACTATTTTATTTAACTGCTCAAAAAAATTCATACTATGGTTCATTCAGCAAGATACTAAGTCGCTCTCAGGAATTTCAATAATTTCCAACTCCTTAGTTTTCTAACTTGGTAATTATCATTTTATAGAAAGAAAACATACATTCTCTTTTTGTGTACAAATTTACACAAGTACACATGCACATACGTAGAAGTATTTCCATACAGGAGCTGGAGGAGAGATTATTTGTAAATAATCTGTGAATGTCTTCACTTTTTCTTGTAATAGATAAGTCCTACTTAAAGATACTGTATTGCACTTCCTTTACATTTCAGGGTAAAATCTTTGCAGCTATCAAATAATGTATACTTGTCTTTCAAAATCTCATAGTGCTTGACCACTTTTGAGCCAATAGATCAGAACCAGACACACTGGTGTCAGGTCATCTCTCACAATTTTCTTCAAGGAAGAAGCTCCACATTGTACTCTTAAGAAGCACTAAATATACACATCTGACTAGGGAAAGTAGTATCAGAGGACCTTCAGGAGCTTTCAGAGGGACAGACCTACATTAAGTTTTACAACACCTGCTACCTATTCTCCCCAGCTAACACTTTTCAAATTTTACTTTTAGGGAGTTATAACAATCTAAATTAGGAGCTCAGTAATTTGCCCTCTTTAAAGTGCAATTTTAATGTCATTCTTCCAAACTTTAAAAATGTCTCATCATCCACAAGACCTACTATAGAAGGATCAGCATTTGGCCCAGAGAACATATTTTTCTTAATTTTCAAGACAAAGAAATAGCCAGTTGTCCTGTGAATTGCCACAAGGAAATGGACAAGAATCTGGGGAGTTAAGTTACTCTCTAAGCAGCTGCTACTGAAAACAGGAGGTAAAGAATTAAGGGACATGCTTATCAATAACTAAAATGTCTGTCTCAAGATTCTTATAAATGATATGGGAGAAAACTCTAAAAAAGGCTAGGAACTGCCTTAATTTGGGGATCTAAGCCTCACTAATAATGAACAGTACATAAATTCTCAAGTATCTAAACCACTTTCAAAAGCAAAAGTCATGCTCCCACTTACACCTTTCAGAAAATAATAAAAAAGGACTCATTTACAGAACCATTCATAAAATCTCTCATCTAGAACTTGCAGATTTTACCTGTGAATTAAAACTTGAAGGGCAAAAGTTTTAACACTTTTTAGGCTGAAATGATTTCTTTCAATAGAAGAAAATTTTCTTTCAAAAAGAAAAGAAAGAGAGGCAGAGTAGATCTGAGAACTCTGGAAAGAAATTCATAGTATTCAGACTGACACACAAAGCAGGAATACATATGTTCTCATGTAGTTGACTGCAAGCCACACGTGTTTTTTATCATTGGCTGTTTACCTATGTGATACTGGTTTCTTCAGGTATCACTCCTAATTAAGAACAAAATCCACCCACTTCCCTCCATTATTTCATAGGGAACATTTGCCCTGCTTAGACAATCTTGCTTCTGGAAGCCCTGATGCCATACATCCCTACCCGTGTCTACTGGTGCTCTCTCTAGTCTGCAAAACTGAATGTGTCCTTCCTGCAAAATTTTGACCTAAAGATAAATATGTCATGCCTGATAACCTGTGCTCTTCTGTGAATGACTTTCTGTAAAAATACAAAGGTTCTGCAACTGTAGTGAAGTAATTTGTAGAAGGCAAGGTCCATGCTGGAGTCACAAGGTCTTTTCCCTGCACCTTGCCTGAAACATTCATATCTTTTCTGGAGATGACTTTGCTTAAGCCCTTTGAAAATAAATCATTCGCAAAAGCACTCAAGATTTCCCTGAAGACTTTGTAAGGCTTCCTGCTTCATAGGTTTCCATTCCTTTGCTTTAAGGCTAATGCATTTTAGGGATGTTTGTTCTGATGCAAAGCTAACTCACAAGTAAAAATAAACTACCAGCATTTATAATGCTGTTGGAAAGCAAAGAATGCCAAATGCTAAACTTAAATTACCAGAGTTGGTAGTCGTTCCTTAATAACCTCCTCTTCAGACAGCTTTTGCTGTCTCAGAGGAAAAGACATTTACTAGGAGTGTAATGATGAACATTCCATCACTTAAAAAAAACAGCAAAATCCCCAAACCTGCAATAGTCTTACATGAAGAAAAAAAAAAAATTTATGGGAGAAGATGATAGCACTCCACTTCCAGTTTGATGCATGGAACCAGAGGCGAATCACTGGCATTTTTACTCAGGCGAGCTGTATGTTTATTACTCATAAGCCATCCTGTTTACCCTTCTGTGAGCACTAGGAGCTACACTTAGCTTGTTTCAGATATGCCTGTCTACACAAAGATTGTACAAGTGTTCACATAAATCAATTTTAAAAAAATGTAATATTGAGAAAAAAAACATTTTTGCACAAAATATTTAACCGGCAAGATCAGCAACTTCCTGATTAAAGAACACATCATTATCTTAGCATAAATTTAAATATGCAAAATAGCTATTTGGTTTTAAATTTTGCTCAGCAGACAGGGAATTCATAGTGAAGAGTTAGTATTTCACATTGCACACAGAACTACAAACAGAATTTTACTTTAGACATATGGTGGAACACAATTTCATTAGCCCACTCCCCCGCAAATTTAACAATTCAGTTTTCATATACATTTTATAAAAATGTACGAGAGACCTAAAAACCATGGAGAGTCATAACTTCGAGTTGGCTCATTTCTTTCTGTTTTATTACAGCACTACATGGTGGGTATCAGATTCTTCACAGAAAGAAGCATATTAAATCTTTTTTCTAATGTGTTTTAGTGGAACTATATTATAGTTTAATACTATTTTTTCTGACTGATAAAATACCATTTAAATAAGATCAAAGAGAGCTCTGAACCCCAACAGAGACCTATCCTGATAAAAGTCACCACAAGTATTATTTCAAGCTAGCCTGAAGAACACTTCTGCTTTATTCATAGGCATACTACTACATACTGTTTATTTATTGTTCTCTAGCTGAATTCACTTCTTGCTGAAGGCCACCATACAACCATGAAATGCATTGTGTATATTGATAGCCTTCATTTTTGACAGACTAGAATTCTATTTGGGGTCCCGTAATGATGATATCGACAACTTTACAAAAATTTGTCTGCAGCTGTATGAGTACATCTTAGCAGTAATTTAAATGGTTGGGGCATACTACTATGAGAAAGGGAAACAATCTGAGTAAATTACTATACTATATATACTATACTTTTTATATACTATATATACTACATATATATATTCTGTATATTATATATACTATATACTATTTTATATTCTCTACTCTACTATATATACTATACTAATTACTATACTTTATATACTATAAAGACCTATACTATACCCTAGTTATAGCGGAAATTAAATCCAGTTCTGTGTGGCCTCTGCCACAATCCTTCTGGCTGTGGGAAGGTGGGGAGCATGGAATGCCAAAACTTTTTAGGCCTTGTCTCCTTTTCAGTGACATCGGAACTGATTTGCACATACATTTCCGCTCTCTCCTGCTAAACAGGAACTTTATGTATTGAAGGACATGTCTGTTCCAACTGACTTAAAGAAAATGGGAACCATATATATGGTCCTGTAAAACAAAATGATGAAACAAAGAACGTACAGGCATGTGTTTTCCACTGCCCATAGTGTCTCACTGCCCATCCTACAGCTATTTCCCCTGTCGAATTGATATGTCTTCTTAAGTTCTTCTGGTAAGTGTGGAGGCAGGAAGAACTCTAAAGGATAGGTATATAAGGGCACAGGCTAAGTCAATTTTTGTAGAATGCAGATCTCTTTCTAAAGTGTGTGAGAAAGCCACAGCACCTGTTGTGCATCAGTTTGCCTTTCTAACACATTGAAATAAATACCTGACATTGTGCAAGTTTGTTTTTCCTGTCATCTTTTTTGGTGTCATTTCATTTTGTTTCGTTTTGTTTCATTTCTTTATTTTTCTTATTTACTGATTGCTGTACAAAGCCCACTTGGCTGTTTTGGGGAACATTTTACAGGCTAAAATACTCACTCCAAATCTTATTAGTTTTAAGTCCCATTTGCTCTGTCATCCAGTATTTTCAGTATAGCTCAGCTACAACCTAATTCTTTCATATAACTGCATACTTTTGTCTATAGAGCCACCTGCAGATCTGGCCTTTTTGCATAGAATCAGAAAATAGCCATCAATTACCCCCTCAAGTGTTCAAAGTTCACAGAACTTCATCCTGGCATAGAATTCAAAAAGGAAAAAAAATTACTAACTCATTAAAAGTCACAGTTATTATTCAAAAGCAGGTATACAAAATAAATGCAAGATTCATATTTACTTGTTCACTGAAATATGACAATCTTAAGACTTTCAAGAGAAGAGAGTAGGCCTAAGAGGCATTTCTCAAGCATTCCAGGTTTGAAATAATAGCATTACTATGGAGCATTGTTTGAGGATTTAATGTCACTGTGCAGGTTTACTCCACAAGAGCTTCAGAATTTCCCAGAAGAATATGGTAAATCTTAGTTCAAGTCAAATTTCAGGCAAATTTGGACAGATCTAGGTAACTATTACTACCAGCAAGACACTAAGAATGTTGTTATTTAAATAACCCAAAGTAATCCACTGTACCACTGAGCATGGCAACAGTCTTCCTTTGGATGGCTCTTTTTTATTGTAGTTGTTGTTCTTTAAATGTCTAAAATCCTGCAAAATAATGAAATTAAATTAATTAAATCCTTTATAACTAGTTTTTTCCAGAATGACATGGAGAATCAAAAATTCTCACCAAAAATGTGCCATTTTGTTCAGTTCAAAACTTCTGGGAGCACAAAGTTAAGTGGGAGAAATTTGAGAAAGTTATGGCTTAGAATTTTCTTCCCATGTCTCAGAAGTAGTAAAAAAAGTTTTTAAGAAAAGACTTGGAAATTCCCACAAGTTTATAGCTACGTTGCCTAGGGAAATCTGGGGCTCTGGAAGGAATTTATTAGAACTAGAAAAGAAAAAACCTATCATAATTAATGAAAACAACCTTAGAGAAATCAGGCTATTACTTAACTGGGGGCACCTGATGTAGGTGACCTCCATTGCCTTGCCACAATTTACAGTCAAAGCTCCAGCTGTAGCATCTGTGTTAGGTGTCTAAAGCAAGCAACATTAACATCTGAGGACTCTCCATTACTGCTATTTAATTTCAATGGAATTTGGTTGCTTAATTCCTTTAAAAGCCTTAAAAGACACAATTCTAAGTTTTCTAATTAGCCAGACAGCCATGATAATTCTCCAAGTTTTATTAGAATGTTGTGAGCAGTCCTTCCAGAACACAGAAAATTCTTGATGTATCTTTCTAAATTAAAGCATAACTTGGTAAAATGAGGGCAAGAAGGTGTTGCATACAGAATTGGCATGCAGGAAGGCCATTCACACCCTAGGTAACAAAGTCAGAATTTTCTGTTCTTCAGTGTTTTCAGATGTAGTATATTTGAAGCTTTAAATACAAAACCTAAAAAGAAAACACTCAAATACTGAAATTTTGCTGTGTCAGTTTAGAGAAGAGGATATGTATTAAGGCATGGGAGGGGTAGTTAAGTAGAGAGGGCAGAAACATTGCCCTGAGAGTATATGAGTCTCTAAAATTGCATTTTTCCTTAGTTCCACACTTACAGTTTTCTTGAAAGAAGAAAACATTTGCAAATGGAAAAAGGCATCTTCACCTGTGAGAAATACATCATTTCTCAAAAGAAAAAAATATTAGTGTGAAATTACCCAGCTGCCTGTATAACCACTTCCCCTCTGTGGGTTGAACGTGATAACCCAAAAACAATAGGTTGTTTATATACACTGTCCAAAGTATAGAAAAATATATATTTTAACTGTTTTTTATTCCTACTGATCCATTTTTTTGTACCACTCAATTTCTAACTTCTGCCAACTTTATCATTTTATCATATATTCAGAAACAACAACAGGATCTCCCCAATGATTTTGCAAGACTCTTCATCATACATTACTCTTCATCACACATTTATAGGGAAGAGGACTTGATTGCTAGAAAGGCCTCCACCAATGGAAATGTAAATCCTGCATGATGCTTGAAATACTGCTGTGGCCAATTGCAAAGGTTATGGTGACTAAGCTGAGACAGAAGCTCAAGTATTCATACATTCTGTGCCTGGAAGGAACCACTGCAGTTTGCTAATCCAGCATTCTGCATAATATAGCTCATTTCTCTCATGGTTCACCCAGAAGAAGGAAATGGTCTTCTCCAGTCTCAAGGCAAAATGCACAGATAATTGCAAAATGACAGCAACAAAATGAGAAATTCTGATTAAAAATAATCTTGTTTCAGATGGATATAGTATGTCTTTTTAACTTAACATTTCCCCACAGTAAAAAAAACCCAAAAAAAACTGAGAAAGTTAAAATCTGGTCACTGGAATTGTTAATGAAATACACATTCATCACAACAGACCTTTTTAAAAGCGATTTTTAAAACACAATACGACACACCACTTCCATGATAATTAAAATTGGGCAGTCACCCTCTTGATATTTACATGATCCCCTGGCCCATTATCATACAGGAATCTTATCACAATACAGCAAAGCCCGTTAACTAGTCAATAAATCAGGTATGCATAAGTTTGCAACATTTGTATTGGTAATATGTCATATATAATTTGTATAGAATATATAATTTATATTAGCCTTAGAATTTGCTAATGGGTCGTTTAGTAATACATTTTGCCATTGCCATGTATATATGCAACAACACAGTACTGTCTTCATAAATATTTAAATGCCTTTATTACGCAATTAAACTGGTCAATCTATGCACCAATAATGTGTTGCATAGTTTTTAATATGTCAATAAGGCCACAAAACACATTTAGAAAGAAGCTTATTAATTTCCATGGGTTTTATCCAGAAAGGGAGTTAAACAGTTTTAAGCTGAGCTCTCTAGATAGGAATGTACCAGAAGATTCAATTATGAAGCATAAAAGGAACTTTTCCAACAGCCTATGAATAGTAATGCCCTTTTGGTTGCTCTGGACACTTCTCTTATTAAGGGTAAAGGTGGTATGCAAGCCCAACCACAATTCTGATTAATATTTCTGTGGCAAATTATGTGTTTAGAAAAGGCATATCTGGAAAGCAAAACTTCTAATACTTTGAAAAATCCAACCTTCAACATAATACTAAAAGAATTCTTATCCTCCTGAGTAAACTAGGAAAAATTGAAGAGGAATTTGCATGCTTTAGTCACATTTCACAGAAGAAAACTCACTATTGAAACTCAGACCAAGAGAATTGCCAAAATGAGATGAAGACAAATAGAAGTGAAGATTCTCATGTCTTTGACCTCCATCATGAATAGACATCTTCAGAGGTAGATTGTTATGTCACTTAAAAATTCAAAACCATAAATGCTTTGGTTAATCTGGGAAGTGAGAACTCGTTAGTGGAATTAACTGCCACTGCAACACACAACAACACATTTTCAAGAAAATATTTTGACTTTTCAGCTTTAGTTTTTTGGAATATTTGCTGATTTCTAGTCAGAGAAGGAGACACTGAACTATAATGAAAAGTTATCAATTTATTGGAACTAAAATTGCACTTGAAATCTCATATGAAGTACAGCATAAAGAATTTCAGTCAAATAATGGCTAATTCATAAAGTTAAAAAATCCCAGTTTTCTGGAGCTCCCTTTTTATACATGTAACATAAATAGTGTTTCACATTTGACAATTAAAAAAAATAGAGTGGTTTTACAGTTATAAAAGTCTTATCCATTCCATCATGATTCTCACCATGTGTGAAATATACTGGTGTTGAAAAAAAAAATGTTCTGTTGCCAGTTGTGTTTTTGAAGAGCAAGCAGCTTTATGCAACACATGACAGTGATTTTCCAACAACAGTTTGACAGTGCATGGGCCCCGTAGTTGAAATTTTTTGCTCTAATCTTTGTTTATAGTAGAAGTAAATAATCCAAACAAAGAACATTCCACTGTGCAGGGCTGATGGCTTTGTGATAAGGCAGAGCCTGGCACGAAGGACAGAGCCAGCAGTCTGTTGAGGTAAAAAACAGCACACTGATAAGTAAAACTGTTTTCTGATTTATAGACCTTAAGTTGGCTTTTCAACCCTTGAATCACAAAAATCTGCACCATACAAAGGCCTATGAAAAAAGATAAGTAAAAGAAAAATAAGGGAAACCTTAAAAGAATTTTTCTGTAGTGGCTAAGATGTTACTTTTATCCCCAGAAAATCACCTTAAACCTGAATTTTAAACATAATACATGTAAGAACTTTTCCTAGTGATCAATTTTTGTATTGGAAACATACCTTCTAAAAGAACACTTGAAAAAAAAAAACAACTTAAGATCAATCCTTTCTTTGTTTACACAAAAATAAATGGGTTTGAAAAAATAATGAATATTTACCTTGCAAAATTTAAAAATTATGTCAGATACAACATGATACATGGCCTTTGGTGTCAGTCAGATCTTCTGTATATAAGTCCCGAGACACTCTGGTCCTCAGGCAGATTGCAAAGACTTTCAGTTGTTCCTTACACTACTTCCAATAGTTAAGTCAATAGTTAATATTTAATAGCAAACAGCACTGAGAACTGCTACAACCCTTTTCCAAAAAGCTCCTAAATGCAGAAGACAGTTATATATTTCCATTTATGGATAATCACTCAATAAACAATGTTATTTGATTATCAATTCTCACCAGTATTCAATATAGGGATATAGAATCTTGCACACAGAATTCATGTGACTTTTTGTCCAGTAGACCTGTACAATTAAATGTTACAGTCTTAGTATCTGAAACTGGAGTTTCCCAGTTATTTTTTCAGTCTAACTAATTGTCTTATTAGCTGACAGATAGACACCTGTACTTCATAATAGATGAGAGGTAGCTTACACATTTCTAAATTGGGATTTGTGGACTGTGTTTGAAAGGAAAAAAAGACACGGAAGGATAGTTAATAAACAGTGCCATGACATCAAAGCTACAGTCCAGAAATGGAACTATGAATTTTCAGACCATTAAACTTTAGTGAGACTAAAATCCCCACAACTTAGGTTCTTGAATTATGACGTCCTAGTTCCCAAATGTAAATATGCTCATACACAGACTAAGTACAATCTTGATTGAATTCACCTTTAGGTCTATGAAAATTTCAAGGCACCTCAGAAAATTTTGTATGTTATTCAATCTGTGCAAATTAAGCATGTTTCCAGTGAGATCAAATACCAAGACTAGAAATAATCCCGAAAAATATAATTTCTACAAGACTTATTGCACAGTTCAACACCATGCTATACCTATGCCTAAAGGTTTTTTCTCTAATGCCTGAGTCACACAAGAAAGGGTTCTGAGCACTGAGAGAGGAGTGGCTCCTCTTTCTGCACGCTTCACATAAGGGTCAAGAATGTAACAGGCTCCACTCAAGAGATATGTTCCAAATAGAACTTCAGGAGAGGTGGTGTAAAGAAATCCTGACATGTGCTTCCTTCCTATTTTCTACAAGCCTGCTGTAGATGGTCAAGTCATTGCAGTGTTAAGCCATGTCAGACCAGGAACGAGAAGCTGGTGTGTTGGCCTCAGCATCACTGTATTTTTCAGTGTTGCCTATAGCTCACTAGTAGGTTCAGGAGCTTTTTATTAATACAGTTTTAAATACAGATATTCCATATTTTATAACATTATTTTAATGAGCATTAATATTTAAACTACTAAAACCTCCTTACCAATATTTTTACCAACTAAACTAATTTGACCTGGAGAATGTCCAAATTTTCCATGATAAAACTTAACCACCTGAAAATGCCACCTTCCTTTCAAAGACTATTTCTGTCAGCCATCTGAGTATCTGAATATTGCATTTATGCATTGAAATGTAATATATTAACCCTACCTATAAAACTCCTCTTCTTTTGAGACAGGATATTTCTTTCAGTTTTGTACAAAAGAATTGGAACCAAAAATCTTTGCAAAATGATCTGTCCCCTTCAACATATCTAACTTTGATTCGGTACGGCACAGAAGATCAGCAATCAGCAAGGCAAAGTTTGGCATGATGATTTCTCAGTTCTTCATAATCTAACATGCCTTTAATGAGGCAGTATATCCAAAGCCTGTGAATTTATTTCAGTACAGACACCCAGATGTTATAATAAGGTTTTACTAAATAGCAGAAAACAGTTCTTTTACTAGCACAGGATGATTAACATGTATGACAAAAAAATTAAAACAATACAAGGCAAGCTATTATATCATCAAAAAGTTATCTGCTATAGATTCATAATTCTACCTATTAAACACAGAACCTACATGCAAAGTCTCTATGGCAGAGTTTTAATGTAGGAAAAACTATAAAACAGGATTTCTTCATGAAGGTGATATTCTGCTCAAAAAATAAAAGTGCAAATCTTTTTTAATAGGGGGAACTGTCTTTTCTTCTAAGATTTGGTACCTCAAATCTATAT
Source organism: Climacteris rufus (assembly GCA_013398175.1). Lineage (NCBI taxonomy): Eukaryota > Metazoa > Chordata > Aves > Passeriformes > Climacteridae > Climacteris > Climacteris rufus. The sequence goes on from VZRZ01000658.1 coordinate 78,748, forward strand.
TAAATTTTTATTAAACTCTCCAAAACTCAAAAAGCTATTAGAAAGCTGAAGACCACATACAATTTCGGGTGCACCAGTTTAATTTTAGCAAAGTACAAGTGAAAAACACAATAACTCAGCATCTGACAAATTTGCTATCATTTAGAAAAATTATTTTAATAATGTGATTTTGCTGTCAGATACCAAAATAAAAGCATTAACGTATGTTATGGTCAGACAGACTTCCACATGAACAGAAATACTGATGTTTAGTTCTGCAATGAGGATGAAAATAAAACCTCCTTCTGCCTTTCTTTAAGTACAAATTAATGGAAACCTGAAAGGCACCATAGCCTGCCAATTTCTGCTCATGATTACAATAAAATAGTTCTGCAACAATAACAAAAACAAAACAAAACAAAACAAACAAAGAGTTTAAAAGAGTTTTAGAAAGTCTAAAGAGAGAAAACAGCAAAAAAACAGCAGAAACAGCAGTAGCCACCTAAAGTAAAGTAAAAGGACTGTTTGTGCCCAGTATTTTGGAAGAAATTGTTCAGGAACAGTTCATCCATGTGAAAGTCTGAGTCATATAAGGCTGCAAAGGTCAGTGACACCTCTGGTGAAGAAGTCAGTAAGTACCAGCTAGCACACATGATAGGCAGTCTTGAAGCAAAATTAAGGCGTAGACACTACAAATCCTATTATTTATATATAGCAAGGAACACTCAGCTTCTTTTGTTGTAATCTCTACTGCACTGCTTTCTTATTACTCTCCTAAACTTCCCCACAACTCCCAAAATTAGTAGTTCTCAGAGACTTATAATAACATTGTGAAATAAAAAACACTATCTCTGACCCTCACCTGATACCAGGAGTAATAGCCATGACTTTGGAGGTGATCATGTTAGAGAACTTGAAAACTTCCTGTTATAAACATCTGTTGTATTTTGCCTGCCTTGAGCATGTTTATGCTGAGCTTCTGGCCTGTGACAAGTGTCAGTTTCAGGCTGATTAGTAATAACTATGGCAGTAGTGGAAGCAGTAATAAAAGGTTCGGTATTGATAGTTAATTCACTTCTTGCTTTTGACTGAACTACTTATATGAACTTTGCCAGGATGTTCCTTGTGGTACCTGTGAAAACCAGGCCAAGTATTGTCAAGCCAGGACATAAGCCTGTTTGCATACGTTTTGCAGAAACATGTTAGAACTCCAGAGCTACATTTCCTTAAACTTCAGTCTGAATTGAAAGTGCACTGGCCTGATGTGGCTGAGGTTGAGGAGACAGTTCTTTTCAAGTGTATGTTCTTACAGCCAGGAAGAGAAAACTGATGACTGCAAGGGAGAAGATATTTCTGGCAAATACAGAGACAAGGAGTCAGAACGACATATCTGCCGTGGAGAAAATAAGACTGGAAAGAAGCACTAGTGGTGGGGATGGTGAATTCAGTTGGAGATTCAGTATGTGGTCTGCACCATGAACAAGACAAAGAAGATACCAGAGACAGGACAGAGACAAAGCTAAGATGTAGCAAAACTGCGTTGTGGCTCTGAAGATTCCTCTATACAAATGGACAATGAGGATAAGAATTTCCTATATCTTCCTTTAAAAATGGCAACAACTTTATTATGGAAATGCTAACTCTGCACAAACACGCACTCCGTCATGGCATTCCCCCTTTGTAAGGCTCTTGGTGGAACTTTAGGTTGTTCCTGTTGTGATTGCTCCTTTCTCTGTGATTCAGGTAATTTTGGGATGAAGCTAAGTATTTAGAGTAACATTCCTGTTTCCTAATGCCTACAACTTAAAGAACCTGGTGGGTTAGACTCCGGCTTGCATCAGTACAGAAAATGTGGCATTTCTAGATCACAACTCAAACTATCATTTTAAACATCTGCTGCAGGATAATAGAAATCTCATTACAGAAGGACCAGTTTTATTCTCCTGACAGGAAAAAAAGTCTAGGTGGTCAGCTCATTGGAAGGATTATCACATACATCTCCAGAGTTAGCCAAGCTGAACAGCACTCCTTAGAATGGGATGGGAAGGTTTGCAAAATGCTCACAACTGACATTAATCAAGCTCTGAATGGACCAAATGTCCATTTTATGTTTCCTGAAGAAAAACAATGAAATGAAATGAAATGAAATGAAATGAAATGAAATGAAATGAAATGAAATGAAATGAAATGAAATGAAAACATTTTATGTTTCCTGAAGATCTGGCAAAATCAACATCAAAAGAAGGGACCAAAACGTTTCTCTTTTCCAACATATATTTTGCAACTCTTTTCAGCATCTTACAGGGTGGAAATAAAACCATTTATATAAGGAAGTAGGGAAAAATATGTCATCAGTGTTTTGGAATTACCTATTTGCTACCTATTCCAGAGATCAACACAGAAAAGACCAGAAGTAAACCAGTACTTCTATTCCAGAGGTTAGATCATGAAGCAAAGGAATTCCCAGAACTAGCCCTTAGAAGGACAAAACAAATACTGAAGAGCCACTATTGACAAGAAAACAAACAAAGATGCAAAAACCAACCCACAAACAAACAAAGAAAATACAAACACCACCCCCAGCCCCTCCCCACCACCAGCATATGCTCATGGAATCAAGAAACATATCATACACGCATATGCCCAAGGGCAGGGCATTGATGCTAACGTGCAATCTCAGGTACAGAATTTTGTGGCTGGAAAACAATTTGAATATACTCTAATTGTGCTTTGTGTGATACTTACGTACTGAAAAGGCTGCATATATATATATTTTGCATAACTTTCAAGGATGGTTTGCAGGTTTTAGATGAAACATGAAGCACAAAAAAATTCTAGAAATAGCCATTAGCAGCCCAAACAAATTTTGCTGCCAACTAACTTCAAATATTGCCTGTGGTTCCTTCTCTGGTGTTATTTATGGCATCTGCAATCAGCCTGTATACTATTGAAGCAAAAGAACTCAGTGTATGAAATGTTAACACAAGAGTATGAAATGTTAACAAATGTTAACTTGTATGGCATGTTTGTGATACTTAGTGCCAGTATTAAACATTCTCTTTTTCAGAAGTCAACATGTGTAGTTTTCTAAATTCTTTGCCCATTCCCTTTGTCTTCTACATTCAATTACTTCTGAGAGGAAGATAATTAGAACACACAAAAGCTAGGTGTTTCATCAGATTTCTAAAAATGGAAGTTCCTCATCAACCCTTTAAAAACATAGTTGTGTCAACAAGAATTACACTCCTTTCCTGTCATCCAAATTTCTTTATGTTAAATATTTTGCACTACTTCCTCTCTACCTGCTTTTTTCTCCTACTTTTCTGATTTGTTGAATATGGTCACCTTAAATTAAATTACTATAAATACATTTAACTGAAATTTAGAGAAGGAATTTTAATGATTCTTTCAAACTCCTGCTTTCTTAGGCCAGTCATATTTTCATCAATGTTCCTACTCTATCAAGTTTAGTCACAAGGATAATGTAAGGTTAAATATTTATTGCTAGTTAGAACACAAAATGGGAAGTCACAATTTTTAGTCTTCACTGCAGAGTAATAACTATTTGAAACTTCCTCTTAGTCTCTTTGTATTCTATGCTTTATTTTTTTTTTTTTTAATTATCTGGTGATGCTCACCACACTGGTCCTATGTTTTCATGAGCTGACTATTTCATTTATCAAAACCCCCCCTCAATATCTCATACCTTCCTTTCCCTTTCTTACTCAAAGCTGTAATCCAATACTTCTTTTCCCCTCTGAACCCTCTTCTTCTTTCTCAAAAGCAAAAACTAGGGATGAAACTATGGAAGAACCACTTTTGAATGTCCAAAGGAACGGTGATAAAAATAATGCAGGTTCAGGTCTGTAGTTCTCCTTAGGCAGATCTTTAATTCTGAAGTGGACAAGGAAATTTGGCTAACAGGCATCTTTGGATAGATTTAACCTCTTTTCAAGGCTTGGTGAGGAGTCTTGGCCCCAAGTCTAAGTAAAAATGGAATATTTTCACTGAAGTTTTCATTCTGACCTAATGAACTTGTGTGTCCTATTGAAAATTTCCTCTGTTGAACAACTACTAAATTTAGTCTTGCACTCCTGTAGTTCTCTCTATATAGCATTAACTATGAAAATAAATAAATCTTTGCAGACTCTTCTGGGAAGGGACTTGAGCCTGCCAGTGCATCAGAGAGGTGCAAAACGTATCATAAAATAACACCAATTGCAAAACCAATTACCCTTTCCATTTTCCTCCTTTGCTCTCCCTTCCCCTTTGTACTGAATAATTACACTGGACAGGCAGTTGACACTCTTGGGTTGAACTAAAAAATTAGTTAATCAATAAAACCATTTCACTTCTTCAGGTGTTATATGTTGATCACTTGACAGTGAGCTCAGCTCAGCTCTTTACCAAATGTAGTTCCAAGCAACCTGACCAAAGCTCCATCAGTGGAAACAGTTGCCAGCACCCGCAGGGCGCCGTTGCTAGATTGTTGCTGAAGTGACTAAGATAAGATAGTATGTATGGTACCAAGTAAAAGAGCTGTACCATGTTCACTTACTCTCTTCTTTTTCAAGGGGGAAGGCACACCAGCAAGAACAAACCTCTCTTTCTCAATGTCCTTCCTCACAGGGTAGCATTATCAAAAAAAAAAAAAA
>VZRZ01000658.1:83438-121332 GCA_013398175.1 Climacteris rufus
TTAACTATGCAGGTTGATGATTACAGGCAACAAGAGAAAAACTACAGAAAAGCTTGCTACTGGGGACTGAAAAGAGCTGAGTTAGAGACGACATAATCAGAGAGTGCAAGAAAAGTAAAAAGTCTAACAAGCACCCTGATAAGTGGTGATGGGGAAATCATCTGGGAGATGGTATCATGGCCACCAGAATCTTAATCCTTTTCAATTTTATGTGTTGGACTGAAGATCTTGTAGAGAAGTTGGTTGACTCATTAGGTCCAGACTTGGCTACACTGCAGAAGCCACCTGTAAGTATTTTTAAAATAGAGCTCCAAGATTTTCAGTTCTGAAAACAATCTCATTTTTATAATCAAGGCTTTGTTTTCCCAAGTCAAATTTTCTGTGTTCATTTAATAGGAAAAAAAAAAAAGAGAAAAGAAAAAAGAAAGATTTTTCAAGGTTGAAAAGCTTTAATTCCAGCCACTGTAGGAAACTTTTTTTCTGAATTGAAGAATCTAACTTTTTTGAGGGTCACTTACCACCATTGGGAGAGAGAAACAAAAAGTTGTGCAAAGCCTAACTACCTCACCATGTGGCCAAATAAGCTTGATTCTCATCTTATAGTGATTAATGGAACTTGATTGTTTTTTCTGACTCGAAACAAAACAAATTCTTACACTGAGATGGCTAACTTGACTCCCACTATATGCCACAAAGTAATTCAGTTCCTCTGTACTGATTTGGTTCTCCATTTGCTTCACCATAAACTCAGGAATACTAAAAGGCAGTGAAACTTAAAACGAACTTATGGTTGGAAACAAGATCTTCACACAACAGAATTTTTAAGCCCTTTTTAAAGTGGACTTCTTCAGATCCTCTAAAATGACACTGGAAAAGATTCAGAAATTTCAGCACACGATACTGTCTTGATATTCTGTTACAGTGACATTTGACAGATTTACATTCTTCTTTTGGATTTTGCTCTAACCAGCACCTTTATTATGTGACCTTTATTCTGGATAGCCTCCAAGGTACTATATACAATAGCTGCTTCCACACCACTACCTCAGCTACAAGCCAGCTGACTTTTGTTCTAATTGCTGGATTTGAAATTTCCTTTTCTCTACAAAGTTCCAATTGAAAGCCAAGCATTTAGAGTTGGTACTCTGGATCTAATCTGAGTTTCTACCTTCTATTCTGAGGAAGATGCTGTTTTCTTCTCAGGAAGAAAATTTGTCATTGACACAGTTAAAATACTCTCTAGAACTGTGTAGTAAGGACCGGGGTAAAACCAAGAACACATGAAATGGAGTAGTTCTCTCAGAAATGCTAGCTATTTGCAGAATTCTTATGTCAACAGGACCAGTAAACAAGTGTTAATGTTTCTAGTGGAAGAAGCATCTGTAGGCAATTCAGTGTAGTTAGCTACACAGAGCAAAGAATCAGACCGGAGAGGGAATTATGTCAGTGCTGGGGTGTTGGCAGTATGTGGCTGTCAGGAGTGTGAAATGGAGCTGCTTCAAAGCTGAGTAGGCTGTGACCTGAATGCTGCACGTCCATGCACTCAGTGTGAGAGGATCAATGACAGCATTTGCTGGGCTCTAGTCATCCCCTCTGCTAATGAAAGCACTCCTGAACGGCATAATGCAAGGCCTCTAGGCAGCCTAAAGCCTAGCATTAGCTGAGTTTGTTATAAGCTTGGCTGGCGAGCGCACTGAGTACCAAAGGCCCCCTCCTCTCTTGCTCTATCCCACCAACTCCCCCCGGCTGTCTGTTTAGTGTCACTCAGCTGGGATGGATCCCGTTAAAGATCTGACGCTTCGCAAGGACTCAGAGGTGTCTGGAACGCCTGTCTCTAATCATAAACACCACAGCTGGCAATGATGTGGTCGAGGAAAAAAAAAATCACCTTGATCCAGCAGCACACATTCCCTTTGATGTTTCTGCAGTGAGTTCACTGCCCAGAGAAAAAGGTACTGCTTTAAAAAAAAAAATCAGGCTTGACATTCTCAAATCATAACCATATGAGTCTCAATTCCAAGCTTAAAAAACCCCACAACCTGATCCCAGGAAAACACAACATTTTTTTCAGAGAAACTCAGGGAAGAAGCATCTGACAATGATAACATGAAACAGGTTTGGAAGATAATGGCAGTTTGAGAAGAAAACACTTCCAAAAAATTCAGACTGCCACTACCAAAAATGGAAGAAGCCTTCTGCCAAAGATTGCAAACTGTGGTGACCTCAAGCAAGAGACTGTAGCTGATTCAAGGGAAAAATGAAACTTTTCAAAGACAACATTGCTTGTGCTCTGCCACTGTTTATAAGTGCCTTATGCCTTTTTGCCTTTCGGGGTGGCCTGGTAAATACAAGTACTCTTCTGTATTTTCCAGCCCTCTGCCACAAATTTCTGTTAAATATTCAACCCTGTGAGCATGACTTTTAAATTTTTTTACCCAGACAGTTTACAAAGAGAATTGTGAATCCACTGAAAAAAAATTTATTATTTATTGTACGCTTTTTTGCACTGCCCCTCTGCTTCATATATGGTTGTGAAATATCCAAATGCCCTATTTACTTTCACATGGTTTGGATTTCTTGATAGAAAAACACTGTTTTTCTTGCATTGATTTCTTTCTAGACAAAGAGTGTTACATATAGCATTTGCTAAAAATCTCGGAAAACTGTTAATTTTTGTTCTCTGACACATTCATGCTACCGCTTCCTTATGCTATGCCATCATAGACTAACACACATAAGGGCCTCATTTGAACAATCCTAACACAACATACAGTCTAATTTTCTTTTCATTATTCACAACAAGGGAGCATTACAATTAATAATGAAGTTCCTTCCAAGGATGTATGAAGAAAACAGCATCACAGACACACAGACGCAGAGACTTATTTGCCAGGTACAAAAAGAAAAATTTAGAACTAACTTTTAAAAAGTCTCTAAAAATGCATCTTCAGAATTTGCCCCTATTTACACATTTAAATACCTAGCATTTTTACGTGGAAAATGAACAGCTGACACAGCAGCAACTGCAAATACTCATTCAGGGGTATCCAAGCACATTTTTTTGCCTTTCTGGATGTTCTTCTAAAACGTCCCTTTTCATGATTTCATATTACACACAAGGTTTATTTTCTTGTCCAGATAAAAAAGCCAGGTTACATTCCCTCAGAATCAAAAACAATACTAGCAGTCATTCCCTAATGAGAAGACTAAAGACAACTCCATGGCTTCATTACCTTTGATATTAATATGCACTATTTGTTACTGTGGCTCAAACTGATCAGAGCCATCCTCACACAGCTAAAGCAGAGATGTGACATTTTGTATACAAAACACAGAGCTTAAGAGTGAGTGTAAATTGAACCACCATGTCACGGCTTGAAAATCTGGGAGCTGTATTCCAAATCTGTATGAGGTTTCACAGGCTGTTTGTGCTGACAGCCTTCCCTGCAATTCCCCCAAATGCTGCAGATTCAGATAAGACTCAGATTTATGAAGTTTATGTACTGTTCTACAGTGGTGCACATGTTTGTGTGGCTGTGAAAGAGAGGGAGGCTAATTCAGCTGGATTATGAAACATCAGCAATTTATATATCCCTATATGGCAATTTTTCTCTTATAGTGTATGTAACCAAAATACAATTAAGTAATAGCCAAGATCTGCAGCCCTAGTGACACTTTAAAGGATGTGAGGAAGACACACAAATCTGTCTTATTTCCTTGTGCACCTATCTCTTATTTTCAACCAAAAAGAATTAAAATCAGTATCAGAAAACTGTTAGTAACATACTGTTATAAACACAGATTAATTGATTAAAAAAAAAGAGAAGTATTTCCTTGAGCCTTGTGAAGAACTAGGGATTTTACTGCAATAACAGTTGCTTACCTCTGTATATGCAAGAGTTCAGGAGGTGAGAGTCAAGACATGCCAGCTATCCATCCAGTCTGTTCCCCTACTGCAATTTCTTTATGAATAATTCTAAACTTACTGCGAAATTCTATCATAAAATTTCTCCTTTCCCTCCATTCTTCCATAACTCTTGAACATCACAGAATGAAAATTATGAGAAATCAGTCTAATCATTAATACAGTTTTACTGCAAGGAATACTTTTTTGCCTCCCATATTTTAATGTCACAAAGTCAGCGTGGAAATGTTACTTACTACGAGCATTACCCCAATGAAAGGCATAAGAGAATTCTGTGATATATTTCCTCCAGCTTTGTTTTACAGATAAGATTTTAAAGTGTTTTATTGATTACATGTTCTCACATAATGACTAAAGAAGATCAAAAAAAGCCAAAACAACAAAAGCCTAAACACTTTCCTGGTCACAAATGGATGTATTTCAAGGAAGGCTAAAAAACTAGTCCATTATGGTCTTAGTTTGACCAGATAAAGAGCACTGCCATTCTAAGAGAAGGAAAAGAAAAAAGGTTTGGTTCTAGAAGGTGCTTTTCACGCTTATACTACAATGAACATAACCGAGCTGATGACAAGTGAAATATCGTACAACTGTGCCTAAAATGCATGTGGCCTTCACCTGTTGCATCAACTGCACCAACATTCAGTTCCTTACCAGCACCTAACACTTAGACATTGCTTTACTTCTCTGTTATAAAATACAGCACACTGCCTTATAAAAGGAAGCAATTTTAATTCATATTCACCAAGAATGTACATCATGATGACTTGTTACCTGATTTGCTTGTTACTTGATTTGCTAAATGTCTTAGATTCCATGTAACTGGCAGGGCTGGTATGCAAAACATTGGACCTGTGCAAAATTCCAGGATGAGTTAACAGTTCAATCTGGAAGCAAACACTTTATAGCACTTACAAGGATGCAGTTCAAAGATGCCTTCAGTCCTTCATTTCTAAACCAGTCCAAAGCTGCCTTCAGACAGCTCACTCATAACATGACAGAGGAGGTTCCACCTCACACCATCTCTCTAGTGACTCCTCCAGACGAATCAGGAGAGAAATTGACAAGCTACAACGGCATTCTCAGATGAAGGGTGGCTGACTGGCTGGAGAATTTAGAATGAGACACACAGGTCAAACAGAAGTCTTAAGGGATTCAAAAGCTCATGTTTCCTGTACCACCCCCTCTTTAAAGAGGGCAATGAATTCTGTCAAATTATAAGTGCTCAAGCCCTTTCATTTATTTTACTTTTCTGTGATGTAAATCTAAACTTGATTTAAAATTAATTGCACAAGTGATTAGAAAGCATTTAACTTGGAGGCAACTGTAAATTCCTGGCACTGAAGTCTGATTTGTGCAGATCCTTATTCACAAGAAGCTCTCTATTTACTAATCACAACACTGTCCATGTGGAGGAGGAAGAGTTTCAGAGCTAGAAGAGAAACCAGACCACTGCGGCAAGCCCTCCACAACTTTTTTTTTCTCCTGCTTTTGAAATGACCTGCCTCCAGTTGCTTTGTTTCTTTGCTGATTTTGGAAGCCTCATTGGGAACTTAATTTTTGTGCATACATAGTCATCATATCAGTTTCCAAAACTTCATTGCCCATGTTCATTCTATGGCTTTTGCAGTATACAATCTCTGCTTGCAGAATGGCCTCATCAAGTAGGTACTGGAGTAGTTTTTGCTTTATGAAGTTTTCTCAAGGTTTGGGGGTTTGGGTGTTTTTTTACACGAGGTGATTGAAAATGGAAAGAAAAGGCCTGGGCTTTCGCTTTTCTTTTTTTTTTTTTTTTTTCCTCTCTCCTTTAATACTCTTATTCTGAGACCATGTATAACAATACCTCTTGGAAAATTGCTCCTGTCCAATAACATGCTCAAAGTACTGTTTTGCCAGAGGCATTCACTCATTATATAAATCAAACAAGCATACAAAAACAGACAAAAAGTGACTGGTAATGCCCAGTGAATTTCTGTGCTCAGCTAAGATGATTTGGTGCATTGCATGCAGATGTCAGGTATTTTTATAAAGAGCTCCATTGTGCAGGGCCCCACTACTCCTCCATTGCTCCCAGCACTCCCTTGGAAGGGGGGTGGTGGGCAGACAACCATTCCAGCTGGGCTTGGAACCTCGTCTGAGTCAGGAAAACCACAGCTCATAAGCAAAGAGGAAGCATAATGTTCTACAAGGACAAAACATTAGCAAAAATGTCACTCAGCCCCAGTTCCACATGTTGGCTGCCACGGCCTCTTCCTCCTAGCATGCCCGATTGATATAAATTCCATCTGCTCAGCAGCCAAGTGACAGAGAAGAAATACCAGCATCTGGTCTCTATTGCTGTCGGGTTTTTGTTCCATGTTAGACCTTAGCAAGAAACATATGAAGAAATGAAGGTGCTGGCAAGCGACTAAAAGGCTGCACTGGCACAAACGAGACTTTCTGATGGTTTTCACACTTCACTCTGGATTTTTACAGGGAAAAAGGTGGAGGAGACTTGATAAAATGAGTCTGGAGAGCCAATGAGCCTGGAGGTCATTTGGTGTTTCTAACTTTTTTTTTGAGTGTTTAAAACTGTAAAGCAAAACAATTTTTTTTAACACAACAGAAGGTAACGAAGTCACACAAGAATGTTGCTCTTCAGCTAGCTTTTTTTTCTCCTTCTCTTAAACATCCACTGGTTTGGACCTGATCCACAAGCACTTTATATTCTCCTGAGAAGCAGCTGGAAAGTGCCAAACCACTAACCTTTTTTTTTTTTAACCCCACAGTGTCCAGCAGAAAGCAACTGGAGCAAACTGAAGAGAGAGCAATAGAGCAAACCAGTAACATGCATTAATGTATGAGAAGTGATGCCTGAGTGCTTTTTGAGAGTAACTTCTGAAGAGGCAGGGGAGACTGTAAGTCAATGTGATTGCATATGTGTGTGTGTGTGTGTGTACATTCAAAGATTTCTTTGAGGAATGACTTCTCACACCAACAGAGGTGCAAGAAAAACTAGAGGTGTGACAGAGAGGAAAGTAGAAAAGAAAATACATTGGTAATAAAATTGGGGACAGCCACTTTTTTACTTGCCAAAAACTAACTGGAGCCAAAAACTTAGGAAGGCATTCTGTACCTAAAGAGATCCACAAAACAATCCAGGATAGCTGGTCTGCAGTAAGGTAAAATATTTCTAAAATTTAAAGTGGAATCTAAATATTCCAAATCAGTACAGAATTTGATTTTATTAGAATAAAAAGTAGTGCTCCGTTAATCTACAATGCCTCTAGCCCTTGTCTCATATGATTCCTTCTGCAATACAGTATCCCTCCCTTTTGTGTGACAGGACCACAAACTGACAGAGAGAAATGAAGCGAGTGAACAGCTATCAGAATGACATTATAGCACCAATGAGAGAGAACACATATAAGTGAAGAGCTCTCAAGCACATATAAATATATAATAGAGCCCTGAAACACTTAATAATTAATTGTGAGTAAGAAGCTTTTACTTCAACAAAAAGAAGAGCTTCCAACCAGCAACCCCATGAGAGTGGAACAGTCCAGTATGCTGATGTCCAAGAGGCAGTTCCATGCCAGTTCTCTCATAAGGTGAAGTTTCCTTTTCATATGTGGCCAGGATCTCCTCAACATGCTGTCTGCATTGCATCCTCAAATAAAGTCTGAAGTGGTACCTGCCTTCTGTGGTGATTCTCTGCCTAGAGTAGGACTGCTGCCAGCAACTTCAATGAATTTTGCACCTAAACCAATCAAGTCAGTATTCTAGCTTACCTGGCTGGATAATGAAAATTACAAGGTCCCATAATTAGCAGTCAAATATTTCACTGCTGGCTCACCTCATTGAAGTGTTATTTTAGAGAAGTTAGTTTTCTGCTAACGTAGCGTCCCTTACTGGAGATTATTGCTGAGTATGTAACCCAGATAAAAAGCCTTAAGTACACACAGTATAATATCCTTGTAAAGAATCAGTGGTACATTATTGATTAATAATGTACCTCCCATACAATCAGTGGTTTAGACTACTACAAAGAGTTTGAAGGCAGTATTTCACTGTCAGGTCTCTTCACATAGGATGCCTCCTTCTAGGAGTTGTCATTTAATAACCATCCAAATAAACTCCGCATGGGCGCTTTCTCCCAGTAATGCCTTCCTCAAAGCATTCCCAAAGGCCACTTCTGTGGAGGAACTCTGATTTTTACTAATTTGTTAGAAGACCAGGTTGGATTGGGCCCTGGACATCCTATTTGAGTAAAAGGTGTCCCTTGCCTATTGCCCTTTACATTAGCAAATAATTCAAGCTCACTATTCCAAACAGGACTATCTCTATTAACATAAATATAGTTGTTAACAGTGCAAGTTTCTACTTAGGAAAGAAATAAAGCAGAAACAGTCTTTATCCAACAGCTACAAAAGTAATATAGCAACCACCCATGTATCTCTTCAGAGCACCTATCCAAAGCAGTACGCTTGTTCATGGGACCTGTCTCTGTTTCGCCTTGATCCTAATGATTTCCTGTTCACAGACTGCACCATGCTTACAGCAAGTTCCTTCTACACAGGACGATCAGGTAACAATAAGTTCACTAGCCAGGGCTTCTTAGCAAAGGACAAATATTACGCTCAAAGAGAAGGGGTCAGTAGTCTGTTATGCAGAGTAACGGAGTAAAAATGTTTTATAATAAGGTGGCAACCAAAGTCACTTTTATCTTTCCTCCCTTTCCCCTATATAGGTAGTCGATACAGAGTCCCAGATGTTTGTTTTTTTTTTAATAGATTTCTGGAGGACTGGCATCACTGAGGGTACTACCACAGTAAAAACAAAGAGTAAGACAAACTTTCTAGCATTAAATAGATGTGTGCACATAATTGCTACATACAACGGTTCAAATTAATTCCAGGGTTACACTTTCAGTGAAATCAACATGGCTGAGTGAGACTTGACTCCAGACAGTTTGTAAGGTGTCTTACTGTCTGCAGCAGACGACATTATGCTTCCCAAAGGCAAGGCTTGGCGCACAGTCAGCGATGAGAGGGGACAATTGAGCTGCCTAATGCTGGAACCCATCAGCGCAATTTCCCGCAAGTCAGGAATATGAAACAGTACAGCTGCTGGGATGAGTGAATAGCTGAAGGAGCTTATGTGAACTTCAATAGCAGGCCTGAGCAGTGCTCCACTGTGAATGACAAGTGATGGGCCAAATCACTGGGGAGCTACCGATGAGTTATTAATGGTGACAGGTACACTACCTGGGAGACAGGTTGAGAGGGGAAAAAGATTATTTATAAGCGAATAGTTAACAGCTGTACCCACTGCTAAGCATTACATGGATGCCACAAACTGTAGAATTCAAATCTTGGGTTATTCAAGCACGAACAACTGCCTGTCATCAAACTGCAATGCAACGGTACAAATGAAGGTGGGAGAGATGAGATGAGGCTGGAACGATGCCTTGCTCAAGTAGGCAATGTCATCACAGAGTGCAGATAAGAGCGAGAGAAGGGCTGAGATAACCATGAAGTGAAATATGGTTCTTAATAATAATGATGAATTTGCAAGAACAGCTTTTTAATTTTTCCTGAAGGCTTTTGGAAGAGAACAGATGCTGAATGTGTCCTGTACTGACATGAATAAATGGGGGGAAAAATATAATAAGCAAAATAAATATTTTCAAAGAAGTTTCCTTTTGAAATGAGAAGCAATATATTTCTATTATGGAGATAATTTCTTCTATCTCCAGCCCCCTCCCAAGTTTGAAAGCCACATTGTTAGCTTATAATATTATGTTCTTACAATACCTACAATAATACAGTCACCTAGTTTTTCCCAAAGGAATGAAGCATTGTACTACTGAGTATATTATGAGTGGCCTGAACAAAAATCTTTCTAATCTATTTCTCTTGTACAATCCTGCAGCAAGAGAAGCAGGGAAAACAAACCAAACAAAATCCCAAAACAACCAAAAAACCCCAAACATCCCCCTCCCACGCACACACACCCCATCAGTATTTTGCAAATGTTTTCATAATGTGAACATAATCATAAAAGAAACTGGTTTTGAGTCCTTTCCTATTCCTCTGCAAAAATATGTCTTTGCAGCAACTGCTTACATACAAGAAAAAAAACTAAGAAATAATCTGATGGCTTTTTTTTGGAGGACTTTTAATGCAGTAGAACACTTAAATACCTGCAAGAACAGCCAGGCGCCAAGACAATAAGCAGGTGGTTAACTGACTTCCAAGTCTGCACAAAGCACAGCCTGGAAATTGTACACTAGATATCTGATCAGAGACACTTTGTACCTGCAACAAAATGCATCAAATGACAGATTAAAAAAAAAAAAAAAAAAAAAAGAGAGAGAAAAGATGAGGAAAAACGTTAACGAACTAAATGCTTAAATTTAAAATTCCATCTTTCTTGAAATACACTCTCACACAGATTGCAGAATGGTAAGACAGAAAGAAGGCTAGTCAGCAACAGCCGGGTTTCTCCAAGGTAGAGGGGAAAAAACTGTTGATATCTATGGTTACTGCCTCTTCTTATTTCTGTGCCATAGGGACACTGTGCTCTTGCATGCTCTGGAGGAGGGAGATATGTGAGCCAGAAAAGGTTCACACTTCAAAAAGCTTCTAAGGCATTAAAATACACAGATAGAAACTGATTCAGTATTGTAACTTTGCAGGATATAGTCCAAATCTTTCAGTTTAGGGACTCCACAGTGAACATCACTAAAAGGCAAACAGTTCTCTGCATGTGTGTGTAGGGGGTGGATGTGATATTAGTCAAGCTTACTCATTACTTGTTTTCTGATATTAATAACATTTAATTATTTCTTCTTGTTTATTTCACCCTAGTTCTTATGGAAAGCTGATATAATATCTCAGTGTCTGAACTTCTCACACTGTGAATCAATACTTAAATATATAGTCAAAGCAAGTGGGACTGGTACATTTTATCTTAACAACTGGTTGTTAAAGTATTTTTATTAAGTACTATGCTTTGTGGGAACTGCTTTACACACAACTTTTGGGCATGAAAGGAACACAACATAATTTTCAAAGGTACAGTAAGAGATTCAGGAAGTAAACAAATTGAATTTGGCATTAGCCTTTTGAAAATACTACAATCCCTATATATTATTGATTAGATCCTTATTTTGCTTCCATTCCACTTTTCAGGAGTTTTTTAATGCTTAAAAATTACATGCTAAAGGAGCTGGTCTAAAGGCATAGGAAACCTAAGTCAAATTTCACAGAGTGAAATTTGAAAAATTAATTTCCTATGCTTTACTGTCAAAAAGCATGGAATTTACAGTGAGCAAGGTGAGCTTAGTTTTGATCTCTACATTTCAATTAAACAGTGCTTCACAGAAGTTGTTCCATTCGTTACAAGCAGTTTCCCCCTAAATGACAATTTTCTTTCTCATATTCATAGATGGAACTTGAAATATCTGTTTCCTTCATTTTTCTTTGGGGATAGGTCTATGAATTTAGAAGCCTCTTTTTTGATCATCAAGTTTGCATGGAGATATCAGTGCCTGTTTCTATCATGCCCAGAAAGTAAAATAGTAATTTAACTTTAAAAACTGTATATGCACAAAAGGATAACTTCAAAGTTTTGGTGGGCTACCTTTCAGCAAAAGCAAGCAAGCAAGCAAGCAAACAAACAAAAAAAAATTACTATAAAGCATATGGTGTAAACGATGAGTGTGTTTATTTTTTATCAGTTAACATTATTTACCATGTAAGTGGGTCAAAATTAATGCTATAAGGATTATACACAAAACTGTATTCTTCTCATCTGCACACACCAAATCCATTCACCAAAGCAGAAGTCTCCTTTTTTTTCCTCCAAACAAAATGCAGTACTATTTGGTTTTTATGGATTCATTATACATTTCTGAGTAACACAAAGTACAAGATGCCAATAGCAATAAAAAGCCAAGGTACTAGGAAGGAAAGCTGGTTTCCAAACATGCCAAAGTTTGTTGGAAATGTAACATTCAAGGACTCTTCCCTTCCTGGTATTTGATCCTAGCTGTACTGTGTTCCTCACATTACCCCAGTTGCCCATGTATTAACAAGTACTTCAACCATTTTTGCAAGCCTCCTCCTCTTTTCACAGAAGATACATGGTAAATTATGCTCACATGTTTCAAAGGGAATAGAAACTCATACCTTAATTTGTATATACCATGTAATCAGGTTAGCAGCCTGGTCAAAGTCTTGGCTCACTGTGCAGAGTCAAAGAGTTGTGCTCTAGTGTGGCCTGCAGCCACACAGCTAGAGGGAAAGGAACTGGGGATGGAGCAGCCATCCATAGCTGACAATTATGACCAACAGACACTGTGGAGGTGATGGGAGTGGGAAAGTACCTCGTGCTCACCGATTATTTTTTTCTCCTACTCCACAAAACTCCTGCTTGGGGCAGGAAGGAAAGAAAGAGCAACTTAGACCAAAGTAGTTAAGATATTACTTTAGTAAGACTCTCGTCATCATAGACAATGACAAAACTGATTTGGACACCTCATGATGAGATTCTGCTTTATTAGTAAGTCTCCATTTGTAAAACATGCCATAAATGTTCCACAGCTTGTGGTCTGGTTTTGAGAGATGTAATACATGTCTGTGCAGATACAAATTAAGTCTACCTCAGTGAAAACAATTAACAGTAAAGAAAGAATCTTTAGAAGATTTCTTTACAATTTTTAACTGAAACATACTTTCTTGTACAGTTCTTACAACCCACTATTCATTTGCTTTCAAGTAAAGGGCAGTGCTTACAGGAAGAGAACTTTTAAGTGACCTCAGCTGACCTACAAGCATTCACTGAGACCCCAGTTCAGAAAAATACACAAACATATGCTTAATGTTAAACATGTGAATAAAACATTATTGAAGTCAAGGGTACTAATTGTTTTAAGTTGGGTAGGTTCTCACACACCTTGCTAAATCAGCAACCACTTTCTGACAGTGTCTGAGCAGTTCTCTGGATAACAAATTAAGTTTAGTTCCCTATGGCTTTATTTCTCTACAACAAGCTGAGAACTCTCTTGGTTTGCATCTTCATAACATCTTTTTTCCCTGCTTCTCAACTATAGTTTCTTTGGTGCCTCAAAAGGGATGTGTTGCTTTTTGTCCAGTGTCTCTCTCTACTAACTAGCCACATACACAAGGCATTCAGAGACTTAACATATTTTGAGGAATTTCCTTCCCATCTCTTGAATTAATCTCAGAATAGTTATAAAATACATGGTTATACAAGTCCTGTTCATTTGAATAGCTGGATAAAAGCAAACAAACAAAGACTTTTCTACAGTGCAGTAGCTGCTGAGATTCCAATACAATTATCTTGTATGAACTGAGGGTAAACACTCTGCTGAAGTGAAAATAGGTACCTTAGTAAATTACTTACAGAGTACTACAGCTTAAAGCAGACTGGTGGTGAGGGAAAGCCTTACAGACATCTAAAGACTGGTGTGACTCGTACTGGAAACTCATATGCTGTTACTGACGCTATTATTCAGGCATGGGAGTATATGTATAATTTCATTTCAAACTTCCAGTTTGAGGAACGTCTGAAGCACTTCAAACTGGATTGACATCAAAATTGTCACATGTGCTTCAGACCCTATAGAACTTTCCAACACACTGGCATTTCTCTCCTCCAAACAAATCTCAACATTGATACAATAAGCAGTTCTATGCTAAGGTATTTTCATTGAACTATTTCTTCCAGCAGGTTAATAGTCACGAAAAAAACAACGAACAAAACAAACTCAAAAAACTTTGAAAAAATGTATTTTTCAATTTTTTTTCTAATTCCGAAACAAGTGAACAGCTCAGGTTAGTTATGTTAAAATGTTTCCATGACCCAGTGAAAGAGCTAACTGCATTCCAAAAGAACAGATATTTTTCCATGTACCAGAACAACCTTCCACCTAATAATTGCTATAGGACAGTATTAACATTACATGCAATAATGCTGCACTATAACAAAATTAGCAACTTGACATATATACAGGGCCAAAAGACTGTTCACTTCATAACACATCAAGTTCCAGGCTTTGAGAATATATATAATTAGGCATTATGAGACACATTCAAGATTTGTCTTTAGTTCTGTACAATCAACAGAACTCAAGCCACAGCCTCCAAATGAAGACTGGAAGTGGCTAGGTTAGAGATGGTATCCACATCATAACTGGTTGCCATCCTGTCTCTGGACCACCCCACATCTGCTGGTCAGTTGTTCCAGAAGAGCTTATTACATTCTGTAACAGGTTCTCTGCAGCCTCACAAAAAACACAATTGTGTGAGCAATCTGCTACAGACATTATTAATTCCTCACCCTTTTTCGCCCAAGAAACATATCTCTGCCTTCAGCTGTGGCAGAAAATGAATGTCATGGGTGTTATATCCATTACCTCATAACTCTTTGAGCCTACGAATTAGAGAGAGGATCTCTCTTTTGCATCTTATGGTGCTGTTTGAAATACTCCTATCAAGAAAAAAAACAGCTCCCACATGGAAAGCAACTAGATTAATACTAGTTAAATTCTTTAACCCCAAATTTAATACTATTTAAAGAAATTCTTTCTAAACAAGATGGGTTGGACAACAGCATTTTTGTGGATCACAAACATTACATACTCAGCATGAACAGACCAAGTTATCTCAGGCTTTGCCCTAGCTGCTTCCAAATAGTCTGAGAGCTTTTAATGGAAAGCGTGGTGTAACACTGCAGGCTACCTGATGAGTGCCCTTATTTTCCTATTCCTATTTCTCAGCATCCTGAGTCAACTTGGAGACAACTTAAACCCAATATCCAGAATGCATGAATAAAAATGTAATTATGTTTATTCTATTACCATATCTACATCACTACACAAGCTATAAAGATACAAACAAATCCAGCAAGCCAAAATACACAGGGCCAGCATTCTTAAAAATCTACCCATCCTACAAGCAACTTCCCTCTCTGCAGATGACTGCCAGTCAGTAACAGAGGTTTCCACATTCTTTTTCCACACCCTTTCAGCAGATGGAATGCAAGACTGCAGGGTGCAATTCTGGCAAGATTCATTGTGACAAATCCACCAGAACTGGATAGAAACAGACATGCTTTGCCCT
This sequence comes from Climacteris rufus, assembly GCA_013398175.1. Taxonomy (NCBI): domain Eukaryota; kingdom Metazoa; phylum Chordata; class Aves; order Passeriformes; family Climacteridae; genus Climacteris; species Climacteris rufus. Next base: position 98,490 of record VZRZ01000658.1, read on the forward strand.
ATTATAAAAGGTAAAAATGAACTAATGAAATAAAATCTCCCTCTTTTATTTGCTAAATAGATTATTAAAAAGCATTTACTGAAATTACTGTTCCAGTGGTGGTGATGTTCTAGAATTTGACTAAGGAATAATCATAATTACACATTCTATTTCATTAGAGGATCTCAAAGCACTTCATAAACATTAATTAACAACATACAAGTATAAATTGGGATGATTAGAACATTTTGTTAAGGCCATGGGGGAGGAGAAAAAAATCAAGCTGAAGCAAAAAGGACTCATGCAGCAAGTTAATATATTAGACCCAGTAGACTAATACACAATTCCTGGCTTCAAGTTACCTTGGAATAGTTACTTCAAGTTACTCAAAATTCTAGAACATGGTGCAAAATGACAGGCAAATCAGAGAAGATATTCTAGCACAGAAAAGTAAAGTAAATTTCTTAATTAAAATATAGGAGTTAATCTTCATTAGAATCAAAATGTACCTTGATAAGTAAAAGGAGGTTGTCTGTCTACATTCAATGCTGTCCTCTTACTGCCTAGAAGGCAACAGTAAGTGTTAATGACATTTACCCCTGCTAATAAGAGTCACTCACTCTTCACTGTTATTCCTTGTTATTGCTCAGGACAGGCACTAGCACCTCATTGAAAGATCAGTGCTGCAAGGGAAAAAAGTCCCCTTGAGATTCCTTGGACTTCAAGAAAAGCAGTAAATCAACTGATGCTGGACAGATGACAAGTTTGATTCACTGTGGCCCTTCTTGATTCCTAAGTGTGTATGGACCTAAATTTCCTAAGTGCCTAAAGTCAGAGCTGATGCACAGACAATCAAAACCCCACCTAAACTCAAAGCAAGAGGTTTCGAAACTGGAAAAAAAAAAGTCTTAAATCCATTTAAGTGTCATGGTCTGTATTTCATACTCTCTAATTGAGTTAATCGCCATTGATGTGTAGCTGAATGGTTAATATCATAGCCTTATCACCTCCAGGACCATGATTTGAATTCAGCCCAAGATTCTCTCCGAAGAGAGTAGTCTATAAAAAGCAGAAGTTCTAATCTCTGAGCTGCATTTTGTAGAAGAATGATGTTAATTCCTTGGATTCTTGGCACAACTCACTCCCCTTCACAGGCACACACATATTTCCCTTCGATCAATAGCTTTATGCCCTTTTGTTTTCTTTATTTTATAAGAGGTCACTGCATTTATCACAAGAAAATTGAGGTGGATAGTAACCCCAAGATCTTGTCCTCAACTCAGTGGTCATATTTCTTTGACATAGTGCAGGATATGTTCTGGTAGAGGCTTCAACATGGCATTGTCATCAAGAAAAGTGATTTTCCAGGCTACAAGGAAAGCCATTCTCTGCCTTTCCTTCATCCACAGAGAATCAATCTCAAAACCAGAGACATTTGTCACACACAAACGCACACACGCGCGCGCACAGACACACACACTGACAATCTATTAGAAATATAAATACATTATAGATTCTGAAAGTACACACATATACATATATATAATTATGCATGTGTACCCATACACACACACACACACAGACACATATAAATATGCATTTCAAGGAAAAAGTTTTGTGATCATAAACGATTAACAGAAATTCAACCACATTCTGAAGCAAGAAAGCTGGAAAGAACTTCCTCCTTGGCCTACCAGCCAAGATCCAAGTTCAGGGTTCTGTTTCTCCTGAAATGCTTGATGGCATCACTCACATCTAAAACAGCCTAGGGAGTGAACTATTCCTCCCACTTCCTTCATCCTTCACTCTGGTTTGTGTGTTTGTGCTTTCATCAACAATCACAAGAGAGACATAAGACCATGAACTCAAGCCTTGGCAGGTGAAGAGATTTTCTGCTCCATTTTAAAAAGCTAGCACACATGGTCCTGGCACATGCCTGACAGGCCTTCATTAACAGCCATTTCCATGCTCTGCAGTCTAGTAGCTGTGCAAAAGTACGTCAGTGGGATCACAGCTTCTCACCCCCAGTACTGTAAACAGTCAGTATGCATTCCAGGTAGGACAGGTAGGACAAAACACCTACACAAAAGTGTCTCTCTCCCTCTCTCTCTCTCTCTCTCTTTTGTTTTGACTTTGACAGCCATAAATGGTTTCCATTAAAAGACCACCTTTGCATTTCTGAGCCATGTGAAGCACTATGGCTATAAAGGCTAATTATTTCATAGTAGTCATTATGAACTAGCGTGATGTATACTGCTGTTGATCACCAGGGGTTATACAGCCCTCTGCTTCATTACCCTTGCAAGATGCAAGACACAGAGCAGCAATAGCACAGCTCTCCAGCTGCACATATTCTGGAAAACTCAATGATCTTTGCGTGTACTGAGACATCTGTCGTCACGTAACTTGTCCGGTGCCATTCACAAATCTCATCAGACTCTGGACTTTATTTTTATTGTTGCCTGGTTAAAATGTGAACTGTCATGATAAACATACTCATGTAGTACGAGTGTGATCAGTAGTGTTACTATTGGAGGTATGGCACCAAAAGCATCAGGGAGACGTCAAGCAAGTTTGTGCAGATACAGAGAAAATCTGAAAGCACTCCACGCTATAGAACCAGTGGCACTGCTTTGCTCAAACACACAACAATGCTTCCTGCTGGGTCAGCAGTTGTGCTTCATTTCCTATGTCCCTCTTCAGTCCTTAAATATTTATTTGAGCTTTTTCCACACTCTGTTGAGAGTAAAGATAGGATAGTCACTCCTAGCTTAGAACAGCTAAAAAGAATAGGAAGGGGCATAGAAGAGAATCTGTTCCACAGAAGTGCAGGGGAGTCATACTAAACTGACACACAGAGGAGAACAAAAACTCTTCCAGATGACCACAACTTCAAATGTTAGCATGCAGTGATGCCATGGAAGGAATAGAACACTCAGGAGATTGACATGTTATCTAACAGATCCTTTTCATCTTTATGTGCTAAGCAGGCAAAATCAGAGGAAGGGCAGTGAAACTAAGGTGAGGCTGAAGAAGGGAAGATTAGCAAACAAAAAAAAAAGAAAGGGAATGGGAGGCAATGACAACAGAATAAAGAAGCTGAAGTGGACAGAGAAGAATGAGGGAACAGATAGGCACAAAGAACAAGAAACAGGCAGAGCACATAGACACTTTAAACCCCATGTGTACTGCAGAAGTCTGGATAAATGTTACCCAGCTTTGAGCCTTGGTTGCTCTTGAGGCCCACTGCTGAAAAACAACATCAGAACTAAAGAACACATGAGTGTTGACAATAACTACAAGGGAGAAAAGAAAACACAAGACGGAATTGTATCTAACAAAGATGAAAAAGGTAAATAAATCTGTAAAAGGGTAACTGTCTTCATTATCAAGTAATTAAATGTGGTCAGTAATTATTACGGGAAACACAATCTTTTATGTGAAAGATTTGGGTAGTTTTTGGCTTTGTTAAAATCTTTACCAGATAAACTTCTTAACCTTTATCTGCATCAGTCTTACATGTTTTTTGTAAAAAAGGCATAATACTCATAGGGACATGGAAAGACTAAGTGACTGCTTCTTAAAAGGCATGGAAATCCTCCAGTGGTCACAATATAAAAAAAAATGCAAAGTATTAATTAAGGTATTGGCAAAAAGACTAATAAGGAAAGAGAAATTATGCCAATGAAATAAATACACAGCCTTCACACACGATTTTCTTTTTATTCATGGTAAGTAACTGTCAACAAACTTTTGCTGGGTTGCAACGATGTATTTTTTTCTTGTATTCATAATTTGGTTGCCTGTTTCTTTTAATTTTCTTTGACAAATAATATAGCTTACCAACATTTTAATAGTGTTCTTATGAAGGACAAAAACAGTAAAATCCCCTGATGGCACCTGGGGAAAAAAAACCTGACAGAAACTTACGTGACTCGTGATTATGGATAGCAGACTACAGTGAACAGACTACAGTGTCTACTACATGATACCATGACCACAGCAACCTGACACTACATGTCTACCTTGCAAAAGCTGATATCAAAGCTGCTGTTTGTTTGTTTTCTATCTAATGTTTTTTATGTTTAGGCAATGAAGGCTGTTTGACAAGCTGTTTAATTAAACAGTAATTGCAAATAGTCCTATAGCAAAAATTTAAACATTTTAAAAGACAAATTATTTCAGACAGGAAAGCTAAGACTCTATAAAGTCTCTAAAAGAGGTCAGATAGCAATAGGACCCATTCTTTTCTGTAATCCTTCACAGACAAGCCAATGGTGGGCAATATTTAGTTTCAAGAAGAGTAAAGCAATTTCCAACTGGTCATATGCTTAATTTTTTTACCTGCTTAGAAGGTGAGGTGCTAAGGGATTACTCCGAGAAAGAACAGAAAAAAAAAATTAGGAAGAATATTATTAAAGAGGCTTGAGTTTCATTCTTTGGCCTCTACCCAAATCTCTTCATTTGATCTGGATATGAGAATGGTGTGCATAAACAAACTAGTTGTAAACTAGGACAGAAAACAAATTACCATACTACCGAGATCAATTATGTTTTACTAAAATCTGAGAAATTGTCAAATATAACTGACAATATCAATTATATATATACTGATACATATATAAAAATACATGTGAACATGCAGTATAGCTAGTTTTTCTTTTAAAATCTCAGAATTTAATTATTTAAACTTTGCTCTGTATTTCATAATTTCAATGAGTATGTTTTGGTTAATGGGATTTTGTCTTTTTAAAATATGTCTAAAACACTTAATTGTACCTCCCCACCTCCTGCCCTGGTCCAATGTACCTTCTGAGAGTATGCCTTCTTAGCTGACTTCTTATTTAACAGTTGTTTTAGGCCTGCAGAACAAGCACAGCAATGGGAGAATAAACCAGTTTTCCCAAAGCAGAAAATGACGTCTAATAATTTTGAATTTCATTCATTTTTCAGCATTGACTTTGCTACAGAAAACACTTTCATTTAGGATTAGTGATTCCCCACACACTGTCCAGTATATGAACTTTTGTGAGTGAGTCTCCTTTTGGACCTATGAAATACCCATAGTCTTCCAGCTGGATTTAGTTTTAACTTTGTTCTGTGTTATTTATTTTTTTCAATTTCTCATAGCCTTGAGTGGCACCAGAGAGTCTGGCAGCTAAAATGTTGCCTATGAGGTACTGACTAATTTACTTTTTTCAAGGAAATGATGCTAAGAATGGGACTCCTAGGTTTAGACCCTTTTCCTAATTCTGCCAACGTTCTGTCCTGTGCCTCTGCTTCCCTCTTTGTATTGTAAAGACAATATTTATTTTCCTCTTTTACATTATGAAAGTACACCTATTTGATCACTAAACAATTGAAAAAGTGTTGATCTGTTACTTAAAACACTGAATAATTATTTGCAAGGAGTCAGTTTATGCTCTCTAAGTTGTAAGCACATCCTGTCTTCTGCAGCTGGACCAGTGAAATAGCTGAATGCACCAGCTATTCACTGCTAGTGGCATAATTGCTCTCTAGCCCTTTCCTCTCAACATAATGAGAGTTAACCTGCATATGTTTAGAAGCAGGATTTTTCTAACCTGGTTTGTTTTGAGAGAACCTGGCTAGGGAGCAATTACACAAGTAACTACACTAGCAAATGGATGGGGTAAAGTATTCTCCAGTGGTGGAACAGAGAACAGTTGGCAAAGTTACCACTTCACTCAGCTTATCTGGAATTAAACCAGGGTTGGAGACTCACAGTTGTGCTGTCCTTTACAGCAAAAATAATATAATTCAAATCATTACAGTCACTAGTCACATACATCTCTTTGAGTAGCATCTGCAGTATCTGACCCAGAACACCTATTGTTTTTGACAAAAATAATTTCTTGTCATGTAAAGACATGTGAAGTTAGCTTTTTCGAAAGAGAAAACCTACAGGTTCATTAACCACATACAGGCTCCACACCAAATATAGTAACTTAGTTCCTTGAGACACATGGTGGAAAAACAAGCCTAAAAACTGAAGCATTCTGAATCCCCACAGAGCAAGCACAATCCAGAATGTTGCCCTATGCTGTTAAATGTTTTTGAGGGTCAGTTCCAAAGATGAGAGAACAATTCCTCTTCTAAAACATTAATCCTGTGAGTAGTCTGATGCGTCTCTTGACCGAATTGTCACTGTGACATTTCATTGGCAGGTATCTGTTCACCAGAAACTAGATTTATTGCATGGAGGCCAGAGAAGCTTGCCAAGTTTAATGCCTTTTAGGAATTACTGGCAATGTTGTGACTATGTCCAAATGGGATAGGCAGTGTTATCACATTACCTCTGTTGGCTTCAGGGTTCCTTGACTTCCTGTACTGTATTAATGCATCCACTGAATGAAGGCATAAATACTGCATTTTTCTCTGCCCACTGCTTTTAACTTGCTATTTGGAAACACTGTTAGTCAAAATGAGGTATTACATATAATCCCACCCACTCTGCAGCACAAATACACAACAGTTTTTCTCTTGTTTCTCTGGAGAAGCAAACCATGAGCTTTTTCTCCAAAGTTACAATGAAAATGTTGTGAAGTTTGGGGGAGGGGGGATGGAGGTTTGTTTGGTTATTTTTTTGTTTGTTTGTTTGGTGGTGGTCGTGGTTTTTTATTTTGTTTTGTTTTTTTGGTTTGGCTTGCTTTGCTTTCATTTGGTTTGGTTTGGTTTGGTTTGCTTTGCTTTGCTTTGCTTTGGTTTTGCTTTGGTTTTGTTTTGCTTTGGCTTTTTGGTTGGGTTTTATTGGTTTTGTTTTGTTGTTGTTGTTGTTTTCTGTGGGAAGTGGGGCTTCACTGTGCATCTTGAACAGAACAGAAAACATCTGACAATTCTAAAGTAATTGATTTTGAGTGGATACATCTACCCTACCCCTCCGAAATGCCTCCACTTAGAGAAAATGTTAACACTTTCATCATAATTAATATTTTAACACTTCCATCATGATTCAGGGCACATTCAACATAGATGGATGTCATAGACCATCCCAAAGCATGAAACTTCAGTTTCATGCTGGCTTTACAAATCTCTTGCACTGTGGTTAATTAATGAACACTGGAATTTGAACCTGGATTAAGTACTCCGGAATCTGTCACAACCACTACCTTTCCCATTTCTGTTTTTTCACATAATCCTTCCAGAAGAGACTTAGGATACAGAGTCTGTATGTTACAAATAAGTTCCGTGTTTCTGAGCAGGTATGTCCAAATCTACTAACCTTCCTGTTTTATCTTCCCTCACATTGAACAGTGATATACATGGTTTTGCAAAATTGCAAGTGTAAAATATTATTTTTACTAGATTATACTTCTCTAACTATACTCTCACAACAAATCTTTTCCTGCAGACATATATTTCTGTATTTGCTGTATAGTGAGTATATATGAATGTATGGTAAATTTACAAGCATTGATTGGAACTAGGTGATAACTTGGACAGATGTGGACAGACAAGTTACAAAGAACTATACTTCCTGACTGAGAGCCAGATGTGCCTGAGTTCACTGCATGACAACCTACCAACAATGTCACAGCTCTGTGATATTCTGGATGATTTATATTGGTACTTGATACCTTTGATACTCCTGTAGAATGCTCACAACATTTCATTGGGAGTTTTTTGCATGGATAAGCTGGGTTTGAAAGCCTTAGACTAATGTGTGAAAAGTTCCAGGCTGTAATGATGAGCTTCATGGGACAACGCCTTTTGCTCAGAAGAGACATTACCTGTATGCACTTTCACAGTGATAGTGTTACTATACATTTCCTTTCAAATCTCCCTGCATACCTGTTTTTTACTTTATATCAGATACTTTCAATAGAGTTATTATCAAACAAGACATTTTTATTATCATAGATTTAATTAATTTTCCCATGATTTCTCTGCATATATGTTTTATTAATAATTTTCCTTTTCTGCCACATACTGAGTTTTCTAGCTTTAAGGGAAACAAAATGCACTTTTTATCTAGAGATGCTGTGGAAACTACATCTTTGGAGATACTGGACATGGTCCTGTGCAACCAGTGCTAGGTAGCTCTGCTTTGTCAGAGGGGTTGGACAAGATGACCTCCCTTCTAAACTTGACCAGTGTGTGATTCTTTGAAATTAGACAGATAAATTAACAGGGATGCTCGACTACACCTATCATAGGTCTTCGTTCACTCATTAAGAGAATCCACAGCCAAGCACTAATGAAGTCAATATGTGGCAAGTCTGTAACAGCTGCCCTTAACTTTCCCTGGTAATTGTTCTCATTTAAATGGCATAATATTCAATATACCGTTGTTGAATATAGTAATGGCAAAATTCATGCCTTGAGGGCTACAATGTGACTGAGTTTAGCCAGATAAACAGCACTGTGACCCAATGGTGTGTTACAGGCCTTTACACCATTCAGATGCTGCATAGGTCACAATCTCAGTCTGTATAAACATCTATGTAATTATATTAGAAGCCATTCTTGCATTTATTGAGATCATTCCAATGGATAATTAAAACAAAATCAATATAAGCATGATTCTACAACCTTTAAAACAAGAAAACTACTGATTACCGTCAATCTTCTAATCTGTAAGAGACACAATTACATTCCATGCTTGCAATATATTATGCCTAATTATTAATCACATTTAGTAAAGGGTAGATTCCTAATGTTATATCTCAAAAATTATGCATTCTTTTGCCTGTATTCCTTTGCAAATCATATTTCCCTCTAGATCAGTAGTATTCAGAATCCAGGAATACAAAATTTGATGCAATATGCACATAGTGCCAGTGCATATCTCTGTAGATATCTCTCATGTATCTATCTTAATTATATTAATATGTAAAATCTATAAATACATAACCATATATTTATATCATACAAACATCATAGATACCTACTGTACAAATATGATGGATATATACTTATATGTAAATTTTGGAGTGGTAATAGAAAAAATGGATTCTATTATCTCTGAACACATATAACAGATTTTACAGAAGAGATATCTGAGACAATCCTAAAACAATTAAAGAACTCCATTGTGTATATGTCCTAACAAGAATCACAAGATTTTATTATTAAAGTATAGCTCTTTTTAGTTCTCTTTCTCTAGGACTGTTTCAGTACACTTTTCTGTGAAAATACACACACAGAGCATTTAAGATAACATTTCAGAGCACAGAATATGAAGATTTCCATAGAATCATATAAAGCTGATTTACTTCTTTCATATAAAGGACAGAATCCTGAAGAGGAATTAGGAAAAAGGGTCAGAATTTCTCAGAGCAGGTATAAATCCCATATTTTCAGTAAAGTGCTAAGCATGATACCATTGCCTAAGAAACTAAAGAAATAAATCAGAAACTTAACTTTTCAAAGCTTTTTAGGCATGTACACTTCAATAACTGGATGATTTCTGGACAATGTAGAGCTCCCACAAAGTCATTAGCAATTAAGAGAATTCAGAAGTATATAGCATTAGATTATTAATCAGAAATAGTCTTAAAATGTAATAAGTCACTCTGGAACTCAATAGATTATGAAATTTTTCAGATAAACAACTATATGTAAGCAACTATACTTGTAAAGCAAGCCCATCCATTTTTCTGTTTTCTTATTTTTCTTTTATTTGTGTATCTATTTCAACTAATCTGCATGCAACACTTTATTTAAAGCTACATTTCTAAAATGGCCTTATAAAAAGGATTTTCCTGTTTATATATTACACTGTAAGGATACTTTCCAATACAACCATGATCACAACACCTATTTCATTTACAATTCATTAGATATCTTTCTAAAGAAGGAAAGAAAAGATGAAGGAGCTGCTGACTTATAGCTTAGTTTCTTAAGTCAAACAGTAATCCTTGAAAACTTGCCAGCTGCCTTTCATGACCAAATTATGCTTGCACGTAGCTAACCTCAGTATTTGCAATATTTCCTAAATTAAATATAGGCATTTCCTACAATAAACGTAAGCAAGTACAAATAAATACTATGGTATGAAGACAACTGTATTTTTTTAGCTTAGGAAAAATTGAGTATTTTATTTTGTCAACATCATCATTAGTCTTCAACATTCCAAACTATATTCACTTCATATCTTTCTATCTCGTTGGATGCACCATCACTACATCCATACATCAATAACAAAAAAAACCAGTTAACTCAGGTTGAAAACATGCTTTGCTTTATTTCCTACCTGAAGAATGTAGCCTCGAACGTAGTCTCGAAGTGTCCAGCCTAAGCCATGTAGAATATGCAACACCTCCTCTTGCTTCAGTACACTGAAGAGTCGGTCAAGCAGTATCTTCAGTCTCACAGGCACAGCCTGAGTACCGTAGAGCATCAGGCTGCTGATGTCAAACACAACATTGGACTGCACAATCTCCACTTGGGTTGGGTGGTAGAGGTGCTGAGTACTAAGTTTGTCCAAGGCTGAAAAGAAAAAGGGTCAAGTATAAGGAAAGAGCAAAGAAAAGACAATAAAACAACGCCAAAGATTCATATATATACATCACTTTTGGCAGATGTACTGATTTTCCAGAGAAATATCACCTGGATGATTCATAGAAATATAGAATCAGAGAATAGTTAGCACTGGATGGGACCTTTAAAGATCATCTAGTCCACCCCTCTGCCATGGGCAGGGACATCTTCAATTTGATCAGGTTGCTCAAAGCCTCATTCAACCTGACCTTGAATATTCCCATGAATGGGGCATCTATAACCTCATTGGGCAATATGTTCCAGTGTCTCGCCGTTTTTTAAAAAAATTCTCCTTTATATCTAATCTAAATATACCCTCTTCTTTACAGCTTAAAGACATTATCCCTTGTCCAATCGCTACATGCCCTTCTCAAAAGTCCCTTTTCAGCTTTTTGGTAGGTCCCTTTTCAGGACTGAAATCCCACAATCAAGTCATAAAGAAGCCTTGCCCAATCTTGTTTTTAACTCTTCTCCAGGATGAAGGACCCCAACTCTCCCAGCCTCTCCTCACAGGAGAGCTGCTCCACCCCTCCGATCATCTTGGAGGCCTCCTCTGGACTTTCTCCAACAGGTGCATGTCTTTCCTTTGCTGAGGACTTCAGAGCTAAACACATCACTCCAGGTGAGGTCTCACCAGAACAAAGCAGAGGGACAGAATAATCTACCACATCCTGCTGGCCACTCTGCTTTGGATGCAGCCCAGGATATGGTTGGCTTTCTGGGCTGCAGGCACACGTTGTTGAGTCATATTCAGGTCTTCATCCACTGAAGTTCTCCAAATCCTTCTCTGAAGGGCTGCACTCAATGAGCTCATCTCCCAGTCTCTACTCATGCCTGAGATTGCCCTGACCCTGGTGCAGCACCTTGCACTTAGCCTCGTTGAATCTCACAAGGTTGCCATGGGCCTACTTCCTCAGGCTTGTCCAGGTCCCTCTGGATGGCATCCAGTCCTTCAGGTGGGTCAACTGCACCACTCAGCTTGGTGTAAGCTGCAAATTTGCTGATGTTCTCATTATGTCATTGATGAAGATATTAAACAGTACTGGTCCCATTATGGACTCCTTATGGACACCACTTGTCACTATGGGATCCTTTACCAGAAATGCAGTCCCCAAAAGCCCTACTTTCTAAAGGTCATGAATAATTTTAAGTTGCTATGGCAGAAGGGTGCTGAGACTCAAACACTACAATATTCATAGTTCAAGAGAAATGTATGATTAACTAATGACCAACACTGAAGCAATGCAGAATTGAAAGGAACTGTTACAGGTTTGATACTTGATCTCTAGAGGAAAAAAAATAAAACAGATATACCCTAAACTCCAGTCTTTTAAATATGTTAAATCTAAGTCCCCTGATTTACCACAAATTCGATCATGAATTCACTGCTCTTCGAGCTAGCTACTTTTTTTCGTCTCGCATTATAAATTCCATGTTATTCATGACGTGAATAATTTAGAGATAAGGGGAAGAGAACTTTACAGGATGAAGGTAATTCTTATCCCCTTGTGAAGTTAAATAAGACGGAACTGCATATGACATCACACATTTTACTGAGAATCAATGTTTAAATTTATTTCTACTTTATGAACTATACTGCAGCACCTAAGCTTCTCAGTGCTTGCTTAGACAAAATTTCTGAGTATTTAAAATAATCTTATAGGGACTTCTTCTGCTGTACTTTGGTTTCTTCTTGTCTTGTGGTCACTAGAGAGTTCATGTACTCTTGATAAATTGCTTTCTTACATCCAGAGCGCAAAGGCCCTTATCATTTACTCGCTGGCTTCATTCAACACGTTTACTCCAAGGACTACATTGTCAAAGAGTTCTGGTTTCCTCATACTTCATTTCTTGCAACTGATTTGTCAGATCTTTCCTATTCTAGTGACTAAGTCAACTTTGAATAAATAGCTTTAAATATTAATTTAACATTCAAACAAGGTAAGAAATGTCAGTCCTGTGTCTCTCCACAGGACATTTATACCGCAGAATGTGAAAAGTGGGATTTTTTTCTTCAAAAAGCTCTTCTTCCAAAGAGCTTTTGCTATGTAGTCTTCATGATGTAGGACTAATTTTTAAACATGGTCTAACAAATGAGATTTGGTTGAAGATTAAACAGGTTAAATACTGTCCTGCTTTTTTTTCCCCCCTTTTATGTATGATATTTTTCTAAGATTTTTATTTTGCTACTACCATAACACATGCACCAGAGTTCTCAGTTAGAAAAGACAATAAAATTGATTTTGCTATTGTTCAGGTTATGCTGTATGTGTGATGATACGTATATATGTGTACCTCAGTGACACAGCAACCATTTAAGGGGTAAATTTTAAGTTGTTTCTTTGTAATACTACTGTTACTCACAATTGGAATGGTGAGTTAACAGTGTTAATAGTTACCCTGCAAGGACTCCTTCTACTAGACTACTGAAATTATTGAGTAGATCTGGATGACCCTGAGCTTTTCACCTTTAGTCTTACAGAATGAACTGGCTTCTCCAAGTTTATGCAAATTCAGACCAGAACCAAGACATGAAGGGATATTTTCTGAATGTTTGGTGCTTTTTAACGACTGCATTATACTCTGATACATCCTAATATTTGTTTTTGTTTTTCTTTTCCTAACAGGAAATACTATGCCTGCAGTGAGGAAAAACAAGTTCTTCCAGCTAAAGAAGACTTCTTGTGCTGAAGATTTTAAGGTAATTATACTACTGTGGTCTAAGTCAGAATGACCATAAGACATCTTTATCCAAAGATTATTGGGCGGATTACAGAACTAATAGCTAGGATGAGATTACAAAACTCTGTGGACACATACCCACTTCACGTAATGTGACAACTCTGAAGATAATAGCTTTGGTTGAGGTGGAATAGAAGGGGGCGAAAAAAAAGTCTTTAAAAATTATTAGGCATACTCTTCGACCAGCTGATAGAATTTTTTACAATCTAGCCTGTACTATTCCATTCAACTGCAATATTCATTTTCAAGCAGTATTATCTACAGAAATCTGCTTCTCAAAACACACACACAAATACAAGTTAGTATGATATTGGAATAACTTTCCAAGTGACAGTGAAATTATATCCAATATTGATTTGTGGCCTTATTATGTATATTACATAATAGAAAAATAAGCAGTGAATTTCATCTTTTTAAAGTACAAGAATATGCAGGATACGCACTGAAATGTGGAATTTATAACACAACAAAACATATATTATTGCATGGGTGCAGAAGGACATTTGCAAGCTAAAGACAGACTTCATGCTACATGGAAAAAAAAGGATGGTAAATGAACAGAAACACAATTGTGTATGTACAAGAAATAACAGTCTTGTAAGAATCTGAAATTCTTTCAGAACATTGACTATTGATACCCTCGTAAATTGTCATGAGAATGAATATTCTTACTATCATTTGTAATTTATAAAAAACTTTGTGTTTCTTTAAAAGAAATTGCTAAGGATGTATGTGACAAAGAATTTGATCTTTGTAGTATTTGTCATTTCTCCTCCAGTACCATTAGTGAACTGATGCCAGTGTTCTAGGTGGATTCAAGAAGCCATTTATATTGATAGACAGATACATTTTCAGGTAAGAGATAAGGAAAGACCTATCTCACTGCTGGTCTTCTGTGAGGACAAGAGTATTAGATTTAGCCTTCTTGACAAATTTCTGATTCTTGTCAAATCTCAGAGCGAATAGTTGTCTTCTGCTGTCCTGAATTGCCGACATAATTTGATGTGGATAATGCATTCCCCATGACTTTCTGTTCTAAACTATAGCTTTAATTTATATTTGCTAACGAGCAATGACCTGTTTTACACGTGAATACATTCAGCTGTATTTGCAGTAGCGTATGATTTCGTAAGTCCTTAGTAAGCGTCAAGATTAAATAAGCTATACAAAAGAATGTGCTTTATCATACCTGCAAAATTACATAAACTGATGTGTCCTTTTGAAGAAGTTATCAGTGGCTGAACACCACAGCACACACCTTAGAAGTCCCTTCCTGGTGCAGTATGAGGTATTATTCATACTTTGTACAGTTCTAGTGGGATCAAAAATTCACCCATAGAACTCTCAACATCATTGTGACGTTTTAGGTGTAATGTGCACAATCTTTTCCAAAACCACTACTATGATGAGATCAGTTATGTGCTTAAACTAAGAAGCTACCTTTCTTAACAGCATAATTTAAATCTGCCCTGACAATGTGATATTCTTTAATTCAGTCTACATGGAAAGGTGTTCTCTGATACAGGAAGAAGAGATCTAACGAATCTTAAAATCACATACTTGTTGACCAATCAACATTTTAATGTAATGGACTAAAAAGACCCTTGTGTCTTACTCTGACAACACTTAGTCAAGTAATATTTCTGTGGTGAATTCCCAATTTCAAGTACTTGTTTCAGAAATATAAACTGTTACAAAAAGGGGGCAAGAAAGGATTATATAGAGGACATTGCAGAAAATTGCCTTCAACAATGAAAAATTACTAACTGAATAATTAGTACAGGAATTAGCAATCTTTCAGCACTGTTTTTCCAACTCTGAAGTATCAAGTGTGCACTGTAGTAATTTAGAATATTCAGTTGGAAGGGACCTAAAACGATCATCTAATCCAACTGCCTGAGCACCACAGGGGTGATCATTGTCTAAATGCCTCTGGAACAGGGAGAGGCTCGAGGTGTCAACCATCTCTCTAGGAAGTCCGTGGTTTGACCACCTCCTCAGTAAAAAAATGTTTCCTAATGTCAAGCCTGAACCTCCCCATGTTGGCTTATTCACTCTTTACCTTCTTGAATAGCAAGCAAAATCCCCCAGAATTTAGAGAGACTCTGCTAAGTATAATCTGAAATGTAAAAAGAGCTTGGAAATTGCAGTGTCAATCTTCGCATTACAGACTGTGGTATTTTTGTTACACAAAATTTCAGCAATTTCGGACCTTTTTGTAATAAATCAATGAACAAATGTTTACATTGTATTTGTAGTTTGATTTTTTTTTTTTAATGTAGTAAAGTAAGGAGGTGATATGTACCTCATTTGTATTTTACTGGAATTTTGGGACTGTGTAATTCAAATGAAATTAAGTACAAAGGATACATTAAAATAAGGCACAACTTCTTCTTCAATTGATCAAAAGACAGAAAACAAAGAAGAGATTTTTCATTTCATCCATAGTCTGTCCAGTTCACAGGCTTAGCTCTGCAAATTTACTCATTGCCCTTAGACCCTTTCCATCCCAATGTGCAGTGAAAAAGGTCAACCAAATTAAAAGCCATGCCTCTGAGCAGATTCTGTTTTTGCTAAGTAAAAGAAATACAAATATGCAGTGATGAATTTTGTACTTTAGAGGTCTCAAGTTATTTTTTGAATAGCTACAATAAAAGCATGACAGTTTGCCTCAACTGAAAAGAATTTTAAATATCCTAGTTTTAATGCAATTGGACTTGTAAATACACTTAACTCTTGCTAATTTCCTGATAAATATTTTATTATCCTAGAGAGAGATGAAAAGGTCTAATGAAACCCTTTCTTTCAGCTGATTTGCCTGGCTGTGTACCTCAGAACACCACAGAGAAGAGTCTATAGGTTGCAATAGGGCATTATGGATCTCATTCTATTTCAGTTTTAAATTTGAGCTCTTCGATATAACCACTCAAGATTTTCTTGCATACTCTCTAGCCAGTTTTCCAACTTGCCAAAGGGGAATTCTGTTGGAGTACATACACACATATAAATGATGATACAAAATTTTACAAACATCATCGTCTTTTCGAATTACTAGATTTCTTCAAAAACAGGAAAATTAAAAAGAAATAATACATAGTCTGGGTCTAGACAATAACAGAGAGCTTTCCACACATTTTTAAAATCTGAATAACTGGACCACTTTTTGCAGCAACAGAAGCTAAAATTAAATTAGCTTAAATATAGATTAAATATATAATACCAACATAAAATTATTCCATAATACTGTTGCAACTATAGTGTGTTGAGTGTGGGTATTATTAATGGCAGTGTTGAGCGCTGTAGCTTACTGTTGATTTTAGTGCTGAACATGAACAGCATCACATTTCCAGAGTTCTTGTCTTTTCCTTAAACAACAGCAACAACAACAAAAAAGCAAAAAACCTGTTCAAGAACAGAAGGTAGCTTAGGAAGGTAGCTTAGGAATGACTAAAACGCTGCAGAGACAAGTTCCTACAGTCATAAGAGGAGGTCTAAGCTAGCCTCCCTCAGTATGCTGATTTAATACCACCTCCAACATGGTTCAATGGAGTGCATTTTGATGGTGCAAAAAATTGCTTCTCAAAAATGTTATGCTTAGAAGGTGACTTAGGACAAGAAAAATTGTCAGCATCTACTCAACAATTAAAGGATTTTCATGGTGTAGCAAATTATCCTAGTCAACCCTGGAACAAGACAATGGGGGACATGACCATTTCTATGAGTGTGTGAACATCCTGAATCAGTCTGAGTGCAAATTTCAGCTGTAACATAGCATCCTTTGGTAATCTCTTTCTCACTTCTGTCTTCATCACTTTCAAAATGTAATCCATATAGAAGATAAATGTTTGCTACAACAAAAGATCATGGAAGGAGAGTAAGTAAAGAAATACGGATTTGTAGGCAAAACCAACTTTTCATTATGCCTTTTACAGTATTTAAAAACTGATAATGGAAACCATTTGCCAAACGCATTGAGTCTCTGACAGAGGGACACATACGTGATCTGCTAATTTACAGCTTGAATGTACAGATGTTCACGCTTAGTAAAAGGATTCTTAATAGTATTTTAAAATTAAACATGTGTAGATAATAGGTGTTCCAAACCCCAACAATGCAGCAACCAACTGATATATGTCTTCATGCCTCACCATGCCTCATGCTCTAACAACATTTTTGTAACAGATCAAAAAAAAACCCCCAAAAATCCAGCACTTCAGTTGCATGTACACAACATAAATGTTATTAAAAAAAGACTGAATGAAAACTTTCATTCATTTTCCTGTCTATGATCTGATTCCAAGTTAAAACATTTAGAGTGCTACTAGGTTTATGTAGCTGAAAGCAGAACCAGTTTGTTCACAGACGTTACTCGCTGTCTGCAATTTTTTTATCCCTTTACAAAACTTTGAACCCCATCCAGCTTTGACACACTGCCTCTTCAGTTAATAACTATCAAGTTTCCCCTTGTCTCCTGTCTACTTTTCTTTGAGGCAATTGCGCACTCAGCACCCCGAGATAATAACACACATCTATAAGATAAAAGCAATGGCATTAATGTAATTGTCTGCCTTTCTCTCTTTAGCCTAATCTTTTTTTTCCTTCAGTTTTGACTGCCTCTGTGACACCTGTTTTTGTCTCCTCTGATCCTACGACAGGTTTTCCGCTGACAAGGTTTTTGCCTGACAGAGATTCTGCCAGACAAGAACATAATAAAATATGAAGAACTGCTTGTCAGAGTTTCTGCCAATGCTCACATGAAATAGGGGGGGAGGGGGGGCAAGGGAGGGGGGGGGCTGTTCTGGTTGCTTTTGGCCTGTCAGAATAACAGCCTCCCTGGCCAAATCCTGCAAGCCAAACAGGTGTTTTCCTTTATGCTTTCTTTCTACAGAAAAAGCTTTTTCCTTAATAGCAGAAAACACAATTGCAAAGAAAAAGAAAAAAAAAAAAAAGAACAAAAAAGACCCCTGAATGCTTTCTTCCAGAAATTTAGGTTACACCTAAGTTTATGTAGTGGTACCTCAAGAGCCCATCTTTGCTCCAGAACTGGCCATCTATTAATACTGAAAATAATGGTAGGCTTTTTTTCCCCTCTTCTTGTTCACAGCTAATGTGTTCAAAGGAACATGGTGTAAAGAACCTGCATCCCAAGTTCTCAGAAAAATATCTGGGCTATTACAAACATCGTGCATAGGCATACTGCAGGAAGGAAGACACCTGACGACTGGGACCACGGTAGGGAAGAAGAGACAGAGCCTGTTCTATGAGATTTGGACCCTATAGTTCTCTCCATTAGTGCATGCATTAGTGCCTATGTACAAGAGGACTTCAGCTGATTAACCTGATGAGAATGGTGATGGAGAAACGTGTAGGTACGAGCATCCCAACACACAGCAGCTTTTTTGTGTGTTAGTATCAGCAGTCACCTCACCTACAGACAGCAGCTCTGGATCAGTCTATGGTGTCACAGTCTGGCCCCCATTGTGCCCACCAGCCTGGATTCTGAGTACATGGGTCTAGAAACCCTAGAAAGCTCAGGCCTGGCCCTTCATTTCCCACATAAGCTACATTGTAGGTGTGCCTGGCTGTAGTCCTGTCTTCTAGATTACCCTCAGACCCATGTTACAGCCTGGTCCTCAGTCCCATCTCTGGCCCCACATTCTTTTGTTCCTGATTGAAGTGTGTGGATGGACTCTTGACCTGACTATATTCCCTTGCTATGGCTGACATTGTCAATGGACACGGTTATCAGCATCTAGTTCAGTCTACCATGGTCAGACCTCAAGGAACTCTGCCCATAGTGCAGGCATGGTCAGTGTTCTTATTGTTTTGACTCCTGGCTCCGAATTTTTTGTTGGACAGGTCCACTTTTGCTGCTCCTTGACACATAGACTGATAGTGTTACTGTTGAAACCTACAATCTATAATGGAGGATGCTAAATAAATAATCTGTTTCTATTACTTTGATTAGTCATTCAACTTTGAACTTTCCTGTCTCTTTTCTCCAAAGCTAAAGCCCCCCTTCCCATCAGCCATTAACACCTTAAAACTATTCTCTCCCTTAACAACGGTGATATGGGGTTTAATATGTATCTTAATCATCCTAACACCATTTGGTTGAAATACTATACACAGTGAGACAGAAGCACATTTGAGACTCCCAGCCTGTGGTCTGGATTTGGAGGATTTTCATTTTAATCCCAATGCACCTCAGTTTCATAAACTGTGATTCACAGTTTCACAGAAATTCCAAGTGGGAAGGAATTTTTACAGATTGTCTGGTGCTGCCTTCTAATGAAAGTAGAGCCTTCAATTAGGTTATCTTTGGCATTGTCAAGATGTGTTTTTGCTATTTAAAGGAGGGGAAAATTCCAGCACTTCTCCAGGCAACTTATTCCATCTTTTATGCAGCCTTGAAAACTGTAGTGAAAATGCAATAGGCACTGCTCACCTGTATTACCGCGATGCCTGTTATTACGGCTTATCCCGGTAATCAGTCGAAGACGCAGAAATAATGAGAGCTGGACTTCGGGCTGTGTTCAGAGCAAGGGCGGAAAGGGGGGGAAACCCCTTTCGTTTAATTCTTATATACACTTTTAGAAATCACAGATCATTGGAGAAAATTAACACTTCCGTCTCTAACTATATTGGTTACAAGAAGTGTCCGTCAAAGGGATCTGTGTCCATGGGAAAGGAATGCAAAAAGATAATTTTTACAACAACATAGCTATGTTTACAGAAATCGTCCTTGAGACTGTCTAACAGAGAAAACTAGCTATTTTACAGTGAAAAATGGGCAACACACCTGTTAATATCATTCTGTTTGAAAGAAGTACTGTGTCATAGATGTATTTCACAAGGCAAGAAAAGACTATGGTGGTGTTTCAGTTTAGGGTGTAACTCTGGTTCAAGCCCATGAAATGCTCTCCCACACATGCTAAACAACCTCAGTTTTTCCAGGAAAAACTCCTGTCCTAAAGTTGCTGACAGCTGAAGATGTTCAGACCCTGCAAAGACTGGTTCATATAACTAGTTCTACCATTCACACACACACCAATCTTTCCCATCCCAATTCATGCATTGTGAGCATTTCACAAAGCATCTGTGAAATATACTTCAGAAAAATTTACTGTATTCAATTAGAATACAATTAAAGAAATCTCCGAGGTTCATGATATATTTTTCTTGTATTATCTTTTCTCTCTAAAATCCAGATGGAAATGGGATAATTGAATAACACAATTGTCTGCTAAATTGATCTGGGGCAAGCGTCCTCATAATGTTACAGCTCAAACTGAAATTCCTACTGGTAGGTAAAAAAAAAAAGTTTTTCTGTTCAATTTCACATTTGCAAAACAGAAAGCAGAGGTAAAGTTGCCCATGGTATTATTATTTAAACATCTGAAAGCAGTATGAATTTTTTATTCCTGCAGCCAAATCCCATTTTAACCTTATGAAGCTATATGGAATGAAGTAGTAGGGTTTGTTTCATTTAGAGCTCTTTCAATTTGTGTTCTGCTTAACCTAATGAACTCTAGTTAATTAGGATGTTCCTATAAACAATTAAGCTTCTTGTAGGATCGTTAAGAAGATATAAAAATTTATGATGTAATAAACTGTAATAAAATGATAAAGTGGTTAGCACATCACAGCAAATCATGTGCAGTGCATAGGTGTTAAAAGAGACAAGTAAGCAGGTACTGTCACCTAAGCATCCTGGAATTGATGCATGTTGCAGAACTACAACACTGCTTCCCCCCAAATCTGTTGATGATTTGAACTCCCAAGTTTCACAGAATTTATCCTGCTCATCTGGGAATCAAGAACTCATCACCAGACACTCTTTTCTCCCATCTGAACCTACACCATGTAATGAACTTGCTACCACCACAGGGTAGCACAGGTAGCAATTAAGGGGTCAAGACCACGGGTTTCTAAAAAGCAGCCTCTACTTTGTGTGGAAAGAGGAATTCCAAACGCTAATTTAGAGTCATCCTTTGTATAGACTTTATTCCATCTTGCACACAGCAAGTCTGTTTGTCTCCTTCTGAATTACCTCCTTAAGAAGAAAGGGTAACTCATCATTGACTGAGACATTTCCTAGAATTTTATCCTATGGTATTGGGTGTACCAAATGAGATCAAGCCTTCTCTGCAAAATGTAAATTTGGTATGATGGGCACCCAAATAACAATACCTCACACTTTTGAAATACTTTTAATATAAACTTCCACGGGCATTTCATAGCTAATCAAGGACAATCAGAATTTAAAAAGTGTATTTCAGAGTTGACAATTAGTATCTAATGGTACTCCAGTTCATTTTCAGCACACAAAACGTGATTACTAGTCTAAAAGTTTTTCAGACAATAAAATGTTCACAAGAGAAAAGGTTTCACTTTTAGTTGTGAACATAGGCTAACCCGGCAGAAATGGGCACTGTGCTTGAGGCTGGGTCATGGTCTGTTTAGGGCTTACCAGGCACTCTATCAGTCCTTAGCTGAATGCTTAATATCTGGTCAGGTATAATGTCACCTGTCCATGACCAAAGGACACTGGTTCATTCAAACACAGGAACGTGAATCCATAAAGCTGGCACAAAGCAGAAAGATCTAACTGAGTTAAGATCCTGACTGAGTTAAGGTCTCCTGGGGGTGGCAGGAAAGAAGACAGTATTTTAAACTGACTGGATCCCCAGGGAAATCCAAGGACATATGAGTGTGAACATACATACGTAAGGCAGATCCTGTGGTTTACCCCTAGGGAGAATACTACTTGACACCTGAGGATGTCAAATTTTCTTGAGGATTAAACCTTTGACCATATGGTATGTAAGTATTAGCTAAATACAAGGATGGAAAAGGAAGGGTTCTTATTTGATCTTGGGGCATTTAAGCATTATTTCTGTTCTGTCACATCTGTTTCATAAAGCTTTGAAACAATATTATTTGTCTTGGATGCCCCAAATCCTGGATTTGCTTTAACCTCAGCTTGACTTGCATTAATGGTGATATCAGAGTAACCCAAAGCAAACACTACATCACATCATTCCTACCAGTGTGGCAGACTTTAAAACCAGATAGTGGGTCAGAGTGCCCACAAGATAACACAGTACATTTTCTCTATGCTACATCGGCCACTTTGGGAAATCTTGCTGAAGGGAAGCAGAAAGGAATGGTATGGACAGAAGGCGTGCAGTTAAGAAAGTGTTTACCAGTAATGAAAGTTAATCTTGTTTGGTTCCTGGAAGCAACTGAGTAATGAAAAATATGCGTGCACCTTCAGAGTCAAAAAAAAGTTATAACAGATGGATTAAAATGATCTTGTCAGTAAAAGACAGGAAAAGTCAGGTGACATCTAAAACAGTTTTACTTTAAAAGTCATGAAGAGATAGCTATCATTAGCAATGAATGACAGAGAATTATTTTGTAAAAATCTACACATAACTTAAAAATAAAAGAAATTCTCAAGTAACTTTAAAGCATTTCAAATAATCAAATAAAGTGAATAGAAGGAAACAACCAGGTTTGATATGACAAATTGTGACAATTTTTTATATAACTTTTCTTCTTTTCTTTTCTTTTCTTTTCTTTTCTTTTCTTTTCTTTTCTTTTCTTTTCTTTTCTT
>VZRZ01000658.1:121820-158735 GCA_013398175.1 Climacteris rufus
CTCCGAACCTCTCTGAACTTCTCCTCTCCTCATTTCATTTTCCTTTATTTTATTACAGATTATTTTGACTTTGCAAATCTTGATTTCTTTCACTTAACATCTTTGGACTGAGACAAATACAGGGGCTCAGATGAATTTTATTTCAACATAACACTCATTCCCATCTCATTCCCATGTTGCTTATATTTAAATTCTGAACCTTGTTCCTAGATCAAGTCCTTTCAGAAACTTTAGGATAAGGAAGAGATGTGATTTCTAAAATTTCCACAGCATTCTTCTCTTTTTTTCTTTATTTCCACCTGTTTCTTCTTCCTTTTCTTCTCAATTAATGTTTCTTTTACCTGAATATTTCATGACCTACCATGTAGAAAGTTAGAAAACTCAACCATTCTGAATGAAGTAGTCACAGTAATGACATGCAGCTGACTTTATGACATTCTTCATTTTCTAGTCTAGGTTGTTGTTTCCATTCTTAGTCTCATTTACAGGAAGCTATCACCTGCATTTTATAAATACTAGCACCAGTACTAGCTTCCTTTACAAGGTAAAGGAAGAAATTGTAACTCACACAGCAAGTCTCTGAGCATGAGTATTCTCTGTATGGCAGCTTGTAGTCTAAAAATAAAATGTAGTGGATGTGCACCGTGTGCCAAACTCTACTAATTAATGTCATTTTGTCTTTTTCATTATAACCAAACGGAATTGAATCTCATAGTTACTAGAGAGAACATCTGACCAAATATTGCATGGGGCTGTAGGTGGCCTAATCACACCTTAAAGAGGTGTTAACACTTACTTGAAGGAATAGCCCAGCCCTGAGCTGTGCTGATTGGCATGATGCAAGTGAAAAGACATCAAAGACCACTAGAAGACTAAGCATTAGATTTTTCTGACAGGGGGAAAAAAAAAAAAAGAAGAGAGACAGCAAAAATGTTTACAGGATGCTTAATTTCCTAGAGTAGATTGAACACTGCAAAATTCAGCTGATCCTAGTATGCACAGTATGCCAAAAATATCTGAAAAACATGCTTTTGCTCTCAGTTTTACCACTGACCCCTTCCACAGTAAGACAGAAAACTGGTAATTCTAATTTTCTGTCTTTGTAACAAGGTGACAACAATTTCACACAAACTGAGTAATATTATTATACTGTGGGGTTTTTAGTTGTTGTTGGTTGGGGGTTTTTTTGTTTGTTTGTTTTTGTTTGTTTTGTTTTGATTTTCAGATTTCTTTTCGTTTTGTATTGGTTGGGTTTGGTTTTTTGTAGGTTTTTTTTTTGTTTGTGTTGGGTGGTTTTTTTGGTTGTTTATTTTTTTTCCCGTTTGTTTTTTGTTTGGGCTTTTTTTTGTTGTTGTTTGATTTGGTTTTTTGTTTTTTTGTGGAAATACCGGAACTAGAATGGCTTGCAGAAATAACAGCTTTAGTCCATTATAACTTATGTCACCTTGGTACATCTCTTTGTAGCAAAACAGGTATGAGAGACAGTAGACTGTAGTTGATTGATACTGCATTTGAGCTTTTGATCTGTTGGACGAGGTATAATAAGAGTGTTTCTGCTAGCACTACGGTAGTTGTTATTCTGACATCAATGACAAACACAGAAGACAAACTGCAAAGTCCATGAAATCAACATCTTTTTACTGCAGACTTAATTAAGTTTTTTTCTCATAGATACTTCTGCTAGAGGAAGTGCATGGCAAATAAAGTGTGTTTTTTTCATTATTTCCGATAAAGTTTGAGTTTTTGTGCTAAAGAGAGTAAAACGTCATGACTATCTTCACAGTATAGTATGCTACTTTTAATATAACAAAAACAGCAGGAGAACAAGCCAAGCTCTCAAGAAAGTCTTATTTGTTTTAGTCATCTATGTCCTATGTTATTTAAAAGCTGCAATATACCAATTGCCTGGGTTAAAATAAATTCTCCTTAAAAATGGACTATTAAGACCTTAATGTGATTTTATTTTTCAACATATGGACTATACAAAGTATCTTTAACCTTAAAAAAAAAAAAAAAGAAGTAAAGACAGATTTTATCTGTTTGCCTACTTAAAGTCTAAGAAATGGCTTATCCAATTTAAACCATTTAATTCCCCACACAACCTGACAAGGTGAAAGCCAGGCTTCAGTCTAGTCCTCCAAATTCCTTAAAATACTCAGAGATTAATCCTAGCAGTAATACATTCTCCATGATGCACAGCAGTACTTGATGATACCACTATGCTTCAGTGCAGCTTTTGGCTTTGGCCTTAAAAACACTGATGGTAGGATTGCGGCTGTAGTACAGGGGTCAAACCTTGATAAGCTGAACTTTTGTCAACAGAAACATTTATCTGGCCACAAAAGTACTTTCTGATGTATCTGTTCATATAGTTGCAACCCTACTTCTGGCAACTCCAGACAGATGCATCTAAACTTGTAGGAAACCTTTTCTTTCAAGACATGCACAGCTTATTTTAGGTAAGTGAGGGACAACACAAGAAAGACAATGGAAGCAGGAAAAGAGAAAACAGGCCAGAAGTTGCTACATGCAATAATACAGCGGTGGCTGTATGCCCTTTCCTCCTCACTCCAAGAATTCTGACATTTTCAATGGCAGCTATTAAAATGAATTAACTCTGTACAGATTAGCCTACTATAGCATGAGAAGACTGCAGTTCTAAGCTATTTTTTTATCTATTCAGTTAATTATGATTCTAGGTTATCAGAACCGAATAAGCACAGTACTTCCTGTTGGAAACACCTATTCTTTGATAGTTATATTCAGTAAAACAGTACATCATGTTTCAAGAAGCAGAGTTGAAATTAATTAATAAAAATCACAAGGAAACCCTTTAATTAAAGCAGCAGGAAATACCATTTGCATTCAAGGAACAACTTCTGAAACACCGTGCTAATGGTTTAAAGAAAATGACTTCTGAACTGCAACCTGATTTAGTCATTTTGAAATCTAGATGCTACAGTGCAGTGATTTGATCTCTCTCCTGAATGCTACCCTCAAAATCCTCAAAAACAGCTAAGATCAACTATTGAAACAGATGCATCATTCTCTCCAGAAAGTAATTTATAAGCCCATGCTTTATATATATGAAACATATATCTGACTTGTCTCACTCTGCCATAGAATGTAAATACTCCAGATGAATGTACAAAAGTGCACTAAAAAAACAAACAAACAAACAAACAAACAAAAAACAAAACCAAAACCCTAGAGCATTATTCACTTGGCACAAAAGTAAAACAAACACTTCCTAATAATATATGGTTCTATTAAATTTTCTCTTTGGAATATTAAACACTCAGGCATGGGAGCAGGCGTTGTATCCCTAATCATTCACCTTTCAACTTTCTGGATGTGTAAAACAGGGATATTTCTATTACATACAGTGTGGTAATCTCACATTGCTCTCATACATTCTGATTTTGAATTCAATCACTTCAGAGGGAAAAGTTTATCAACAAAATCTGATTATACTCTTCCAAAATATACTGGTTAAAAAGAAAATTCAAGATGTCTGTGTGCCAGAATCTAAGTGCTAGATTCCCAGTTTCTATTGCTCAACAGGAGGACATCCTGGAAAACAGCTAGACAGTGCTTCCCTATCTTTGGCAAAACAAAACCTCAGATGCTGATTCTACACAAAAACTGAAGCATGTTTGAGCTATACAAATTTTGTGAGGTTTAGTGATTCTTCCATGAAATGTGAATCTGATTGTTCTATGAGTGAAGATAATTTTCTGGGAAATAAGAGAAACAAAGGTAAACTATATCCCAGCATAATCTAGTACATAATAGATCTGCAACCAGCCACCAGATTGGTCATGTTAGGGTATTTCTAGGCAGGCTGTAGATATTGTTATGCAGTGACACATATGACTACATGGTACTTGCATACCTGTTTTCCTTTCCATATATGTGAATGCATTAAAAACTTCTTCATCAATCTGTGCTGTTGAATTTCTGGAGCATTCAAACCATGCCATATATGAGCATACTCAAGCACAAAACCACAAAGACATGAACTAAATAGAGATCGAGTGCAATTTAGGAGGAAAGTACCAGCCTTTCACCTAAGTTCTCATCAAAAGAAAATAAAATTCACAGAATATAAATCTTTGAATGTCTGTTAGAAGTGGGAAATGAGGACTGTGCTTGCTTAGGTGCCAATAGCCTAGACCATGAGAAGAATGCTCCAACAACAATTTCTTCTGCACACGGAGTAATCTTTCTCTTCCCCCTTCCATCCCCAACCCTCTGCCTTTTTCTTCCATTAAACTGCTTTAGCTATTCCCTTTATTTGCCTTCTAACGGTGTGTAGAGCTCTCTCCTACTCTCTCATGCTAGTTTAATAATGACCATCAAGGAAAATATCTCAACCAAATATATTCAGTAGAAATGGATAAATAAAATGGAAGATTGATACATTATTTCACGCCTTTATATAGGATCTGGGCATTTTAATCCCTCCCTTCTTTATTTAGCTACTTAAATGTGGGAAGAGAGTTTCAACTCTCATATCACATGTGCACACTTTTGTTGCCCTATAGGATAGACTCATTTTATCCCAACTTGTGACATCTGAAAGTCTGAAATTGGTACATTTGAACTTCCTTTTGGCCCGATGAATTGTTGATGCTTCTTTGCAATACAATTTTTTCTGTGCAACAATACTGTAAACTTTTTGCCTTTCTGCTAAGCCATGCTAGAGCTACTTTATCTTCTGGAGATTAGAATATTCTTTTAAGCTGTACACAAGCTGTTGAACTCTAGTGGCACTTGAAGCCATCTCCAGAATAACAGACTACTACATTTCATCCTACAAATTGCTGTAAAAAAAGCATGTGCATGACATACATGCACAAATCCAGATTGTCCACACATGCATGTGTAGGTAAATAGGTATCATTATTGTCTGTATCAGTTCAGTTCTTATTATTTAAAGATACTGGTAAAAATGGACAGATTTGAAAAAACAAGCCCAGAACAGATATTTCTTACCATGTGCCACCCAGCCATGTTTACACTGATCACAGGTTCTCAGGTTAATCTTTCCTGGCTGAAAACATTCACATGTGCAATTTACCAGTGTACAGCGGATGGCCTGAAAAAAGAAACAGAAAACACACATTAATGTATTTCTTCCTTCTTGTATAATTTTTTAATGAGGACTAGGAGAATATAAACCGTGTAGCAAAACCTAGCCTTCTAACTTTCAAAGCATTGCTCCCTGTTTAAGAAGAGAATTATTTTCTGCCAAAAACATATGTCAGTATGTCCCATGGAGATGAATACATTCCTAAAATCTTTAAAAGAATTGCTCTATTTCCTTTATGAAAAAAAACCCTCACAGGATGAGGATTCTGTAGGAGTTCCATGAATACACTGGTTTTACATCAACTTCATGAAGAAAATAATTCCTAATGGTGTCTTACCATAGGAGAATGCCAGTTTCAAATCAAGACTAAAATTTGGAAACAAAAACATACAGAAAGGAAAACTACGGATATATTTCCCCTTCCCCCATGGAATCCAAAGCTTATTTTCAAATTTCCTTTTTGGTGTTCACCTAAGACACAACTCCACTGCAGAAATGAGTAATGGATTTGATGTGTTTTCAAAACAGAATAAAATAATCAAGGCAGAGAATAGGGCTGGTTCATAAAACATCCTGTAACTTGCCTTTACATCTACCACTTTCTCCAATATCTGGGCATAGCCTTTTACCTCTTAACATTTGTTAAACATATATTTCAAAGTAGGAATGCTAAAACTCCAGTCCCATGAAGAGATCTCAAATTTGCTTAATAATACACCTTCCTTAATAATACTCTTTCTCATCTTCCTTTTTAAAGTTACTGCAAAAATTACACAGGTTTACTTTGACAAGGGTTAGATACATCTACAGAAAAGTGAATATAAATTGAATGAGACTCTTTATAATGTAACAGACATATGTTTTTAAGTAGTGTAGAAGATGACCTGTGCACTTCAAACTGCTACTAATAAATTTATGGCATGCATTTAGATGTAATTTGCATGGAGATTTCTGAGATAGAGAGGCTTATTCTGATCATTCACAGATTAAAAATCTACTGTAACTACCAGAGCTGCCAGGAAAAGGTACCTCCACAGATTTAGATGCAATCAATGATTACTTGGGGGCTAAGGTGGGGGAAGGGTGTGTGGTACCTATTGCCACGGAGAACTGAAGAACTATGAAGACTCTTGCCTTTTCCACAAAATTAATACACATACACTCACACACATTTTCCATACAAAAAATAATCATCTTAACTGTAGTGACTTTAAAAAAATTACATTCAGCGTTAATTTGGGCCGGCTAAATTCCCTGGTTTCTACAATGAAAAAGGTTCAGAATTATTTTAAATGGTTGATCCTTTTACTTATTTATCTGCATCAGACAGCAATTTAAAGACATTTGTAGTTAACGTATACCCTTCATATCTGTATTTCTCTCACGAATTTCTGATGCAAGAGTCCTTTTTTCCACTTATCCTTCTGCTCCTTTACAATCTTTTAGTTTCAAAAACGTAGTGCAGATAAAAAAATTCCGCTCTGTTATGCCTGACACTTCAGGGCCTCAGTCCCAATGTCACCTGTCCAATTACTCATTAGCTAGGTTATAAAACACTGCTCTATGGACGTGTGATTAAAAGAATTAGTAATATAAAATATAAGGGTACCAAAGAAGTGCTGACAGTGTAAGAATAATATATGTGTTTGTGGGTTATGAGAAAAAAAATCTCCTGGAAGGTCCTGTTTCATGTTCAATAGTTTATTGACTCAGCAATATATCAGAACTACACTGGTCAGTAATGGTCTTCTTTTGCTAATATGTTCATTAATTAATGAACTCAGTAATTAATGTATGGCAAGAAGGAGGTCTTACAAAATGGTATTCTTATTTTCCCATAGAATGTTTTCTCACATTTACCACCTTTTTCAGATCTTTGCACCAATGTGACATATATTTGTTGTATTTGATGTAAGTACATGTAAGAGGTATGTCTACTAGATGAAAATCTGTTATTTGGTGGAGTTGCTTTATTAAGGCTCATCAGCATTTCCATTACAACCCTATCTACTTTTGGCCTAGAGGTTAACAGGTTGCCTGTAAAAATTTAGTTCAGCTTGAACCTGAAATACAATATTTCAGCCTAAGAGTAAGTTTTATTACACACACTCAAAAATGATCCATTTAGCTGTTATAGATTATAAACTGGGGGGAAAAGTGTAGAGGTTACATGTTTCTTTTCCTCTTCTCTGAGTTAAAGAGAGTATTGATGATGTAAAGTGTTGAAAGAGATTCATTCATTAGTATGAGTTCTACCTTTTATACATATTGCCCAAAAAATTCACCTAAATTTTTCAGAAACATGAAAGTATCAGCTTTTTCCTCCAATATATAAATCTGAAAAGTCTTCAGAAAGAGCTATCCATTTTTATAAAGCAATATGGCTTGGCACGAGAAAGTAAAAAGATAATTAGCATGGCCAAAACATTCAGCCTGGCCTTACTTGGCTGCTTTTTCTGTCAAGGGTGTGTGTTGATGCCAGGTTGTAATTTGGTTTCAGTAGTTTCCCATTCCACCACAGAGAAATCCATGCATACTTCTGAATGATGAGGCTTACCCCTCAAGCTGCAAGATGCTCAGTTAGGACTGGAAATATTTATTCTAGTTCATATTCTGGCATAATCTTGGGAAAATTACTTTTTTAGCCTGATGCCTACATTCCCTAAACAACAACTAGACACAACGATAGTAAAGTGTTGGCAAGGCAGATGTAACGCAAATTTGGAGGCACTCTGTAGTATTAGGGGCTATTGAAAATCTCAAGTAGAATTTTGCCTTTATTTCAAAGACTAATTTTGCACTTTACTCAGTTAATTCAAGATTATTGTAACTACCTGAAACTACTACAATATCCAACACAAAGCCAATGTACCTGGATGAAGAGAAGATTCAAGATGCTGAAATCTGGCATCTACACATTTGTGTGGATGCATGATCCTACACAAGGGTTGGAACACTAACTTTGATTAACATGAAAGAAAGTGCTGTCCTTGAAGACCTTCACAACGCAACCAGCAAATTTACTGAGCCTTGCAAGGATATGCATCCAAATTACTAACAGTATTTTTCTACTGTTTTTCAGTACCATTTAGCTTGAGAATACAAGTCACTGAAAGCTTGTGCAACAGGCTCAGGAATGCCAGAAGGGCAGCAGAAGGAGAATGTGGCATAGATTAACTTAAGAACCTAAAGTTTTAACGCAGACCTCCATTCCCCAGCAGTAGGATTTTAAGGTACAGTAGCTGGTGTTCTTGTAGGTAGCAAAGTTGGTTGGTGCAACTGTGGCTGGACGTCTGGTACTGCTTAATTTTAAAGTGGTGGGGTGGGAAGTGGGAATAATAAAAAAATCCTGCATGCTTAAAATTGTAACCATTGTTGAAACCTGTTAAAGGGTGTACCATTGTTAACCTTTTGCCACAAAGTGCTTGTGAAAGAGTACAGTTAGGCACTCCAGAAGCCATGCACTGCAATTTTGCTTTCACAAGATTTTGTTAAAGAGTTTACATAATGGGACTTTGCATACTACACTATTTTGTAGGGAAAGAAACAGAAATTTTCACTGACCGAGGTCTTCTTCAGAAACTTCCCCAAGAAAGGCAGAAGGAAAACAGAAGGAAAATAAACCAATGAATAGCGAAAGGAATACTCAAATCAGCATATACAGCCTCCCCCATACTAGCTGGTAGGCAGACGTATATTTAAACAAGAACTTGCAAGTTAACGCCCTTAAGTACGCAACAAAACACCGGCTTCTACGTCTTCTTGAAACATGCATGTCATTATGTTTCACCATGTCAATGGCCTGCCGTTAACAGGAATTCTCAGACATATCACTGAGTTCCTAACATAATGCTTCTTGTATTTCTATCAAGATTACAATAGCCCTTGAGGACCTATGAAGGAAATGGACTGGACTTCCGTAGAAACACTTAAAACAGTGTATACTACTGATTCCTTAAATCCCAAAATTATAAAATTGACACTGAAACATTCAGAATTATTCTGCTGCTGTCTTTTAGATCTTCTTCCTGTAAAGCATAGAGCAAAAAGAAAAGAACTTTGCCTAATATTAAAGCATGATGTCTGGGACACCTATGCATAATTTTGTATGGCTATTAAAAGCTACTAGACCTGACTTCCATGGGTTTCCTCCAGACCAAGGATATTTATTTAATATTGTTCGGGTGATTTGATTATATCTAAAAAGTAAATATTATTCACATGTTAATAGAAACAGCCTATAGCAGTAATGGAAAAATCAATCTGTCTGGCTTTTCTGCCGAGCTTCCAAGAGATAAGAGTCAATAACCTACCATGAAAGGGATCACAGTGTGGGAGAAGAAGAACATGTAAAGAGATATGATCCTGCTCTGGAGTACCTACAAGTCATCACAAAAGCTGAAGGCAGTTTTAAATGATGCAGCATTTTGGAGAGAGATAAGTTTTGCAATGAAAATTCTTAAAGTAACTTGTGGTGAGGCTTCAAGAGTTCTGTGAGGTTGAATATCGTCTTACTGAAGGCTCAGCTACATCCACTGCAGTGGCAGTGTCAACAGAGCCTTATTCTTAATGTCCTTGCCTCATCTTTCTCAAGTACAGAAAGGTATTTAAAAATTTCTTCTTTCCGGACACCTATATCACTGTGCACCTGAATATATAGAACTCTCTGCATTGATGATCCATCTACCTTTCTAATGCATCTCCCAAACATTTATCCCACAGAGCTCACACAATCTAAATCCACTGTTACCAGTCACAGAAGCATGAGACTTATGGATTATTAGCTCCTGTGAAATCTTTTTAGTGAGACTGCAAACCAGCTAACTGGTGTGTAAGTGCAGTTCTTGACAGCTGCATTACAATCAGTAAGACTAAGTGAGTATGCTCTCTACACAAATGTATGCAAAGATGCCAGGGGTTTTAAACACGCACATGTATATGTATATGTATACTTCAAATTTAGATTTTGTTCACAATTTCTATGTGTTTTTGTAATACAGGCAAGAGCCTTCCATATTTAATTGATGGAATAAATGATCTCATTTATTATTTCAGAACCAATAAATGTTCTGGTGTTGTACATCAATAAATGAAATATTTGCATGAAATTATAAGACATGTTGGAAGGCTAAAAGCAAAAAGCATTTTTTGCAGCTTATCTCTCAACTTCAAGAACAACACAAACACAACATGTTAAATTAACATTTCCTATCCTTTGTCAGTTTTATTCTGTATCTCAAATAAAAATTATATAATTTTGAACTAATATTTTATTGAAAGTAAATAACACTATCATTAGGAGAACAATTTTAAGCCGTGGGCTGTGCTGGCGGTCTGGCCCTTCCCCATGGTCCCTCCCACCCAGGAGGAGCTGGGGGCAAGGCGGGGGAGAAGGGACAGGGCCAGAGTCCAGCCGGGGACCGATGAAGACGCATGCGCTGCCCACGGGTACCAAGGGCACCCCTGCAGTAGTTGGTCTTGAGACATAATGGCAGACCAAAATAATCTAAATTAATGAGTAAGAGACTAAAGAGAAACACAGAGATCCACTCTTGTGTTGCTGTTGACTCATGACAGAACAAGTCATGAAGCAGCAGTCAACAGGTAAGTTCTGCAAATGTTTCAGCACTTTTTTGACAGAAAGTCTCCTCTGCCATTATTTTTTTCTTTCTGTTTCTCTGTCATAAAATGAAGAAGACAAAAACTTTCTATATGACACTGTTGCTCAGCTCAGGACTGTACCATACTACAATTTTAGTTTGGGAGCTTTTATTTTGTCAGAGCACGTATTTTATGCTCTCTAAACAGCTCTTAAAAAATCTGTCACTTCTTTACTACTTCATGAATATGAATAGCATTTTTTCCCTGTCAATTAAGTACCTTTTAAAAGACCACAGCATAAATTTTGCTGTGTTAACGTGTGCTGGTTTTGCACAGCCTGGTTTTTGGTAGTGGGGGGGCCACAGAGGTGGCTTCTGTGAGAAGCTGCTGAAGCTTCCAACATGTGCAGCAGAGCCAATCCTGATGGCTCTGAGGATGTGCTGCTGGCCATGGCTGAGCCAATTAGAGACAGAGGTAACACCTCTGTAATAACAGACTTGAGAGGAAATCAAAAGAAAGTTGATGGTGCAGTTTTAATTCCAGCCAGAGAAGAGGAGGAGGTGAGAACATGTGAGAGAAACAACAATGGAGACAGCAAGGTCAGTGAAGAAGAAGGAGGGGGAGGAGGTGCTCCAGGCACCGGAGCCGAGATGTCCCTGCAGCCTGTGGTGAGGACCATGGGGAAGCAGCTGGGCTCCTGCAGCCCATGGAGATCCAAGGGGATGCAGAGATCCACCTGCAGCCCGTGGGGAGGGGCCCACACCAGAGTGGGGTCATGCCTAGAGGGGGCTGTGGTCTAGTGGGAATCCCATGGAGAGAGAGGCCTTGTTACTGGGTTGGAACAGCCCATCCTTGGAGGACTGCACCCCATGGCAGAGTGACCCTACAGCAGCAGTTTTGGAAGGACTCTTTGCCTGTGGGAAGGATTCACATTGCAGCAGTTTTGGGAAGACTGCTGCTCATGAATTTGGAACCACACTAGAGAAGTTTGTGGAGAACCGTCTCCCGTGGGAGGGAACCCCATGGTGTAGCAGAGGAATGACTCTTCTCCCTGAGCAGCAGAAGAAAATCTTGGGTGACAAACTGACCAAAATCCCCACCCCATTTCCCTGCACCATCGGTAGGAAGGAGGGAGGGGTTGGGGGAAAAGAAGTGTTTTAAGGGTTTATTTTTACTTCTTATTATTCTCCTCTGATTTTGTTAGTAATAAATTCACCTAATATCTCTAAGTTGAGCCTGTTTTGCCCTTGGAATGTTTTCCCCTGGTCCTTATCTCAACTCATGAACCCTTCGTTAAATTTGCTCTTCTCTGTCCAGCTGCACAGCAGGGGAGGGTGAGTGAGTGGCTTTTTGTGGGTGCCTGCTGTCTGGCCAGCATCAAACCATGACAAGATGGCAAAAAGATCCCAGTGAAATCAGAGTATTTTTAATAGCTACCAAATCAGGAGTAGAATAGAGTTAATTTTCAAATTAACACCTAAAGAAGGATCATTTGTATACTGAAATTTAGGAAATGCACAATGTCACCTGCCTGTAATGAGCTTGGCATTGTAGGGAACTGTTTTGGTTTAAACCCAGCTGACAACTAAGCCCTACACAGCCATTTGCTAACTTCCCTCACAGTGAGAGGGAAGATAATCAGAAAAGTAAAAGTGATAAAATTTGCTGGTTGAGATAAAGACAGTTTATTAGGTAAAGCAAAAAATCCACAAGCAAAATAAAGTAAGAGATTCATTATCCCCCTTCTCATGTACATTTTGACTTCTGAGAAAGAAGGAAAATTGGGATCAAAGTGCTTGCTGCACTTTTTTCACAATGAAGCAAACACATGCAGAAATATTTCTGTCTCTGCAGGAAGAGCATATATCTCCATCACGTAACTCTGGTACAAAAATGACAATTTTGAAACTCAGCTAAAGTGCTTATATAGGTAATTCTTCATCCAAAACACTGGATGGAAGAGGGGGAATGCCTTATTTCTGATTGTGGGTCTGTCACTCCCACAGATGCACTGTGTGGCCTTGGTCAAGCTGCTTAGTTAATCACTTAATTTATAACTGCCCAATCTGAAAAAAATAAGTAATGATAATATACACCATTTTCAGAGATAAGGCTAATAAACTGTTCAGACAACATGGTGAAGTATGAGGAGGGAAGGCAGAAGCATTCAGCACTATTTCTTCTGTTGGCACAAAAGTGTTAAACGATTTTTTAAAAATTATATGTTTACTTTTATTTACCGCTGTTAAATTCATTATTTTATACATATGAATAACCTAGAGAAAATAATCTTAATTGATATACAACCATTACTAGCTTCAATACCTATAGCCTAATAATGCTTTGCCAAAACAAAAAACAGCAGGAGGGAATATACTTTGCATTTGAATGGTCTGAAACATGCATGTAATGCCATGATATTTTCGATCTTTCTCCCATTTAGAGATACTCAAATATCTCCCGAGTTATTATCTGCATTGCAGTATTTTATTATCAATTTCACATCACATTGTATTAGTGTTGTTTCTTACTTGTATTTATTTTCAGTAAATACAATTTGAAAGGTAATAATATTGTTATATTTCTCTGTGGCATTCAAGAAAGCAGTTCCTAATATAATATGAAGGGAAGGATGCTAACAAGAGAGAAAGATGTTAATAGGATAAAACAGCCTCTCCTGGAGTAAGGACAACCTAGTCTTTAAGCATTTTAGGAAACTATTTTCAAGTCGAGAAAGACCTGGTAAGTGAATGGGGAATAAGAAGAGAAGCAAAAGAAAATCATTTGTAGTCTTGCATTAATTTAGGAGTTGCTCTTGAGTTCTACCCCAGACACTTCCAAAAGTAGAAACTTGTGTCAAGGAATGCTACCTAGGCTTTTCTAGAGAAAATATAATGCAGAATATTTTTTTTATTTTTCAGGAAGTTTCTGTAGAGCTTTCATCCTGCTTCTAGACACTCAATTCACAGTGCTGCCAACAGGATCTTCTACAAAGACTGCAGGTACAGTATCACCCTATGTTTCTATAGCATGTAAAACTAGCCAGAGGGTCTCAGGCATCAAAGACAAAGTTATTTGCACTGAAAAAATTAAGACTGACAAGTGCTTCCTTCCTTAAAATTTGAAGAAAAAAACATAGTTGAATTAGGAATGAGATTCCCTCTGCCTGAGAGCCTGTTAGCAAATACAGACATTTGTTCTTACAGATGAAAACCAGATTCATGCTATGAAACCTACAGTCAGTTGTTGGAGTTCAGCCACACAGGTCACCAAGGCAGCAGTCAGCGTCAGACAGATATCCAACAAACATGTGCGGATGCACCCACAAAAACTTTCACATGCCCTCCTCTATGACGCTTCTAGAGAATAACATTGCAAGCCCCACCCAGGTCCTCATCTCAAGTAACCACAATTTACTGTTTCCTTTAGAGAGCACAGGAGGCAAGTAGCTTCCACTGGTTTTACTGACCTACCCAGACCAGACCTACCATTTACGCTGCCCTGGTGCGACTCCAACTGGAAAGGCTGAGAGAATTGGGATAGTTCAGTCAGGGGAAGAGAAAGCTCGTATCTAAAGGGGCTTAGAAGAATGCTGGAGAGGGACTTTTTACAGGGGCACATAGTGGACAGGACAAGGGTGAATAGCTTTAAAATGAATGAGGGTAGGTTTAGATTAGATATAAGGAAGAATTTTTTTTTTAAGGAGGGTGTTGAAACACTGCAACAGGTTGCTCAGAAATGTGGTCGATGTCCCATGGGAACATTCAAGGTCAGGCTGGACAGGGCTCTGAGCTACCTGATCTAGGTGAAGATGTACCTGCCTATGGCAGAGGATTGGACTAGATGATTTTAAAAGGTCTCTTCCACCCTTAACCACTCCATGAGTCTATGATTCTATGAAATGTCCAGGTCATATTTCTCTGGAAAACAAGTGCATCTTGCTGGCAACTGTATTGGAGAAAGTATACTGAGATTTCCCATAGTGTGGTATCAGCCTTGCTTTTCACAACAAACTTCTATTTCCTTACAGAAGTTATTTCTGAAGAAAGTATGTAAACCAACAACTCAAAACGTTTGATGTAAAAACTAAAACTAAATAAAGCATGCTCCAAAAGGACTTTTTTCCTGTAGTATCTTACAAAGACAGAACTTGTGGATGTAGCATGAACATGGAAGGAAACTGTCAACATATTTTCCTTACATTACATGGACTATTGGGTCCGTAACCCACAAAAGAGGATTTTTTTCAGTAGACTATAAATGGTTCAAAAAGAGTTACTTAAATCTATTAAATCAACTAACAAATCTATTAAATCTAGTATCTGTTCTTCATGTACTGTTTCTCCACAAATTAATCTGAACATGATGAGAATGTTAAAAGTCAGATAAATAACTCATGATTTCTAGACCAACTTTGATCGATCTCGAAGACTTACAGTCTGTCCAGTAAAAACTACAAGTGAAAAGACGTAAATATGAAGAAGTATCACCTTTAACAAGTAAATAGGTAACAGGATAACAAAAATGTCAACATCCACACAAAATCATGTTGACAAAATCAGTAGTTAGATTTTTTTATTTTTCACCTTTTCCTTCTGTAAGTCAAAAGAATAAGCAACATCTGATTTAATAAGCCACAAACCAAAATGCAGCATGGAAGAGCTATTTCTTTGTGTTCATGTATTCATGAATTCTCCTTAAAGAGTATCATAAATACATTGTTTATTGTCTAATCTACTCTTCAGGAAGTTTTGACTTTTGAGAGTTTTCTTTCCTTCTCAGATGTTATTGTTTTCTGTATTCTAAATGATGGTGTTTCAATTTGGTGGAAAAAAAACAACCCTGGCTTTACACTGCACTGTACTGCATTTTAGCCACTGAAGAAAAACATGAGTTCCACAGAAGTTATATAAAAGAGTTATAACGAAAGATTTCATTGTTTTGAAAATAATTCTAAAAAGACAATAATATTTTCTATCTCATCAAGGGCAACACTCTGTACTTTGCATCCTGTTTTTAAGTTATAACCTAAAGAAATAACTTCTTATTTACATTAATAAAATGCTGAATCCTGCACTTTCCTTCAGTGACCAACTCTGTCAACCACAAACCTGATACTGTAAGCAAGTAAGAACAAGCTAACCACACAACCATTTTTCTTGCCTCACTCCCAAAAAGCCAGACTAACAGGTGAAAAATGTTCTCTTCATTAGATAAAGTAATTCATTATTTAAATACCCATTTCTTTTATTAATGTGACTTTTACATTTTGCTTCTTCAGTATTTCCTGAAGACAAAGAAGTGTTTGTTGGTTTTTCTCACAAATATTCACTAAAGTATACTCAATCCCTTCACTTTATATGAGAGAAAAGAATTCCAGTAAGTGCAATGTGTGTGTGTGTGTGTGTGTGTGTGTGTGTGTGTGTGTGTGTGTGTGTGTGTGTGTATGAATATATATAATAAAACCAGAGAGAAAGAGAACAGAGAGAAGGGGGTAGGCAGTGGAGGGAGAAATGTTATTGGTTTTCTCAGAAGGATTTCCTTTTATACATAGCTTTATCCTATAATTTTGTCCCTGTTGGGCATACTGCCTAAATTTAAACACAAACAGTCAAGCAATGAAGAAACATTACCACATTTATTGTGAACAAAAACTCCCAGTTGTACAGTGAAATTTTAATACATTTCAACTTATCTCTTTTACTAATGGGGAGAGTACAAACCCTGCAGGAATTCGCTCTGCAAACTGGTAATTACAGTAGACTCACTTTTTTATAATGCATATGTATAGTCAGACACAAGAAACATAGCTGCCCTTTTGATGTAGGTTACAATAGGAATATTTAAAAAAAAATTATTAAAATCTCCTGCAATTCCAAAGGAATGTATTATTTCATGGGAAATTGTCCTTTAGCTATACTGAAGAACACAAATATATATAATACAATGTAACATACATACATTTATTTGCTTTTATAATCTGAAGCATAAGCCTTGTCAGCCTGTTCTTTTTTTCAAGTAGGGGCTTTTTGCTTTGTTTTGTACTTATTGTTATTGTTGTTTTTTTCTAATGTACCTACTGGTACAAACCTGGAGTTTCCATTCTACGGTATCTTGTATGAGTTCAGAAGATTTTTGTTCTCCCAGGCCTCTTCTCTGCATAACCTTCAAATTTAATTTTTATAATCAAATTTATGTCTCATTAAATCATTGTAACATATATTTAAAAGCACTATTGTAATTGCACAGATTTACAGCATACAGTGTCCAACTCATCTAAGATAGGAGATGCTGTAACAGGCAAAACATGTTTGTAGTGTATGCAAAGAAAGATTTAATTTAATCTGAGAAGGTGTAAAATCAAACTAAGATCTACTGCCAACCAATACATACAGACAACATTTATCTTTAATACAATAATGATAAGATAAAGTTATGTGTTAACAAAAAAAACCAAACAAACAGGCAAACAAAAAGCCAAAAACAAATACAAGTAAGGGTCTGCAAAAAATCCCCAGGAATACTCATATTCATATGCTTTAAAGGTAGGAAAAAATCTCACATAACTCAGTAATTAAACCATTGTGTGCAAAGAACAGCACACAAAAAGTCATGTAAGAATTCCAATTTCTGGAATTCCTGTAAAAAGGCACATCTTGAAAATTGCCAGAAGAGCAAGCCACACTAGCTAGCATT
Organism: Climacteris rufus; assembly: GCA_013398175.1. Classification (NCBI taxonomy): domain Eukaryota; kingdom Metazoa; phylum Chordata; class Aves; order Passeriformes; family Climacteridae; genus Climacteris; species Climacteris rufus. The sequence continues at coordinate 139,213 of VZRZ01000658.1, forward strand.
TCTTTGAGCCAAATGCTGCATTTTCACCAGTTTGCAATGCCCAGTTTGGTGGAAACACAATCTGCCTGTCTCTGTTAGGCAGATCCTGTGTATTATGTTGGTTGAAGGGTAATGTGAAACATTTGCAAGTTTCTCTTACTATGGAATAGCACATTCACAGCTAAAGACAGTCACAGGTAAATTCACTAGACCCTGAGGCTTTCTTTGCCAAGCAAAGGAAGTTTTTATTATAAGGAACCAGAGTAAGTCAGTGTCAATGATTACCCACAGTCATCAATGCGGAATCAATGGCCAAATGAAAACGGTAACAGTGATGGTGAAGGTCTCTCCTGTAAGACGTTTAAAGACAATTTCCATGGAGGCTGTACTTAGAACTCATGAAATTTCTGGAAATTTTCATTTACCTTATTGCTAGACAGTAGATTTCTCATCGATGTAACCCTCTTCTCTACAGACCAAGGTTTTTCAGCAAAGAAGTTATTTCATTTAAAAGTGAGTTTTTAATGACTGTAGAATTACTCAACTTTTTTTTTTTTTTTTAAATCAAAGAAATCTGGTCTTTACTAAATATGAAGAGATTCTGTCTCATTCAGAATTAGGAGGCTGGTACAATGTAAGCATGAGACTGGGGAAGAGTGGTATACTAGGGTTACTAAGGCACAGAATTTGATGTATGTACATAGGGTAAGTGTTTTACTAACTCTAAAATCTACAAACTGCTAGGAGAGTGAGAAATATGTGTGCCAGCAGATCTGGGAGCACAAACATCCTTCACAGTAACAAAAGTAATTTTCACAGAATAGAAGATACATTCCATATGACTTGTGGCCCTGGCTGATGCCATATTTAGGATGTGCTTAGTCAGCAAGTCTTAGTTGAAAGTATAAGGGAGGTAACACAAACTCATCTTCTGAAATTATCTTCACCTCTGTACATCATAATTGTCTAATTCTGTCTGTCTCAGGGTGGGCAAAGGAGATACACAGAAGCTCAGTCTTGATTTACAATTCGTATGTTGTGCTAAGACTTAATTTCTAGATTTCAGAAGCAGTGTGAGGAGAAACAAGATACAATATACCAAGATTATTACTCTCTTTGTGTAGAAGAAAGCCAATCCAGCCACATTTCTAAGTGGGAGAAACACTGCCTTTGCAATGAACATGCAGCAAAGCAGCTGCTTCTCTCTTCCTGAACTACCGCCTTCATTTAATTTCTAAGGATTCACAGAATGAAGACTCCAACCAACTTGAAAAAAACCACTGCTCCCTTTTAGATCTTGTCACATGCAAAAAGTGAGCAATGCCTATTTTTAACAACTTTCCATAAAAGCAAAAAACTACAATACTAGAATTGGTTATACTAAATAGGTGTAAAAAGGCAGTATGTGAGACAATTAGAGATAAAGGCTTTATCTAATAAAAACATTCCAGATCACTGACAGTGACCCCCATTGTTTATTTCTCGATATTTCCCAATTTTTAGTACGCAGTTCAATTTGGGACTCAATTTTGGGAAACATAAAGGACCTTCAATACATGCAGAGGTTCTGAGGATGGTGATGTTAAGTAACTTTCTTCCTCCTTATTACTCATTTTTTATACCATTATGTGTAACAGTTGATGACATGGGCAGAAAATAAAAGAAAACTAATCAGCATCGGGTGGCTGCAGTTTAAGGAGATAGTTCTGACTATTACCTGAGACAACATAATGTAATTTGCTGACACAGAAGCTAGAATATATTTCATGTTAGCTGCACACCTCCATGCTGAATGCATGTGTTACTATTAACTATTAATATTAAAGCAAAGTCTTAAAGGTAAAGGAACCCAGCAGTTGCAATGTATCCTTCAAACCCTGTCTTTCAAATATAATCTCTGCTTCAAGGGTGAATGAATAGCCCTAAACTGAGGGATGCCGAACTCCAAAACCCATAGAGTCCACCTGAGTACTGTGCTTTCTGGGATGACAGTAGCTCCTAGTGTTGATCCTCCACATTTGCCCAAGACATGAGCAATAGCATCTATCACAGATACTGCACCAGAATGACCCTGAGCACCAGCTCCTCAGTGAGTGCCATCAGGAAGGGAGGAAGGCAAAGAGAGGGGCAGTGTTGGAGGGAGAACAGAAACAGTTTCTTTCTTTCTTATTTGTTTAACTGATGACTGGCTGAAAATTCTCTATCTGTTAAAAACACAAGAAGCTGTAAGCAAGGATAAACCAATTTTTAAGCATAATTCCAGGAAGATGACCAAGAAAGCATAGGAAACTTACCAAACAGTAGCATTGTTTTTCATATTTGTCACCAGTACTATAAATACCATTGCCTCCTGTGTTATTTATTGGTATGTTAGGTAAGAAATGTTCAGTACAGCTATAATTTCTAGAGATTTACGTGATGTGCATCCATTTGTACAAAATCCTGAGATTAAGACTTCCATGTAATCAAGTTGCTAGCTGTTTGTACATTTGTGTATAGCGTGCTACCACAGTTTCTGTCACAGTAACTTGCCCCTGAGCACCAAAGCAAGTAGTCAAGAGATGCTATGTTTCTTGCTTCTGACCTTACAAATTTATCACAAAATCACAGAATATGCTGAGTTGGAAGGGAGCCAAAAGGACCACCAAATCCATCTTCTGGCCCTGCACAGGACCATCCCCAAGAGTCACATAATTTACTCAACAGTATTGTCCAAATGCTTCTTGAACTCTTCAGTATTCCTGTTTTGCAAAGTTCACAGTTATTGTACCTGAACTGGGCCAAATAACTACTGGACTATTTTTGAAAGATCAGTGTGCACACTTCTGGTTTTGCAATTAGGAAGGCATCTTCATATAAATAAACAGGATATTTTGCATTTAAATACGGAATCAGTTTTTCTTCTAATCTCTTATCTTATAATAGCTCAACATTTACATATATTTATTTAAAATTAGTTGAGAACTCAGACACTAGACTGCACCAATGGTAAAAAAAATAATTGCTTTGTTTACATTTTCCATTGCTTTTGTATTTTATATAGTGACAGGAGTGGTCACCAGTCTGACTTTGGTATTATCCATTTCTCTCTCACACTAATAGGTGAATTTACCTTGAAATGCATGCTAAAATATTACCTCTGGACCCCAAAGTCTCATTTATCCACAAATCTGTGACAGATAAGACAACCACCTGTTCCTGTACCTCTGATCTGGAATAAGGAAAATCATACTCCCAGCATACCTAAGCTTTGTGAATTCTGCAGAAGGGGCAGAAAAAGTAAACCAAATAATGAAGAATATTTTTTTTTAATGAAAGTAAGGTCTCTTACTAAATAAAGCTCATCCATTTGGGCACATGCATTCATCAGAAAATGAAAACAGCTATACAGATGTCCCAGCAATCATTAGACTACCCTGTCCAGAAGGCTGTATTCTAGTATACTGCATCAAAGTAACAGGAACTTTTGCCACTTGGCAGCATACATTGTATTTGAACACATTCATCTTCTGTTTATTTCAATACCAGGAGTAAACAGGGTGCTCATTTGTACTCTGTCAGATCCTGCCTGTCCATTTTGATTTGTCAGTGTTCAGCACCTTTAAAAATCAACACACATCCTCATAAACAAAGTTGAGCGCATTTAATGCATTCCCAGCTTCTTTTACAAGCTCTTTCCCAACTTTATCCAGGAGCATACAATATTCAGTGTATGTTTAATACTTTTATCATTTGCTGTCTGGAATATTGGTGTTAAATCTCAACAAGTGTAAAATCGGCTACAGTAATCCTGATGCTACTCACTACACAAGTGCAAAGCAGGAATGCTCTGCAAACAGGAATGTTCTCACTCCCCATGCAAAGACCAGCCTGAAAACTCTAATCCAGCATGTATACAGCATGTGCTATGCTCATGCTAAGCCCTGTATTTATTCCTAGCACCCTGCAGTTTATCACAGGACAAAACTTACTCTGATCACTGTGTAATATGCAAATGTTTTGCAGCAAATACATATACATACTGTGCACATTTGTGGAAAAAGCAGACCAGCCCGGTGAAAAGTGAAATGGTTTTGTGTGTGCAAAACACCAGCCCAGAGCCTTTTCCTATTGCAGTCAAGATGAGTGTTGCCCTGTTTCACTGAAGTAGAGTAAGTAAGTTTCTTACAGCTTTAAGAAAAAAGAGCATAACATAGTAACCTGGAAATGTGTCAGTAACAATCTCCCTTCTCCCAAATTGTAAATTTGAGAGGATTATTATAGTTTCTAAATTATATTAGCTTTCTAGCACACTTCAAATGTATCAGTGTAAGAGAGTGAAGCACAAAGCTATCAGCCTAACTATCTAACTGGGGGGATCAAATTCTGTTCTCAGCATTTTGATGCTGATAGGGCAGTAGGGCTGCAAAGAGACAATTAAACCTGTTGTAACCATAGCAGGTACCAATGGTTGTTACTCGTTATTCGCAGATGCTGTTATAATTGCTCCGCAGTGCCCTTCCTCCCCAAATTCAGCAGCGGTTCTGATGAGAGCTCCCAGACAGGCTCTTGCTACCATCCTCACCATCACAGATGCCATTCCTTGAAGCTCCTGCTGTCATCCACCTACACATGCACGCATGTCATTAGCAGCTGTACAGTAAACGCCTTCCTACAGTGCGCAGGAAGAGTTAAATCAACACACTCAGCACTTAACTGCAACTTTTTTCTCCCGTGGGACAAAAGCACAGGCCAGATGGAATGGGTTCCTCTGTCTAGACCTTGGAGTCTACGTGATGGACAACACTAGCATTAAACTAGCATGCACATACAGACAGGACTAAATTCAGCTCTAAGAAACTCATGTGTCACCTCGTTATAGCCAGCAGATTTTTGTGATGAAAAGTTCAAGTCACAATTAAACAAATGGGAGAATTTTCTCTCATTTTTGTCAGAGTTCCACCAGTTCATAATTAAGAGCAACATTTAGCCTAACACAAATTAGGGCTTGGTAAAAACAAGATGCAATCACAAGCACAGGCTCTTTTCTCCACTCTGCTTACCACCTAATCCTCTTTGGTGTGAAAACTGGTCTGGAAATTGCATAAAAGTCACCCTTCTGGCGAGAATTCCAGAGTTTTTGGGTAACAACTCTGCCAGACACACCACAAAAACAGAGTCTGTTACAGTATGTTGATAAGTCTGTTTCCACTCCTAGGAAAAGCCAGATGGTGCAGAGGTGTGTGATAGTAATTTCTAAACAACAACTACAAAAAAATTAAAACCCTAGAATAGTTGTGGTTAGTTTGAGTTCAGGGATCAAATTCAGGTCAGTTCCACTTTATCCAGATTGATTCACTTCTCCTTATTATTATTTGATTTCTGACAATGTGCTTGCTGCTGTGAAGTCCTCTACAAGCAAAGGAGTTTAACCTGAGGAGTTTAAAACACAGACACAGAGGAACAAGATGTGTTATTAACTAAGAAGGAATTTAAATGGATGGTGGTGCTTTTCCTCCAATTTCTAAATAAATTAATGAAAATTATCAACACATTCACAATATAAAATGGACATTCTTTTTAAATTCGTCTAGTTGAAGACTTGAACTGCAGACTGGCTTCTGGTATTTCAAAAAGCAGTATTTACATGAAGAAAGTATCATGCCAGAAACCAGGAAGTGATGCTCCATTAATATTCATTACATGCCAACACTCAAAAAAAAGGAAAGAAAATGTAAGCTGCCAAGTTTATTTTGGCAAAGCCCTGTGATATGATTTGTATTCAAGGCAAAATCTAGAAAAATGTCTTTAAATCAATGTAAATACCTTTCAAATTGGAAAAAAAACCCCATATAAAACAGAAGACAGAAGCACTTCTAAGTTTTAGCCTTTTTTTTTCCAATGCTACACTGTAAATAAGCAGTTTAAGTGAAGTACATTGCCACAGAAGACCTACCAACTTAGGTTAAATGCACTTTTTCTTGTCTTGGCAACAAAGATCTTGATCTGTTTGTTATCAAGGAGTTGTAAGTTAATGACATTTAATATTATTTTCCCTTCCCACCTACTTTCTTTTATATACATATATATATATATATAAGCACAATTTTTAAGTGAGTGAGAACATCAAGTACAGAGAATGATTTCAGTTTTCCTAAGCAAAGACCAAACTACACAAGAAGATGGCAGTGGCCTTTAGCGTGGTGCTAGCATACTTAGAAATGAAAACACTGATTCATTGCCTGGCTGGGCCAACGGCAGGAGAGGGGCCAGTGATGTCCATACGGCAGAGTGGAATGAATGCCATACAGAAATTCCTAAAGCTCTTCTGCACAGATTTGCAAAAGCAGCACACCACACACATTTGGCCACATTGCTTCTGGCATTCAAGTAATTTTATATAAAAGCAGGGCAGGTATTTTCCAGCAGCACAGGACTAACATATTGAGATGCCATTGTGACACACAGCATAAAAAATCAGTCTAACAGGTTTGTCCTCAACACACAGACTGGAAGCCTCTGTTTATTCATGTTTGAATTTCACCTACCAATTACAGTGGCTAGAAAAACAAAGGCATTTCTGAAGACAAATGTAAAGACACAGAACAGGCCCTCACATGACTGCATGAAGGTGGTGTTTCTAGACCAATTTCACTGACTTCCCAAGTACTTAATTCATCTTTTCCACAGTTCCTCTCCATTTCAATCACAATTAACAGCTCAGGATGAGAGACTGAGAATTAACTCTATAAAGCAGAAATTCTCAAATTAGGAGACAGCAGGAAAGCAGCCATGTACACACGGAAGAGAGAAGTCCAAAAAGCTACATCTAGGCCATTGTTGTCTGTGCTGTTCTTCCACTCTTTTCCCATTTTCCCCACCTCAAGTAAGTTATCTTCTTTTCTGATTTCTGGAGATTAGCCTTGTGCCGGCAGGCAGGGGAACACAAGGTGAGGGGGACCATGTGCTACAGTGGGCATCATCTCTGGCTACATTAAGGGTATCTCCTCTCGCCCAAATACCTCTGTTCTGGGAAATTGAACCACTCACCTCATGCCAGCCTGTCCAGAGCTGATCTCACCCTGCCCAGGGGAGCAGGGCAGGCAGATCACAGCTAGGTAGCCCTAGGGCTGGTGACAGGGCAGAGGATGTGAGGCAGGAACACCTTTGAGCAGGCAGCAGAACAAGATGAGGGAGAAGAGAGTGTGGATGGTTCCCAGGAGGGAGGATTTGAAGGAGGAGCTCATTAGACAGGGAGGGCCAGCAGAACCCTTGCTTGAAAGCTGTTTTGTCTGACTTAGGAGAAATGATTGTGCTAGCACTTGGGCCGGCTAAAAAAGGCAAAAATCAGGTGTGGTGGCAGGCGCTAGTAACAACTGCAAGAGTTTGATTAAAGGGTAACTGAGTACCAGGGCTGAGAAACTGGAGAAACACTGTAACATCAAGAGGGGATGAGTGTCAGAGGTGGGGTGAAGTAGCAAGCGCAGAAATATTTTTGACTAAACAGCAGAAAGCAGGTCTCATTGTAAAACCATTGCTTTGAAACCCTTGGAAGCCATTACTGGCAGATACCCATACATTTGTGCAGATGTACTTTTCAAAATTATCATTCAAGTCGGTTGGTATAGCAGTTTAAAATACACCTTTCAGTTGTAAGCATATATGGTAATGTTCTTAACCTCATTTAAAAATTTCTTCCCTTCTCTGAAACAGTGGCCCCATTGAGTAAGCACTCAAAGATGAAAAGCAGATGCTGCCTAGGAGACTGGCAAAACTGGTAATTCAGAAGGCATCTCACTCACCTAATTACTGAGTAGGACAGTATCTAATAGTTATTAGATAGTAATATTATTAAATGCTACTGAAAGAAACCTATAACTCCAGGAGCCCTGTAAATTCTCCATTGATGTCAGCATCCAAATTGAATATTGTTGAAGGGAATCTTGGCAGATGAGAAAAGACCTTCTACATAATTATCCCGAAATAAAATTGTCACTTCTGTGATTTTTCTAAGGTTTTCAGGGGGTTTTGGTCAAGCACAGTTTTCAAAGTCAAATGAGATTTTGGGTCTATGCCAAGTTGTTCCTTTTTTTCCTAAATCTTAAGTACTTGACATGATTTGGGACATCATTGCTTATGAGAAAGTAACGACTTTTGAATTGTTTACTCATTACTAGGAGAAGTTGCGAAGCTATTCTGCTGCCTTGTGAAGCTTCAAGGGAGTGAAAAATATGTGGAGAGAAGCAGAATACCTACCTGACCAGCAGCAGTGAAGGAAGTAAAGGATAAAGGAAAGAACTGAGTCAGATGAAGAGAAAGAACATAGGGGAAGGGGTGAACAGAGACAGAATGTGGAGGGAGAGAGAGAGAAATAATGAAAAAGACTAGGGACAAAGATGCAAACAGGGAAAAAAATGAGAAACAAATAAGACAGAACTACTGGCCATGCAAATTTAGAAGAATTTTAAATTTGGTATATTAAGGGCTAAGTACCACATTTTTGAGAGTAATGGGAATAATAGCAAACTGATTGGTTTGCTACAGCCCTGCAAAGTTCATATGTGAAAACTTTCCATTTTACATTGTGTGCATCCATCCTACAGAAATCCACAGACATTAATCACCAAAAGAGGAAGTATGAAATTCACTTTAATGATTTCTAGACTAAATACCCTCAATATACACACACCCACACACACCCACACGCACCCCCTTGTCAAATACCTTTGCTCAGTGTTCTCAAGGTACATATGTTACTTTGATGGTTAATGGTTACAGCAAAACATCAGCAGTGCTATTTTATTTAGACTATTTTTTAAAGCACCTGGAAGTTCTTGATGTTCACCTGTGCAGTTCTGAACCAGAAGAGTTTAACTCTACTCAGATTTTATCTGTATAGCTGATGGACGATTTTGAAAACAGTCTTGTAACTTACAAGAACAAAAATACACCCGTATAACATAATTTGAGAAAAAGTTCTATAGAGCCAGAAGTGTTTTGTTTTTATTCTTTATTTTAACAGCATCAAAAAGTATTCCTTTTATCTACTAAGAGGCTCCTGATTTTTGCAAGAACACAAAATATGGACGTAAAAAATGGAGAAACTTGACAGCAGATTTCTGAGGAATCACTTCTCACAGAACAGCAGGTTCTCAAGAATCAATGAACTGGCATCAGCAACATTCCTGAAAACTCTGTCTGGATGAAACCCTCAGCATGGGGAGCAGATGGGGCAAACACACCCCATGACCCACTAGATTCAGCCAGAAGACCCTTGAACTCCAACTTTTATGTAGGTGAAAGGAAGCCAGACAGAGCCATAATCTGACTCCCACTTGTGTTCCAAGTATGAAAAAAAAGTGGAAGATATTTGCTCTATTAAATTAAGAAAATAATTATAATATGATTTTTAAAAAGGGTTGTTAATCTATCTGACTATGCCTCCAAGGGAAACACTAATTAAGCAATTCCAGAGTCCATGTGTCTATCTTTTTACCCTTTCACAACTTCTGAATCCATGAATCTGCTTTTGTTATCTTTGGTAAAATGGCAGGCTTGGCAAATGTACTTAATTCTTCCAATACAGTTGCACAAAACGACCCAGAAGCTGCATGCGGTCCCAAAACCCTTTTGTTTTGGCCTGCCAGGTACTTACAGCCAGGGAATTCCATTGCACTTACTTAATAGTGAAGAGGTAGCAGCGGGTAGCAGCCTAGACACATCTCACATCTTACTAAGCCAAGCAAAGGTAGCTCTGGATGACAAATGCTGCTGAAGGTGGGCTGGAGAGAAGTTTCGGGGGCGGTTAAAGACCTCTAATAAGTTTCAGCACTAATAATAAAGCTGTAGGAGATTTAGGTTCACTAATACTGCTCTTTACTCAACAGTACGCCTGATGTAGATATTTAAAATTTCAATTCCAACTCTATGGAAAAAAATCCCTTTATTCATGCCAAGCCTGGAACTAAGAATTACTGGACATCGAAGAACTCAAAATATACCAAGCTGCTCCTAAGAAAAATGGTAAAATAAACTACCTGAGTACTTGATATTTTACAGATTCTTTGCCAGAGAAGATATGAGAGTCCTCAGATGTGTTTCTGAGCATGGTGCAAAAAAAGTAAATACAACTGTACAATCAGACATGCCAAAATCACGTTTGAAGTGGCATACTAGAAAATAGAGAGATTTACAGACATCTATAAGAAATGTTTATACAAGTTTCAAAGGTTATTTTTGCAAAAAAACCAGGAGGCTTCTTGGAAGGAACACCTGTTTAAACTTTTTCCTTAGTATTGCAACCAGAACTCACCAATGTGATGGGGTCAGTTTAGGTTTACACAGATCTATAGGCAGACCCTGAGCTGTTAGGTGAGACAATTTTAAAGATCACAACTGACCAGTACATGAAACAAGGCAAATTTTCACGTGGTTAATTTTTGTGAGGTGGTAAACTAAATACAATTACTGTGGTTCCATTCAATAAATCCTGCAGTTACTTTTTCTCATTTTTCCTGGTTCTCAGATGTTAACAACTACAAAACATAAATGAAATGGCCTTTTATCTTTCAGGACGGTCTCACTTGTTTTTGCAGAAATTCTATTAATCTAATAAAAACCTATGGACATGTCACAACACAGGCAGTAAAAAAGGTTGTTAAAACTATTGAAAACATGACAGTTGCCATAGACTTCACAAGCATAACTGTCTCCTAAATTTTCAGAAGATCAGTAAAAAGAATTTTTAAATTATGTTTATAGTTAAGTATTTTTACAAAACCCTTTAGTTTTTGCCTTCTTCTTTAGTAAATGTCACAATCCACATAGCTCCAGCCCGCACACACTTCACAAACCCAGTCATATATGCTAGTCTTTCACTTACTGTTGTTCTTACCAGCTAAGAGTTTAACATTTACATCTGACTGACTAAACAGTAACTGATCATATAACTCAAAGTAATGTCACCTACTTAGTATTAAACCTGATTCAAATCTGATATTTGTGGAATATTTGGGGAATGCCCCTTTGCAGTTGTGCTCATGTTTGGACGAATAAAAGCAAAGGAGCCCTAGAAAACATAAAGAAATGCAGCCAGGATTTCTAAAGTAGATCTATTTTTAAAGACAGTGAAAGGATTTTGAATGTGCAAACATTTCATATACCAAAAGATATCCCACTGAAAACAGCAGAAAAGGACAGGAGTCAGAAATGGGGAAACTCGTCATTACTCATGATTCAAATTCTGTCACTGTCACTGATTTATTTTAATTACTCCCTACAAAAGTATTGTATGGAAAAGCTGCACTTTAATAACCACATCATTAGGAGGAAAATAAACTAAAGGAAGGGCTTTACAATAAACATACAGGTCAAAACTTTCCTTTCCATTGATTTCAGTGGGCTCTGGATCAAGGCCATATTGATTGCAGGCAGTGTGTTTCAATGATTAAGACAGCAAATTTAAGTTTCATTCTTAGCCTGGTCATTCACTAGGTTTGAGTCCTGGGAAAGTTAATCACTTCTTGTGTTTCATTTTTTCCATCCATGTAACAGGAACAATTCTAGTTCCCTTTACTAATGAAGGGAAACAATATATTCAGATAAAAGGAGATGCTCAAAATCTAAATATAGAACTTCTGTAAGTATAAGACAAACACACATTTTTAATTTGAAACAAAATTTCCTAGAATGATGGGAACCTCAGCTAGTAACTTATGATCCACTTTCTGTGGTAATTTTCTATGGTAAGAAGCTACCTCTGTCCATGTGTGCCTGAAAGTGAGAGAGACAAAGAGACAGAGAGAGGCAGAAGACACTTTTGCTTACTAACTGGCACTGCATGAGACGTTTGATTTGTTGTAATAAAGCAAAGAAAAAGCAGTTGTCAGTTAAAATGCCATTTCTGTCACACTTTTTAATAATACTGCTCTTGTAATTACACTGTGGTTCTTTATACTTACTCAGTAAAAGCTTACTTAGTTTTAGCATGGAAAACAATTTATGAAATTACAGAAACAGACTGAACACAGCAGTTCATTTGCTGCGGCAATTATCCAGATCCTTGTCAAAAAAGCGAGAGAGAGTAAAGACTGTGATGTGCAAAAATGTTTCTAATTCTATGCTATAACACATACAATATGTCTGTGGTTGTGGTGGATTATGTTAATAAACTGCAGTCGAAATATATTTGTCACAACACAAAGGAAGGGTGCTATCAATTGTCTTGCCAGATAGCTTAAATTAGTCACCAAAGCGTCTAGCCAGGGTTTCCTCTATGACCCTTAGATGAAGGGAGAGGCTTATTGGACAGTTTTTCCTGTGGGAATAGACAGATTCTTCTAATGCTCAATTATTTAGAATAATCTGGAAAATAACTGTAAAGTGAACTGTGTCACAGTTGCTTTTTTTAACAGATATGAAAAATTCAGCCCTGAACATCAATCCTGTGTTATTTTTGGCTGGTTATCACTCAGAAATGAGTTTCCCTAGTATTTCTTAGAAGAAATAGAGAGAAGCTGTATTCCTTCTTTTGGGAAGAGTAAAGTGTGTAAGGAGTGAGATATTACTCTGAAAAAAAAAGAGCAAACAAATTATGGCAAAAATCTAAGCACACAGACCAGAAAAAAAATCCATTTTAAAAAGGGACAGAAAAAAGAAATGAAGTATTGAAAACCGAATACACACTTGTTTGTTAACCTATGCATATTCAGAAAGAAATCTGTAGAAGTAAAGTCATTTGAATAAGAAATTGGAAGGAGAGCAAAGTTAGAGCAAGCTAGTACTCTAGAAACACATTTACTACTAATTATTTTACTAAAATTCATTATTTCTGTAATTTTAATATCTATCTTTTCTTTTTAGACATTTATAATTTACACTATTATAAAATTTAAATTGTATTCCAACTATTTCTGGTAAGAGAAAAATGTAAATTTTATATTATTTTAACTAAAAATGCAACAACCAGTTTATTTTCTCCAGCTGGACACTTCATACTTCAGCAGAAAATATTGCTGTAGACTCTGCTATAAACTTTGTTTTGTTGAAAAAAGTTGGGAAAAAAGAAGACAGCACAAAGAAGACAAAGCAAAAATGGCATGCAAACACAGATCATGAATTGTGAGCATGCTACTAAGGTTTCAAAACGTGGATGAAGTTTCCTCCTTCCCCACCTCCCCCGACATCTGGAGATAGTTTGGTGGAGCAGTTTCCAGAAACCAAACAGTATCTTTGCTTGGCTAGGTCTTCTCATTCACAAATAAACAATTAATTAAAGGGGCAACTAATTTCAATAGTGTTCATATTCGTTAGACTGTTTCCTGAAATTAAGTAGCTGTTCTATGATGCAGTGCCCACTTTAATGGTAATGCTACAATTTTTCCAAATATAAAAGTTTTTTAAGACTATCCATTCATGTTTAATTTATTCTAGCTACCAAAGATGAAGGAAAAATGTTTCCCACTTTAAATTATGAATATATTTGCATAATAAAAAAAGGTTGGGACAACTATAGAACTATTCCACCCAAATCACTAAAAGTTATTGTATGGACCACATTTTATCATGGCTCAAAGTCTAGGTTGTATTATTTTGTGATTGTGTCTCTGAATTACAGATGAAAATATTTGAAGCTATGACAGGCTTTGAATATTCAAAACAGGGTGGAAAAATAAACTCTACTGTGCAGAGGCTTGATCTAAAACAATTCCTCAATATGATTAATTTCAATATTCAGTTGGGAAGGTTAAGTGTCTGCTAGATATCAGCTACTCTTGTTGCCTGAAAAGGCTAGCCCAAAAACTGAGACTAGTCAGGAGTAAGGGAACAAAAGGTGTGTATTTATTCAAAAGGCTTTCAAAGGTACATTCAGGGCAGACAAAGCCCCCCAGGGGCATCACCCAAAATAGATGACGAGTCACGAGTTCTCCACACCTTTATAGGTTTGGTCATTTGCATATCAGCATAAATTCACCAATTAAAACTTTGTAATTTCCCCCTAGCTCCCTTAGCTCACTCCTCCCTTTAGAAGCTTGGGCCTGGGCAGTCTAAGTGTCCTTGAAGAGCAAGTACAGAGAGGCACTGGTATGTCTGTAGAGAACAGCAACTAACAAGCTATAAAGCATACATGCCAGGCAATACAGAATTTGAAAAATATAAGGGTCAAAACCTAAGGCAACACTCTAACAAATCCTGGTCATCAATTCTGACCAAAAGCTCATACTGAAAACTGCTTGATCTTTCCACATCGCTTATTTTTTATGCATTGCCCACTGTCAGGTAAAGAAAGTTCTGCAAAAATTTTTTTCCATTTGTCATCTATTCTCAAAACTTTTTCCTGTAGATTTTTTCATGATACAGCTCTGCTTGACTTGTACATATATTAAATAACGTAATTTCCATTCTGTAAAGGTAGATACCAGTTTACAGAATTCCATCCCACATTCACTGGGAAAAAGGCTGTGACACAACATTGCCACCACCTGTATTTTGACATTTTTACTTTCCCATCGTTTACTGTCCCAGTAAAGAGTTGAGGATGGAGAAATGTGTCCCAGTTTTCACCCTGACATGAAGAGAAGCTGCTGAGCAATGAGTTTAATTTCCCTCTGCTACTCAACTGTAGTGGCAGCGGCTTTGGGGGAAGCCACCAGGAGAGACAGCTGGTAGGGGAAGCACCCGAACCTCTGTGCTCATCCTATACCGACCATCACTCCATTCAGAGCTGCTTACACGACACTTGAAGAGCAGCACGAGTCAATTAAGAATAACAACTACTGAAAAATATTTACATAACAGAGTACATTTATTTAATGTTTTATGAACTGAAGCCCTGATACTACAAACATTCACCTCCTGGTAAACATTGCAACAAGTAATTCTGTCACTAACAATTTTCCATTACTTCACATTCACAAAAGTTTATGATCCAGGCCACCTTTGCACAAGTCACCCAAGTACTCAGCCCAGGGGATGTTCTGTTTCTTTCTCAGATAAACCACTGCTTGAAACTCACATTCTTGTATGAATACAGAATTCCATACCTCTTAAATAAATGCTGCTTTTAAAAATACACAGATAATTTGAGCAACATAACATGCCTAAGCTGAAAGGGCATCTCTCTCACAACTTGTGTCAAGCTCTCACACAACTGAGAAAACTGCGGTATGAGCACTGTGGCAGGAGTGATCAGGATCCATCAACAGTCTCTTTTGGCCAAGTGAATGAACAATGCTGAGAGATAGGAGAATGCAACTCTAGACATGAAAGAAAACAGAAAAATACTTCAGGCTACTCTCTTTCTGAACAAGAACATTCGCACACAGTTTTATCATGGTTTAACTAAACCACTTAATAAAATGGATTCCGATGATCTTCTGCATTTGCTACTGCATGGACAAGCTCCTGATCTAAGTATCACATCAGATCAGCAACCAAAGAATCCTGAAAGCTATCAATTATTTTGTCTCAATGCAGGCTTCAGAAAGCATAATGTCTGACGTGGTCCACCATTATTACATTGGGCAAGTCACTTACCTTTTTTCCCCAAATTTTCCCATCTGGAAATGAGAATAATAGAAGTGACCACATTCCTAGAGTGCTTTGGAACTGATAGACACAGACCTATCAGTCAGATACAGAGCTTGGACAGTGTCCAAGCTGTGGATGATGTTTGCTCTCATGAATAAAAACTAATTTATGCAGTAGGTAAAACATAATAGTATCTGTTGCAGTACAACTAGAGAACACAGGTCTACACGGTGAAGTAACAATAAGATGATTCTCCCTTTTCTTGAGGTTAGCTTTGACCTGTGGCCCCTTCAGGCATAGTCAGAAACAAAAAGAAACTAATAATAAAATAGAAATTACAAGATTCCCAAATCAAATTTAACAAGACTAAATCTTCACAGTCATACACAAATTTCATTTGTGTACAAGATATGAATAACTTCAATGGAGAACGAATAAATTTAGGTGGACATAAAAAATTAAAATGACATTTTCAAATTTGCAATCTGAAACAAAAAACAGAATTTTCGATTTTATAATACAAAAGCAATTTTTCAAACACAGAAATAACTTCATAGTAACAGGCCTATTGAGATTTACAGTATTCTGATCATATATTCACATTTCAATATTAAACACAATCTCTCTTTTCACAATGTGCCTTTTAACTCAAAATATTCTAGACAGGTAGAAATGAACCTGTGTACTGACTATGCTGATAGCTAACAATAAAGAAATTTTCACTGCTACATGGCTGATCACAGAAATCTTTTACAAAAACAGAACACATAAAACAAAACATATGCCCATTTTTATTGTAAGACTAAGAGGAAGCAATTAACTTTTCATAATTATTTGCATTGAGTCTAAACTGAATAGTCCAATTATGAAGACTGTGAGTATCTGATTTAGCCTTTCAGGGAATAATTTGAAGCATACTGTCAAGAAGAGTGGTAGATGGGACAAAGACAAATTCAAAAATATTATGCTGTAAGGAGGTAAGTTTGAGCTTGCACACAACGCATCATGGCCAGCAGGCTGAAGGAGGTGATTCTCTCCTTCTACTCTTCTCTGGTGGAATCCCACACAGAGTGCTTGCATCCAGCTCCTGGAGTCCAAACATAAAATGGACATGGAACTGTTGGAGCAAGTCCAGGTGAGAGCCACAACATTGCTAAGGGTACTGGAGAACCTCCCGTATGAAGACAGGCTGAGAAAGTTGGGGCTGTTGAGCCTGGAGAAGATCGTGTGGAGACCTCATAGTAACCTTCCAGCATCTGAAGTGGGTCTACAGGAAAGCTGGAGAGGGACTCATCATTGGGAACTGTAGTGAGAGGACTAGTGGGAACGGGTACAAATTTAAAGAAGGGAAATCTAGGCTAAATATTAGGAAAAAATTCTTTAGTATGAGGGTGGTGAACTGGAAAATGATACTGGAACAGGTTGCCCAGAGAGGTTGCAGATGCCCCAATCCTGGCAGTGTTCAAAGCTACCTTAAGCAACCTAGTCTAGTGGGAGGTGTCCCTGCCCATGGCAGAGGTATTGGGTTTAGATGATCTTTAAAGTCCCTTCTAACCCTTAAAATCCTATGATTCCATGATAAAAGCTTAGGTAATGACTTTAGGCTACACAACCAAGACAAATTTTAAAAGAAAATAAAGTATGCTAAACTCCCTCATCAGTTACAAATTGAAAAGAGTTTCAGAAACAAGTAGCTTTGTGCAAACATCAGTACTAGATCTACAGGAAGAAAACATTACAAGCAGAGAAATCTTTCAGATAACGAACTATGCTTATTTACTTAGTGATAAGTAGTAAACAGTGAAGTCCAATTCAGAAATAGTACACATTAAGGATACAGCAGCAGTATTTTGTTTCTGTATAAACTCAAATCCTTTTGTCCAGTGCCTAAACCTGATTATATACTTAGAATTTCTGTGTAGAACTAGCAGGATTCTTTACTTTATTACATCATTATTTTAGTTTGAAGAACTTTTCTTCCACATATTTACACCACTGCACCAGTTACTTCAGCTGACTTGACACAATGACTTTAAAATGGTCCAATACTTTTGACTTACCAAGAGATTAGCACATGATCACCTAAAGTGAAAGGGTTATTATTACTGCCGTTAGAAGATATTAACACTTCTGGTAACTCATTCTATAGATGCTACATACACTTTCCATACTGAGAAAGCAGAATGAATACTTTGTTTTCTTAGTTTTAGTTACCCACAAATTACCTTGCAATTAAATAACAGAATCCTCTCTAATTAACTTTTTTAACCTTAAATCTTGGCCCATATTTCCCTAAGGTTTATACAAGCGGATTAAAAAATGCAATATGGGCTACAGAAACAGTCAAAAAATTGCAGCATTCAGTCTCTTCCTTAGCAAATCTCAACTCATGCATGCACACATGCACACACAAACCCACACAGAGGCATTACGGTGAGCAGAGAGGTTCACATTGGAAGTAGAGTGCAGCATTAATACACTTAGCAAGACAGAGCTATATTCACTGAAGCTCGACACCAGCTCTGTGAAGAAGGGTTGTGTTTGCAGGAGAATAGGGAGGGGAGGAGACGAGAGAAAACACCAGGAGGGAGAAAGATTCAGGGGACAGCTGAAATGTGTGATCCAGCAGTTTTTTGATAGTTTTAGACTTCACTTTGGGAATGCAACAAAAAAACAGCTACAAACTCAACCTTTTGACACTGGCAAGACTGTCAGCCTCCATGCTAAGTACCCATGCACTGAAATTCAGAATCCTATTCAACACGTTAATGGGTAGGAAGCTTCTTCCTCTCCTGTCAAGGGTGGCATATTCTTGTGGCTGTATTCCTGTATCATATATAGACACTCTTCAATATGTATTAATCTGTCACTGCACTTCTTTGTTCTCTTTTTAAATTCAAGATTAATTTTATTATGCTAACATCTGTACTGGCTAAAACACATACACATGATGTGAAAAGAGTAAAAGAAAACATGAAGTGAATGAAAGGGTAGGTTTTTGACAAACTTTGTATTGTGTTTCTAGCCAATTACATAAAGATCATAACTAATGATCAATAGTGAGTTCTAAGAAATCATATATAAGCAAAAAAGTAAGCTTTGTTATGAATATGACAACAGAAGAACGTACCCGGAAGAAAATGGCATTCCTTAGTTTTAAAATTGTCATTTTTTTCAAGTGTTGTGTAAAGCAACATGAAAGGGAAAAGAAAGACAGTGATGCACCTCAATATTTAAGACATTTTTAAATTTCGGGTCACAGATCACAGATAAGCACTGCTTGTTAGGGTGGCCACAGAGGTAAAAAGATATGGCACATTTTTTCTGCATTTAAAAAGCTGCCTTTGTTCCTGTAAGATTATTTAAGTACAAATATGTGTAACAAAAACTGAAGTTACAAGGTGAGATAAAAATTACAAGATGGAGAAATTCCTCTTTGCTTCCACAGCATTATCTGGTTCCCCCTGTTGTAATAAAGCCAGGGAAAAAAAGTACTTCCAGAAAGCTCACCAAAGATCAAACTGTGTCTGGTGACAGCAGTGTCCAAGCTATAAGTAATGTTCAAAGGATTCAACAATGCCTGTGACTGATCATTCTCTTTCCTTTGCCATCACCTGCTGATTTTGTCCAGGTGTTTTATGGCTATCTTGAGGCTCTGGAGAACAGACAGAAAGAAGACTTTGCCAATTTCTTTTGTCTGGGATTGTGAATTCCTTACACAGATGGTGGACAGCCACAGGCTGGCCAACTCCATGCACAACTGCAATTACCCTCAGAAAGAAAGCACATGAGCAATATTACCTACTTTCAAAGTACTGTCTGTAACATGCCTGTGGTTAGGGAATAGGACAAGATGCTTTTTCTTAAGGGAAAAAAAAGATTTCCCCCACCTCAATCACTATTTCACTAAAACAATACCAAGGTGGAGAAGAAAGAAAGGACAGAAGGACAAGACAGAAAGACAAGAAAGACAGGACAGGGAAGGTTTGGGAAGGGAAGGTTTGGGAAGGTTTGGGAAGGTTTGGAAAGGGGAGGGG
>VZRZ01000658.1:162719-245219 GCA_013398175.1 Climacteris rufus
AAAAAAGAAAAAAGAAAAAAGAAAAAAGAAAAAAGAAAAAAGAAAAAGAAAAAAGAAAAAAGAAAAAAGAAAAAAATTAAAAAGAAGAAAAAAGAAAAGAGAAAAGAGAAAAAAAAGAAAAAAGGGAAAAAAAGGAAACAGACCATCTGAGTAGGCTCAGTACAAGTCATGTAATCATGTGCATTAAAGAATAACAACAATGTACCTTGTCAACCCTCACTTTAATGGAGGGTTCACAACACAGCCTCAGCAACTTACTGACCTAGAAGGAAAGCGTAACACGGAACATAAAATTGGCTACTTCTCTGAAATGACTAAGACAATGACAATAAAGTTGCATTATTGTGGGTAAGAGTGAGGTATCACAGCATGTACTTTTACTTGAGAAACTATTAAGCTGCTTACTCATTAGTAAATGATAAAAGAAAGCATGGTATGTTTTTACTTTAGATACTAATTGCAAAATATGACTACATAATCTTACTGAGTAGTATGCTATGAGCATCTCAAAAACTTTAAGAAACTATATGCCCAAGGGTAAATGCTATCAAGAGCAATTTTTTTTTTAAATTCTAAATTAATTATCTTTGACATATTATTCTCTTTTGGTGAGATTATCTATGGATCGTAACTATAAAGATTTATCACCAGCGCAGTGAAAATGTAAGGTGAGCTTTTAAAAACTTCTTTTTGCATGAGTAACAAACATTAGTTTTCAATGTCAGAAACACTACACCATGCTATGGACTGATAATATGGTAACATTTTTGGTTTTAATTTAATTTCAAGTTTCATCAGTGAAGAGAAAGAAAGCCTTGAATGGTAACATTCATTTTACTTCCCCTGTATTCATTGACTAAAATAAGGAAAGATAATAGGCTATGCTAAAAGATTTAGCAAAAAAAACCAAAAAACAAAAAAACCCCAGTTCTTTAAAGCAGATATTTCTTTATGTAATCTTTCAGCTTGGAACAAAAATTTTATATACAACTTCTAACACTGCAAAAAATTTGGGATTTATAATTCAAGTATTACTGATACAACCTGAAGCACAATGTGCTACTGACATCTTAACTACAGCTTTTCAAACGGTGATGCTGAAATAAACCATCTCATTCTTTCTTTTTCACTGAGAGGATGCTGCAATCACTAAAGTATTCTTGCCCTCTGTATGCTTGGCAGTGGTCTGTCCATAAGTTATTAATAAACCATGCTAAGGTGCAGCAGCAGACCAACTATTCATATTAATGAATATCTCATGAATATTCAGCTACATGTTGACTCCTACCTCAGAGGACCAAGGGAACCAAAATCTGGACCCTTATTCTTACAGTTAAACCTCATCATGCTGTAATATTTTATTTAGAATAATAGCAACTAAATTTGTAACACTGTTGTTCCCCTAAGAGTGTGAGTGGGGGACTGTTATCACTTTTGCTTAAAAAAAAAAAGCCAAACCCCCACAACAATGAAAACACGTAGTAGTTTTAACTAGAACTACATTACTTGTAATTTAACATCCACACAGATTTAGTGCTAAAATAACAGTTGTTACTGGTGATTACATCATGTTCTGAAACTAAAACTACCTATTAGTAGTTACATTCCACTTCTAGTCAAACATGATACAGCATGGATGGGCAAATGCATTTCTTAGAAACAGATATGCAGCTATCAGAACTCTCTGACTACTGTTTCCCCTTCTACCCAATACCTTTTGCATACTCCCCTTGACTTTTATTTCTCATTTTTCTGTATTCTAAATTGAAATCTCTTGACCATAACCTGTTCCAACAACACAACACCCAGAATATCGTTGACTTAGAAGACTTCTAAGTGGGACTTATCAAGGGGTTGTTTGCCTGAATTATTTGTCATTTCATTCTTTCTCAATAATTAATTTTATTTAAAGAACTGCTCTTCAGTGGCTGAGGTGTGAATGCCCACTAGATATGGTTACAGTGCTAGCACACACATCTTTAGCCAATTCCATCACTTCCTTTTCAAACTGAACTCCTTCAATTCTGTACATCCTCTAAAAGATAGAAGGGAGCACTTTGATGTGTAAGCCAACAGTTGGAGCAGTTGGAGCACATATTTTAATAAGCAGCTCCTAAAAATTCAATAAAGTGAGTGGTAATTAGGCACAGTGACATAAATTGTCAGAGTAAATTAAGAAAAATATTTTGCTTTTCAGTGCATTATATGCAAAATTATTTGTGAGATTACACTAGACATGCATTTGGACAAGCCGATTATTACATATTCAGTCAAATTATCTCAGAGTATATAGAGCATTAACTGTGCTTTTCTTTTGGAAAAAAATTAATGTCAGCTTTCTGTCCTTAAATCTGAGCCAATGGGGAAACAAAATACGTTTAGCCCTGAAATAGTCATGGTAATTCAATCCCTGCACTCTCCTTATTTTCTTGATGACAAAGAAAAACTCCCAACTGGCTAGGCCACCTGCACTGATTACTCCTCCATCCACACCCACGGACTAGGAAAATGAGCCAATGATCATTAACCTTAATTTCTTCTTACATAAACCTCAGCTTTTTATTTTTTCTTTCTTTTGGTTTGCTGGTCTCAAAATTCCCTTGAGATTGGCGGGGGGGGGGGGGGGGGGGNTCCCTGGGGTTTGGGGGGGGGGGGGTGGGGTGGGGAATGAAATAAGAAAATAAAAGAGAGGGGGAAAGTCGTAACAGGGGAAAAAAACCAAGAGAACTGAAGAGAACTCCGTAGCTTTTTTTTTTCCTTCTGTTTCACAACTGGCTTATTATAACTTCACAGCACTCAGATAAAGGGATTTTGAGGCACTATCATCTCTCTTGATAGCAACTTCATTCCCAACTTTCTCTCCAAACAATAAGATAAATGCTAATGTGTGCGTTTTCCGGGATTTTTTCAGATTTTTAGGGTTTTTTCCCCTGGAGATATTCCTGGGTAAAGACAGTTGGCAAAAACAAAGATGGGTCTGGACAGAAGGAATGCAGGTGTGGCCCAGTGTCAGGACTACAGGGCCAAGCACAACTGGGTGGGATATTTCCAGTGAAACAACTTCAAAATACAGTAGAGAATGCATCACCCCTCCTGGTCATCCACATTTTGTTACTGCCAAATGGAATAAATTTCAGTTCAAGCTGTGTGGGACTAGCTCCCACTGGCATTACATCACTTTCTAATGGATAAGACACTCCATTGCACCATCTGAAGAATACTTTTGTATATCTATATATATAGATATAAAATATACATACTAATAGATAAGCTAATAAAACAATCATGCTGTAGAAATAATAGTTCATTTAGCACAATGTGTGTGTACTGAAAACAGATACCTTGTTTTCTCATAAAGTGTATGGACAAAGTTTACTAGATCTTAATCGACATTTTCACAGGAATTACACATCTGTGAAATTAGGAAGTTATCAATTCAGTGAATTATGCTTAGTTGTATCCCCTGTTGAAATAATATTTTTCCTGCAAATAATTTAAAAATCTTTATACAGCTAAATAAGAACAAAATCAAAAAGGTTTTAAGTTTTTTTTCATTTAGATTACTTTATTAGAAAGCAAATAAATGTTCAAAGAACATAACAAAAGTGTGATCGTATTACCTCCAAATACATTACAACAAGCTGTTTGTTGCCTACCAAACACATATAGCAGGGCTTCTTTGCAGATCAGGAGGCAGACAGTAACTTTGATCACGCAGACATTCCTCATTATTTCAGACCTCAAATCAAGTAGCAACAGTCAGGGGAAGAGAGGGGTGAGAGACATGGGGCTGCGGAGGAGGAGAAGGGAAGCAGACTGCAATTTTGTCCTAGGTTCAGCATCCCAATTTAAGCAAAAACAGGCTGTTGGCATCTCTTTGCTTCCCTGCAGCCCCCTCCCCTTCCCCACGCTTTCCAGCCTCCTGTTTCACTAAAAATGACAAGCACATTTCTAGGCTCTGCTTTTTTATCAAGCTGACAAAGGTCAACAATACTAGCCAGAAGAGTGTTGAAGTATTCAGTGCCACAGGTCATCCTAATAGATACTGGAGGGACTCATTGCAACACCACTGTAAGCCTAGACAGAATGATTTTTAAGAGGCAGCACTTTGCACATTCACAGTCTGGTTAATTTAATACAACACTGGTTTCTTGTTTGCAAAATATCATTGCACATTTCAGAGGTGGTATCTTTCTGTGGGTGACAGTAAGGTGACTGAATTCAGGCATGTTAACAGATGCACCTTTTTATGCTCTGTTAAACCATGTCACAGACTACAGTCCCTAAGTGCATTTCTTTATTTATGCTGCAGCCTGCTGAGCTAATTATCAGAGACAGACCTGGTTCTAGTTCTGTAAAGTCCAGTGGCTGTGTACGCTTGTAAAGGGGCTGGGAGGGAAAATGGGATGATGGGGGGGAGACTCTTTTCTAAAACATGGAATTGAAGTCTTCATGTTATTTTGTTGATGGTATGAAGGCAGGGGAGAGCTGTATTAACAGCTTGATGATATAATAATGTTTGGTTCAAATGAACTGTTCCTCACAACACTCTTCTTTTGTTTTTCTCCTTACAATGGTTTTGTTTAGCTTCAAACGGCTATACAATAAACAACAAAAGTACAAAACCTAAGTACAAAAACTATCTCCAAAAGTCAAAAATAGTGGAAGATGCTACCTTAGCAAAAAAAGAAAAGTAAACAAAAGAGATTATTACATCTCACCTACAATTCTGGTCTGTTTTATCATTTGTGGACACATCAACACCCACTTACAGCTCTCCTTTCACCAAATATTTCAATACACCAAGCATTTGCCACAAGCCTTTATGCCATCGTTGTATTTTTTCAGTAGAAGCAGCTACCTCCTTTCAAAAAAATAGAAAATACTTAGCCTGTTTGGCTGGGGGTTTTCAGCAAATGAATGTCTTTTGCTTGCATGACTTCATCCTGTACTATAGTTTTCATTTAAGAAGTTCATACTACTGCGCAGAAAAGATGGGATAAAGAACTTGATGTTGACAATTTTCTTTTTCTTTACTACATATGACTAAGTGACCTTAACTAAATAATTAAATCATTTGTCTTAGGAGCAACAGTGTTTTGTTGCTTTGTTTTTGGGAGGATTTTTTGGGGGGTTTTTTGGGGTTTTTTGTTTTGTTTTGTTTTGTTTTTTTTATTACAGCATACAATTTCGCTAATAACTGGTTGGGGCCAATCTTTAACAAGTCACATATTTCCATTGTCCCTTCACCCCCTGCTTATGCTTTTACCACATCCTAACAAAAACATGACCAGAACTGGTGAAAAACATACGGTTCCAACTAATGAATCACATACTTTCCCGCAAGTGCAGTAAGTACTACCAGCTGTGACAGTCTTGCTTTGGCAGTGGAACCAGTGCAGAACAAGGCCGACACATCTGAAACCAGCTGTACTGAAAAACCACAAGCAATTTAAGTCCGTCTGCCTTCTCAGGGGCTTCTTTGTCTCTGTCTGTGTCTCTGCTCTGTCCCTAAAACTTGCCAGCCATGTTGTTTTGACAGAGTTCAGAGTTTCAGAAGTTTCAAGGGGGGGAAAATTCCGCTGATTCAGGAAACTGCGTTTCAAGAAAATGATAAGGAGGTCTTTGTCAAACCAGCCCGAGTCAGGAAATTTAAAGAGACAGAGTATGCATCTACCCGTCTGCTCTGCTTGTACAACAGCTTAAAGCACAGAACAAGACACGTGTATACTTAAAACATGCGATGTCCATAAATTTCTATTTGTACTTACAAGCACAGAATGCTCCACACAAACGGAGAAGGGGATGGGGAAGAATGCTGTCTTGAGATCTTGAGATTTGTCAGATTAAATTTGGGAAGGTCAAGGAACTCACAAATTATTTCATTAATCTCTAATTACATACATCACCCCTACAGGAAAACCAGTAAAGCTATACCACACCACCCTGCCTTATGTGCTGTAAATGCCACATACTTTATTGAAGACTTTCCAGCAGGGTTTTAGAGATTTTTGGAAATTTTGAGGGGGACAATTATTTAATTCTTCTATATCAGAACCCAGGTAGGAAAACTAACATAAACCAATTGCACCAGACTGTGAGGGGTTGGAGAAAAAAGTAATTAATGTTAAAAAAAAAGAAATGCAGATTTGCTTTATATAAGAAATAGAAATGATGTGACATTCAGGTCTGGTGTTCCCAGCCCATCCAAGATTAAAAGCAAGTACTGAATATCACATTGGAAAGCATGCTTCTCCCCTCTCACTTTCAATAAAAAACAATCTGTGTTTCCAGCCCTGCAGAAATGGAAGATATAAAACCTAATATTCTTTAAAATTTCAAGATCCTTGTCCAGGACTGGTATTTCTTTATCTTGCAGCTCACATAAGTAAGCATTTATGAGAGTGTCTATACAGCAAAGGGTGAAAATTTCAAAAAATTTTTACAGGAAGAGATTTTACACTAGTGACAAATTTTTTAGAATTTTTGAACAAATTTAGATTAAGTAATTTTCTTATGATGGATTTTTGAAAATACTGCAATCAGTACGTCACACATCTGTCATAGGATTTTCCAGCAGACATCACCCCTTAAATATATATTGAGAAGCATGTGAGAAAGGCCAAAACCCACAGCAGTCTGTCTGCCTTTGGTGACAAGCTTTTGTATGGTGTCTATATGTGCACAACAACACTGTAAACACATTTGGCAGCTTTCAGGCTTTTGTTTCACACTGGTTATGGTTGCATTACCCCCAGTCAGTAAAGCCACTAAGTGAGCTATTCAGAGACTCCTTATCAAGAGCAAACAACATTTCAATTCAGCATGGCATTATATATTCTGTATACACATACTTTGTAGAAAAACTATTTTAAGTATAGTTTAACATATAAATACATGGACTGTGGTCTCTCCCTACACAATGCACCTGTGATGTCATGCTGGCATACTAAGAGTAACATGCACTGCAGGTTAAATTATGCAGACCTACCTCAGTAATCAGGGAGGTAAACAACTAACAAATATAAATTTCAACTCACAGTACTTAGAAATGATGAGGAGCTACTCAAGTTAGCATTGACATACCAAATAGCTTCATGAATTTAAGAACTGTTCAGACTCTTGATTCCTAGATGAGTCATGTATTCCACAAGGAAGCTTGAACCAACTCCATTTTCAGAGCGTAAACAAATCCCTTTCATGGTATTTGGTATATTCATCCCTTTCTCGTATATGTATATCAGCTTCTCAATCTATTTGTATTTATTGTATTTCAAGTTGTTGTATTTCCCAGACCAAACTTATTCCTGATGCTGTTCTTACTTTACAACTGATGCTCTCACCAGCAGTGGAATGGGAAAATAAGATCACAGGATGATGAAATTAATCTCCATCCTCTCCTTCTTGATAAGATAGACTGAAAACAGCTCAGACATATGCCCTTCAAAGAGCTGCACTGGTTGGTCTGGGATATTAAAGGGTGTGTTTGGGTGCTGTAGGTATAACAGGTTATGAAAAGAACAGACAAAGTCTTTAAGGTATCCTGTGTGTGAGCCTAATATCATCCATGTAACAGCAGCACTAAACTATGCATCCTTTCAGTAAACATGAGCTGAAAGGAAATGACTAATTTGAGCTCTTTGCACACTTAAAAATCACCTTTTTTAACTGTAGGGCAGAAGATGGTTTTGTTTTAATGATTTACTGGTTTACCTCAAATTAAAAACTAATAAAATGTATTTCCTCTTAAACTGAAAAAAGTCTTCAGAAGGTCTTTTGAGAATCAAATGAAGAACAGTCATAACAATAATAAGCTGTTATCCCTGAATTAGGTCTACTATTTACACTACTTTCTCATGCAAGCATTATTTTTCTGTGAGCACAAAAATGATACTCATCCATTTTTCAAAAGAAGACAAAATCAGTCCAGCACCAAAGAAAGATCTGGGAGAGTACAATTAGAGATATCCATCACCAACACAGGAGGAATACCCTCTGCATGGGGTCTTACAATTTCATTTGTAATTATACAGCTGATTGTAAATCCCTACTACAGTTTGCTACAATTAGAACTGTTAACAATATCATTCACCTGTTCAGCTAATATTGTGCCCCCAATTTTTCTGAAATTTATATTTTATGGGAATTAAAATTAATACAAAATTATGCCAAAAATTACAGTACAATGTACAGTAACCTCGACGTCAGCACACCTCATTACAATTTTCTGAGAAGAGCAAAATGCATTCATGCACACTTTCTTGAACAAAAAACTGAATCTCTGTTTGTCCTATATCAATTAACAGTTGTTTATCAATTCACCTTTTTACATCCAGATACTTACCAAAAAAAATGTATGAGAGGAATTGCTGAGAAGAATTAAACAGAGGAATTAATTTTTTTTCTTGACAAGAAGTTTTGAAGCATTAATCCAGTCAACTATGATTCAAATACAGTGTCATGTCACTTACAAAATTCATCCTGTGATTTCCAGAGAGGGTTAGACTGTTTGAATTGAAAACTACAGGTTTCTTTTCACAGCAATTGCATGATTTATACAAATTGCAGACCAATAATGCACTTATTATCATCTGAAAGGAAGGAATAAATTTGTTGCACAACTTACCAGTTTGACTAAGTCAGAGTACAATCAACAGCAGTGACCATAAGAATGTGATAGCTGCCTTTGGTGCTTAGGTAATATACAATATTAGAAAATAATATTATTTCTGCTAAGAAAAATATCTATAATCATTATAGATTTGAAAACAACAGTACTATTGATTGCTTTTCTGAGGGGCAGATTCATATTGAAATCACCAACCAACACACCTTCAGGTTTACCTTTTTGGAAATAATTATCCTTCTCTCCCAGAGGAGGGAGCATCCAAGACAGTAGGGGAAGCTTTGAGGCTAGCTCTTCTTCAACATGTCAGCTGGATGACACAGACATACAGTGCCCTGGACATGTTAGTAAGGCAATAGAATGGGCAGCTCAAAATGAGGCTTGTAAACAGCAGTCATAGAATGCTGTGAATCTATAACCTGGATTTTTTTTTAATCTCTATATGTATATACTTCGATTGTTCCTTTACAGTTATACAAAAAAAAAAAAAAAAAAAAAAAATTTTTTTCTACCTACATATGTGTGACTCTNAGAATAATTTCTTCCTAGCTACATATGTGTGACTCTGCAGATTTTCAGCAAGAAATACAACAGCCCAAGAATACAACTATGTAACAGTTAGATACAGACATAGATATATAGATATAGATATCAGTATAGATATCAGTACAGATATAGATATAGATTATATAGATGATATAGATACAGATATAGATAGATATATGTAGAGATAGAGGTAGAAATAGAGGTAGAGACAGAGGTAGAGATAGAGATATATAGATATAGAGATAGATGATACAGATGAGATAGAGATATGGCCTTAATTTTGGGGATGTGATTTTGTTTGGTTTGGTTTGGTTTTTTTTTGGTCTTTTTTCAGTTGGGTTGTTTGGGTTTTTATGGAATCATAGGCTAACTTAGGTTGGGAGGCAACTCTGAAGGTTATGTAATCCAAGTCTATCCTGAAAGCTGGGATACTTTCAGCAGCTCACCCAGTGTCTCTTCTGGTTGAGTTTTCCTAGAAATAATTTTGTTATGGTTTTGTTTTTTTCTTAATTTTAAAATTATACCAATAACAGAATTTTTAATCTAACTTCTAAAGAATTATTATCTACAGTAAGAAAAAGAAACATGGGTACTGAAAGATTTGTCCATAAAGAGATGGAACAGGCAGAATCAGAGACCAGGATCTTGCAGTTCAATCCATCAAACACTGTTATCTAATCTGTGTTTTTGTTGTCTTCTAGAAAGACTTCATCGTCAAATTAATCTTATCTGCTTAGCAAACTAACCCTATGTACTCCTTTCCAAGTAAAGAATGAATGTACAAAACATTGTCTGGGCTAATACTAAAGTTTGTATCACCTCAGAAGGGAATCTTTATTTCCAACCCATGTTGGACAGTTCTTGCACTGTTTTTAATCTAGGTTAGAGTTTTCCCATATTTTGTCCCAAAATCTTTCCCAAATCAAATCCCAATGTATATATAAACATCCTCTATACTTTCTTAGTTTCTTGCCATTTAGAATGTTAAAAAAACATGCTTTGCCCTCAGAAAAGCCCTTCCAGTTTTTCTTTATCATCACAGCCATTAGGTACCTTATTATAATTCTGTGTAAATAGCTTTCACTACGTCTTTTCTTCTTATCAAAAATCTTATTCCACCTTTTCAAAAGGAAGAGTAAAATATTTGAGTACCTGTGCAGACAATGTTTAACAGATCTTTTATGTGTCAGTACAGCCACAAGTTCTTAGATAAGTGCCATTGGTGGTTTATTACAAATCAGTTTCTTTCGCTTCCTGTCTAAGCTCCAAAATCATCTTAGTCAAAGCAGGCATTGCTGCAGATGTGAGTTGTGCTAGTGTATAAAGGGGACAGCAAAGGAAATATTTTCCTGAAATATCTGACCGGCCCTAGTAACACTCACAATTTACTTACACACCGTCTACATAAACAGTTATGCTGGATTTAGCTCATGTTTAGCACCACTTGATAAAAACTATTACCAATGTGGTTTACATAAATTACATGTAGTCTGCTCCATATGGAAACCATATTTTAGCAGCAACCAGTGTTTAATAATGAACACTCTGCCCTGCTTTGACACAGACAGGCTCTTTCTTGACTTTCTCTGGCTGTGCAGTTCCTGTGATTTAATATGGTACTTAGCTCATGAAACAAGCGATTTGAATATTCACACTACAGTTTAAAAGGGATTGATTTTATCCCATGTCATATTGGTAACAAGATAACGGGCCTCTTTGGAATGTAGTGCATTAAATTATCCTCATCTATAGGTTTTTTCAAACATAACCTAATAACAACAATTCACAGCATGAACATCATTATTTATCTAAGTTATTAATGACTTTTAATTGTTTACTTTATGATAAGTCTCTTTACTTTAGCTCCTATCATATAAAATTAATTAACCAACAGGCCACAAAGAAATACAATCACAAACTGGCTCAATATTTTATCATAACTTTGTGTACCCCTGCAACATTTCAGAATTATTGTTTAAAAATTATAGCATCTTCTACATTTCATTTGCATGATAGAAGGTATATGTGAAGCGGAAAACATGGAGGACTATATACTAATGATAGGTACAAATGCCTTCTTGCAGATTTCAAGCTTACATACATATCTAGATTTCCCTACTAAGCTACGGCAAAATAGGTAATTTTTCTATCAGGTCTGTAAAATTTTAGGTTGGAATTCCGATCCTTTTGAAGTTCTTGGCAATTTTGTTCTTTTGTTGTGCTGAGATTTAACCCTCAAATTTATAAAGTGTTTAATATATCAGTTAGCAGGAAGAAAAAGCAGGTTCTAACAAAAGCACTTCCAGAAAAATAAAAATTATTACAGCAAGTCCAGGCCTACCCCATTCCTCTGTTCTTTATTTAAAACTTTGAGATATAAGAAAAAAGCTTAAAGATTTTACCTGAATAAGCTAGTCGGAGAACTGTAATGAAAACCATGAGCTAAGAAAAACAAATCTAAAAAGGAAATTAAAAAATAAATGCTATTACAATGTAATGCTTACTGACCTAGATGAGATCTTAGAAAATCAGAATTAATTTAACAGAAAATTACAACATCGCTAGAGTTTTAAACTCAGTCTTTCTGTGTATACATACTTATATAATAATTCCTACCTATGACATAATTTCATACAATTCAGAAAGCTTGTATTAAGGATACAATTTTCCATAGCTCACATACAATGTAAACTTCCAAACATCTGGTGAACAATGCAGAGCTTTCCATCTCCCCAGAGAGTTATCAGTTGGATTGTAATGTTATCAGTTTTCGCACACTTCTCAGTGAGATGCAATCTACTTGCCTGAGAACATGAGGGAGAGCCAGGAATTGCTGTTCCAATTCCAAATGTGTGGACTCTCTGATTTCTGGTAAGTCAAGAATTCCCAGCTGCCTCACTTTCACAGGCTCCAGAAATGGGGATATTTGCACACCTACTTCTCAGATCAACTAGGATTAATTACTGAATTACTGACCACAATACAAATACAAAATTATTGGAATGGTAAGACTCATTTCACACTGCCTGAACACTAACATTTTAAAATTAAGGGGAAGGTTTTGAAGAGTAAATGGCAATCCACACTGACACATGATCACCCCCTGTAGGTGCAGGTAGGGTGATACTGTTTACGAAAGCAAGGAAGACTTTAAGTTGCCCAAACATTACCGTTGTGCCTTAGTAGTTTATAATTCGTCAAAATTCAGAGAGAGAGGTATTCTCCAGACCAACTGACACACCAAAAACAGAACTCCAGTTAATTCAGTGTGAACAGCAACCGCCATCAGGTGCACAGAATACTTTGATGTGCTCCCCAAATATGTCTCTAGGGACAACCAGAGTTGTTTGGCCACTTCCTGAAGACAGAGCTGTTTCACAAATCTAATGGGTTACTAGAGAGTATCTGGAGAGTGTGGAATTTAGATATTACTCAGTACCTGCCTTCTGACATGACTTTTGTCTATCAAAGACCAACAGTTTACCCAAACACAGTCTGTGTTACCATGTTTCAAGGGCCATTAAGAAATATGCACACCAACAAGACAGAAGGGACTTGGTGAATACCAACAGCAGCATTTACTGTGAAAAATGTAGGGAGGAATGGCAAGAAATTGCTGACAGCTTGAAGACAATGAAATTGTTCTTAAAGGACACTTTTCACAATTTCTTATAGAAGAATATAAGTTTTTAAATGAGAAATCTCATGAACAGGAAAACGTATTACATCAGCAAATTACAATTAGACAGCATGCATCGCTTGAAGTTTGAAAATGCGGGAAAGACGAATACTCATTCCCAATTTATAGATGGAGAATTCAGAGCATACCAAGTAGAAGTTGGAAGCAATTAACAACAGTCCCATCAAGGAAGTTCAAGTTTCATAGGTTTAGAAAAATCAGAAAATGGTGAGAGAGAACAGCCAGAAACCAAACGATACTACTCATTCTTATAGATCCTCTCACTGCACTAAGTCTCTTTTATACACAGGTGATGAAAAGGCATATAAACAACATTGCAATGGGTTTATAATCATAACAGAACAAATAGTAAATGAACCTCATACTATATAAACATCTACAAGTTATCTGTATCTAAATTCTTTGGTGGAGTAAATGAAATCGCCCATCCCTGTGAAATTTCTAAGAATTTCTAGTCCCAAAATTTCACAACTTTTTGGGTCCTGTTTTGCTGATACTTTGAATCCAGCTATTCATAATATGCTGATATTCCTGAAATTCAGGTACAAGCACACAGAAAGCCACTTAGCATGGATAGTTTACACAGACAGTTTGAGCAAATGTCCCAAAAACTGCTAGTACTCCAGATGAAAATTTCTTGACAAGTTCTGTTTCATAAAAACAATTGAGATGTAATCATTGACACTGGTTACTTATTTTTCAGATAGCAATCTGAATTCTTAGAGAACCTTGGAGCTTTCTATTCATAGGGAATGCATATTTAATATAACTAAACAGTCATATTTTTCCTTGTTTAGCCATCACAAAATCTTGAATAAAATAATGTGTTGTTTTCATAGATAATTATGTACAGTTTGGGTCAGATCTATTTAACACAGAAAAACTGGCAGAACTCTAACTGTTATTGTGTGACTCTGTTACTACTGGCACAAAATTTAAGTATGTTCATACTTTTCTAACTTCTAATTTCAGTTTTCTGATACTAATTACTAATGTCAAAACCAGAACAAAAGCTCACTGCTTGGCTCATTGACTTCTGCACACAGATGTCAAACACACAGAGTTCATTAATGATTTTAAGGTGACGAAAACCAAAGTGATTGGCCAAAACTGTGCTGTTGATTATTGGTTCCTTTTTCAGATTAGCATGGTCATGACTGGAGAAAGTACAGTTAAAACCAAAATCTTAATTTGGCATGCATTCCAATTAATTTTACAACTACATACAGTATCAAAGAAAAATCCAAGAGAGTCTAGAATAGTCAGGAATGTAAAAAAACATGAATATAAACTTACTTTTCTGAATTGCATGGCATCAAGTGATTATCATAAAATAAAGTCTAGTACTCAGATAGAAATAACATATTCTGTATATAAACGTGAATGTATAATCTTCTTCAAAAACAGAAGATATAGACATCTGTCTACTTCTGTTCAAAACGTCTCATTTAGTCAATTTTTAAAAATTGCAAAGGGGTGACAATGAGTAACTACTTGTGTGTGAGATGTAAAACTAGTATAGAAGATAATTTAAAATGTGCAGAAGTATTTATTAAACATTACAGAGTGGGCAGCTACAATGATGATCTCCCCTTCTAGTTGGCACAATGGTTTATTACATTAGAAAACTGTATTTTAACAAAATGCCAACCTGAAGATTTAAGTCCATTCTAACTCTAGTACTTAGTCACTCTGCTGGAATACAATTCTTCCAAGCCAATAAAATAGTAACTATTATGTCCCAATTTCTACATACTCATTAACATTTGGCTGGAAAATGAGGTGAATGTACAGTTGTTTTATGAAGTTTGAACTTGCACTGTTTTTGCAGAAGCTGAGAATTGTTGTTAGGGTAACAGAAATGTGAAAATCTTAACATGAACTCGACCCATAAGAGGAGAAACCATCACAGGCTTTCACCTCTGCTTCCACAGGATTTTTTTCAGTCTGTCCTAACCAGTTTAGTAAGCTTACATATGCTGTTGTGAAGTGTTTTCTCCTCATATTATAATGCAGAGGGTTCACAGAAACAGCAGAGGAAAGCAGAGACTCACTGATGTCAAACTCACAATTAAAATAGGGTGGGATACTTTTCATATCGAGCACCCTTCAGTTCTACAAATCTGTGGCAGTATATGTAAGGAGAGCAGGTAAATCACTCACAGATGTCTGAGGCTGTTCCCTTTACAGTACCTCCTAAAATTATTCTGTTCAATAATGATCAGTCTAATCCTCAAAAGCACAGAAGCTTTAGAAAATACCAAGAATTAATTGTTACCTATTGATCTCTGGAACAAATGTGGGACCTCAGAAGGTGGCTACCTAAACTATGGTTCATGTGGTATGTATGCTTGTATACTATGCAGGCCATTTTCTGAAATTCTCCGTATTAAGCTCCTGATTCGCATTCCCTGAGCTCGTTTTTACTTGACTATCATAGAACTACTGGAGCTGCATTCTCACCAACCACTACACAAAGTCCACTGGCAGACAGTAGCCATTTTCTGATCTTGCTTTGTTTTTTCTCCATGTTATTTTTCAATATTCCTAACATTAAGGGATTTATTCACAGGTGTAACTGCAGAACTCAGGAGTTACAAGCATTGTAACATCTGCAATTCCACCTTATCTGTGATAAATCCAAAGTCAGTTTGGTAACTTTTGTGTTTCAGCTAGACTGCCTGGTTACCTATAAATCATAACCATCTTCAGCATCTCCAGGTAGGATCAACCCCATTCTATATGCACTTCACAGATGGCTTTTAACACAATTTATCCCTCTGGCAAGCTCTCAAAAACTACTGCACAACGTGTACACAGTTGCTTTGACTTTCCAGGAAGGGTCAGTAGTACAGGTGGTCTATTCACATGCACTAATCCCAACATGTCCCAGAGGCACTGTCCTTCCTCACTTAGCAGGGACTGTCTGCTCAGTGCATGTGCAGTAGGCCTGGCATTTCCTGGAAGCATGAGACTCATTGAGCATGTGCTGCAGAGAATGTGAAGACATTTTTATGTCCAGGAAATCCTAGGCAAAAATACAATGGGCAGAGTTACACACCACATCATCTTTTCAACAAGGTAATCAGAAATCAGCTTGCTTGCTGATATATTATTTGCCCTCACGATGAGAATTATGTATAATAAACAGGACTAGTTACAATAACTGAGTGGTAACCTACATGATAATGATACCTTTGTTCTATTGGAAAACACCTCCTTGGGAGATCTTTTCAATGTCAAATAATCCAGTGGTACAATTTCTGTTGATTGTACCAATTTGAAAAGTGATTTCAAATATTTCTAAACATCCTTGCTAATTCTTAGCGTATTAAAAAATATTTTCAGATAAGCAAAATTCTAAAACATTTAAGCAATTGCTACTACACTCTTTAATCTCTGTGGTATTATAATGTTGTAATGCTATAGTGTCAGCATTCCGTTCTATAGAAAATATCCTGTAAATAACGATAAATATTTTTAAATTGCAGCCTTTTTTAAAAGAACCACATTGCTATATTGTAATTACTTTTTTCCTGTGAACAGAAAGAGATTCAAGACAGGTACTTACAAATTAACATTTGAACACTCCAATAACCATGACTGCAATTATTTTCTCTATCAATAAGGCTCTGGCTGGGTAGTAGGAAGAGAGGTATTCTTTCCCACCCCCCCACTGTATACAGATGACAAACTCCTTCAGCAATCCTTCCTTCAAGTGGTGCAGTTCATTTGGGGAATTCAGTGCATCTAGAGAGTGGCTACTTGGAAGCCAATGGCACCTCCACCATGAACAGAGGTAAAACATGCAACCATGAACACCCACATTGTAAAAATACCTGGTAGAATCTAAACCTTTGCCTAACGTACGTAAAATATATATCTTACACCCAAGCACATTCAGCTTCACAGCAACACCCTGGTTCTTTTTTAAGCAGAATAATAGTCCTTGGTAAAGTTCAAAGATGTGGGAGAAAAAAAAAAGAGAACTGGCCCGTATTTGCCAAGTTTTCTCCCACCATAAGCAAACACTAAAAGCAACACGTTGCTTAGCAACATTTATCATTTGGCTTAAACCTGCTTATCACAGTTCAGATTTATCTTAAGTGTTTCATAAGCCAAAATAAACACTGACCCCCCCCCACTCACAACACTGTTTTCACAGTTCGATAGCAGAAGTGCATTGATCACTTCTACGTTGTATTACACTCTTAGTATGGTAGTTTTAACTTTTCTGTTCTGCTTCTCTGGTTGTTTCTACTTGCTTTTGATTCAAGAAAGTGGGCACACAGACAAGGACATCAGACCTACCCACAGAAATATGTGAATCTGAAAATTGAAGAGATTAGTTATCATTGTTTAGACACTTAAATACCAAGATGAAGAAGAGAGCAAGCTGTTCCTGAATAAATTCTGTTGAAAGTTACTAGTGATGACAATGATAAGAAAATATTAAGTTTTAGGTAATGTTTCCTACTATCTCCTCAGGTGCTTTAAAGAGGAAAGAAGAGGGAGTGGAATCCGTTAATGTCCTCTTGTAAAACACATTTATTGAAGTGAGAACCCCATAATTGGAATAAACACTTAAATTAGGCAAGGAGCATGACTGAAATATTTTCTTAACATTTCCTCCCAATTCTAAGCCATCCCTTAGCTGCTTTGCCACTTCTGAAACAAAACCAAGATACCTCTTCGATTCTCAGTGGTGGAAATAAATGACTGAAATAAATTACAGCTCTGCTACATACTTCTGCATAATCATCACTCCCCCCATCATTTCAGATGGTGCACTACTGGGCAAGAGGGCAAGGGCAGAAAGAAAATTGTACCACTATTATTCTTTAATCTGGGTAGTACCTGGGTAGTAGCAGACAAGGCAGTTAAACCTCACAAAATGTACCCAAAGACAACCCTGGCCTCATACTGAGAAACAGTGCCTGAGCACAAAGGAAGCACAATGTCTGGTCCCAGCTAGGAAGAGAAAAAACCTCAGTCAACAAGCAAAACAGATACCATAAATCTTCAGGAACACAGCACCACCGCTGAATACTGTTTGCCCTCTTGTGCTTTTTGCCTGGATCAGGCTTGTTTTGAGACACCAAAGTTGCCACGTCTTTTGCCATAAAACAGTGGCCAACAGGGTAACAAATAATGGTACAGCAATGGAAAGAAAAACGACATCACATAAGAAAGAAGTAAGGAGAAGATCAATTTAAAAAATTAAAGGGAAAAATGAGCTCTGGAAGTCTGAGATAATAAAGCCATTCCAGACAACCAGTAACAGAGTTAAAAAAGCATCTCCATGTCACTGCAGAAACACAAAGGGATGTCATGGGTATGGAAAACTGTTTCAGTCATTGAAAAATAAAAAGTTCAGTTTTGCACTCAGGAATATTAGTCATCAGTCTACTGAAAGCAGCCACCTCCAGATAAAAACTGTTCCAAGTCTTCTCTGGATATAGAGCCATGTCTTCCTCCTCGTCCTCCATTGCTCAGAAATACAAACATACTAATTGCTCTGGAGAGATATTCACATTAAATTGTTCTTTCTTATCCACTCAAACATATATTTAACTTGGGATTTACAGGGGTTTCATTTGCTTTTTCCCACCACAAAGAGTAACACTAAAATTATTTCTTTTTCTAGTAATGAAAGGATTAGGTTCATATGTCATGAGGCAAACAGTCATTGTAAACAACAGGGTTGTAATAGCACTTCACAGCATCATTAGTAACACTTTAGTAGAACTATAGACCAGAAGAAAAGTTGAAAGAAATGCTTCCACTGAACAGGGTAAATATTGTTATTTATGAACTATCCAAGTGTCACAGTAATTCTTAGGGAGGATCATATCCCTCAGTATTACATCTTTCAAAATTCTCTTTAACAAAACTAGGTAGGTATATATTAACAGGTTTTTATGAACATTTATTCAAAATGCTTCAGAATATTCTCTCTGTGTCTTTGTGTCTCCTTTTTGTTCACTTTCTGGTTTCTGCCATGAAAGTTTGCAAAAACAATAGATTGAATGTTACGTGGAAGCATTCTAGGAATGACTTCCCAGAATGTAGGAATCTACAATGAACCATTGCAGGACAAATACTAGGTCATGAGGAAATGTAAATGTACACAAGTTATTAAGTTTCCAAAGTATAGCAGCTACGTGCATACCATAAGGTGCCTTTTTCACACAAGTCTGTTTAAGTTTCCCTATTGACACAGTCTAAATACATCACTAAGAAGATTCCCATGATTTCAGCCAAACAAATACTGAAGAAATAAGAATAAACTCTACGTAACAAGAGCAATGCCCTGTATCCCAAAGAGTCACAGAATTATGGAATTCTTAGGCTTGCAAGGGACCTCTGCAGATCAACTACTCCAACTCCCCTGCTAAGATAGAGTCACCCAGAGAAGGTGACACAGGAATATGTACAGGTCAGTTTTGAGTGTCTCCAGAGAGGGAAACTCCATAACCTCCCTGGGCAGCCTGTTCCAGTGCTCTGACACCCTCGATGTAAAGGACTTCTTCCTCATGTTGAGGTGAAACTTTCTGTGTTTTAATTTAGGGCCATTGCTCCTCATTGTGTTGATGGACACCTATTACCGCGATGCCTGTTATTTCGGCTTATCCCGGTAATCAGTCGAGACGCAGAATTAATGAGAGCTGGAGTCCGAAAGTTCTTGTTCAGAGCAAGGGCGGAAAAAGGGGGAAAACCCTTTCGTTTAATTCTTATATACACTTTTAGAAATCACAGATCATTGGAGAAAGTTAACACTTCCGTCTAACTATATTGGTTACAAGAAGTGTCCGTCAAAGGGATCTGTGTCCATGGGAAAGGAATGTAAAAAGATAATTTTTACAACAACATAGCTATGTTTACAGAAATCGTCCTTGAGACTGTCTAACAGAGAAAACTAGCTATTTTACAGTGAAAAATGGGCAACAGACACCACTGTAAAGAGCGGCACCATCCTCCTGACATACGTCTTTGAGATATTTATATGTATTGATGAGATCCCCTCTCGGTCTTCTCCAGACTAAATAGACCTGGCTCACACAGTCTCTCCTCATAAGAGAGATGCTTCAGACCCCTCATCATCCTTGTGACCCTCCAAGGATGCTTCAGTAGCTCTTTTGTCTCTCTTGTACTGAGAAGCCCAGAACTGGGCAGAGTTCTCCAGATGTGGCCTCACTAGGGCTGACCAGAGGGCTGAGCTAGACCCCTCAACCTGCTGGCCAAACTCTTCCCCATGCACCCCAGGATAACATTGGCCCTCCTGATTTGTGATCCACCAAGAGTCCCAGGTCCTTCTCCATAGAGTTGCTCTGTAGGAGGTCAGACCCAGCCTGTACCTGGCACTTGGGGCTGTTCCTCCCCAGGCGCAGGACCCAACACTTGCCCTTGTTGAACCTCATTAGGTTTCTTTCTGCCCAACTCTCCAGCCTATCAAGATCCCATGGAATGGCAGCACAGCCTTCTGGTGGATCAGCCACTCCCTCCAGTTTAATGTCATCACGAAACTTTTCTAAATTGCCATAAACATTCACAAGACCGAAATGCTGATACATCTTGTTAAGACTGTGTAATTTTCTCTAATGCACACAGAGGATTATGGTAAATTTTTAGAGGACTCTGACCTGTCCAAAGTACTACTGGATGTTTTTGGATTTTACTGGTTTTTGCAAGATGAGTAGTTCAGGCCAATAGAGTTGCCATTAACATGCACAAGATTGCTATGAATATAGAATAAGGACCCTGATATTTACAGAGAACAGGCACCATCTTGGTTAATTTAAAGATCTCCTGGCAAAATGAACTTCTACCATGATTTCAAAGAGCAGTCTCCAGAAGGGCTGGTTATTGAGAGATTTGAATCCAGTTTCCAGTCATGGTTATTGGAGTGTTCAAATGTTAATTTGTAAGTACCTGTCTTGAATCTCTTTCTGTTCACAGGAAAAAAACCTGGCAAATAAGACCCTTATAGATTTGGCCATTGTTCAAAATTGCCTTCTAGACTGTGTAACCGAGGCTTATTTTTATGCTTGAACTGCTGAACTGCTTGCGTGCCTGTCTGCTTCACAGTAAAAAAATTAAAATCTAGATCCGTGTTCTTAACTGTATGCTAGTCTCTAAATAGTTCTTAAGCTATAAAAGTAAAGCTTTCAAATAGTAAATTTGAAAAATTTAAAAAAATCACAAGGACCTCTTAAACTAATAGATGACATATAATTAAATCTCTTTTTATTTAAAAATTAAGTTCAGATTCTGAGTTTAAAGTTAGAATTAAAACCATATATTCTAAGCAAACCAATTCTATAGAGAAAATTTTGTGCATAAGTTTTGAAACATAGTAAGTCCACTAAAGTTTTCTTTTGTTGTCATTTTTATATGATCGGGATTTTACATCAAATCTTTGACGCAAAATCTTTGACACCAAAGCGAGAGATCAAAAGGAGTCTGAGGAAAAGGTTAAAAAGCTGGTGTTGCTTAATAATTCTAGCTGGACAGAAAGATCATTACCAATAAAGAACAAAGAGGAAGATGCGTAGCGAGTGAAGGCTGGCCAATTTATATGTTTTTGTCCTTTGTCCTCCACATACAATTTTCTACTTTCTTTCACTGGCATTTTCCATATATGAAATTATATGCCTGGTATATATGCTCCTATTCTCATAGTTTTGCTGTCAAGCAATGTATTCATGCATTGCATGAATACTCATTTGCCCAAAACTATTATGCCCACAAAAAAACAGTACAAGAAAAC
Source organism: Climacteris rufus (assembly GCA_013398175.1). Lineage (NCBI taxonomy): Eukaryota > Metazoa > Chordata > Aves > Passeriformes > Climacteridae > Climacteris > Climacteris rufus. The sequence goes on from VZRZ01000658.1 coordinate 184,362, forward strand.
AAAGTCCTGATTTTATATACTTCCACACAACTTCCTGCTACCTTACTATACAAATCCAGGCAAAGCAGAAATCTGTACAAAATGCACTCAGGTAGAAGTGTTTCCTAGCCATATTCAGAAAAAAACCATCAGAGAAACTCACTCTTTTTCTTTGTTTTTTCTCCTGTTATTAATCTCCTTTTTATCCCTCTTTTTTTAAATGATTTTCTTAGATATGGATTGTTTGACTCAATATATTTCAAGAGAAGTCCTGAAGACTTTTGGCAAATTTTGCAAAGCTAACAAAAACGTTGTTTATTTTATAATTGTATCAAAGTTTGAAACCTTTCCTTATATCCTCTCTCATTTCCCCATACACACCACATTTTAAGAAATGCCATACATAGTTTTGTGATGGCATTGCATTATTATCCTGTTTAGTATAGTATTCAAAAAGAAAGAAAAAAAGCATTGCAAAACAAAGGAAAGCTTTAGAAGCTTCTGCATTCCTAAGCTTTAATTAGAATTGAATCACTTGGTCTATAACCTTAGTAGTGTTCTCAGTTTTCTGGGAGATTATAACTGGTAGCTCATTAGACTGTTTTTCACGTTAATTTACTGAAAAGGGTGATGTATTTATAATACAGCTTGTAATGCTATAAAATGGCTCATCAATCTGTTTTATTCTTGTAAAGTCCACATAAGGCCACTAGTCTGTTACTGGCAATAAACTTTTGGTGCATTTTCAAAAGACCTGCACATTACATAGTGATTTACAGACCCTGTCCTAACACGATACTAACAAGGCAAGGCATAACTCGGTCGACACTATTGAAAAGCATAATTACATCATGTGACTATGACACACATAAAGACAAGAATACTTTGTTCTTAAGTATAACACAGATTTCAGAAGATCTGGCAAAATACAACTACCACTTTTATATTTGCATCTCTGCTGTTCCAGAAAAATTAAATACAGTACCTGCTTCTTTTATCTCTATGTTGTAATACTTAAGTTATATGGCATTCTTATTGCATTGTCTATCTTACCAAACTTGTGAATGCATATCACCATAAATAAATTTTTTATCATCTGGGAAACATTAACATCTCTGAATGTTAATGAACTACACCACACTCAATACTTTGTTGTAGAATAATTAAAAAATGCCATCGATTTTTAAATATTTTATTTTCAACCTAAAAACAGGTTGAAAAATTAACTTAAAAACCAAAATTAAATTATTCCATAGCCTCACAAAATTACAAATAATTTTATCTCCTTTTTTTGTTTCAGTGAAACTGATTTTTTTAAATATTGGTTTTAAATATGAGAAAGTATATTTAATAACAACAGTACTAGAGAGGGCATAAGGAATAGAAAAGGTGCCTCTCCAGCTCTTTATAACAAATAGAAACAGTTTAAAGAGGGGAAAGCACAGGTTCTGCTTCAATATTAATCATCTTCCTGGTGATAGGTAGTGATCTAGTATAAAAGAACTCTTAGAAATTTTTCTTAAGACTGGATGGTTGTCAGAATGCCACATGCAGCTTTGAAATTACAAAGTCTTCAAGACAGCTAATTGAAAAAGTTTCAGTTGTACTCTTCTCTCAAAAGTCTAGGCAATTAGATAATTTTCTGTCAATTTCAAATTGTTTGCAATGCATATCTCCTTTGCAGTGACTGAGGAAAAAAAGGGAAACTAATTATAAATGGGGCAAATAAACATGCAAAAAAACCACTATGAAAAGCACAAAGAAAGTAATAACAAAAGAAAAAAATTATTTTCTGGCAATATATTTTCATTACTGCTATAACAGGGTTTTGATGGACCAATGAAATATTTCCAATCATGATGAGGCCCTCTGAAGCAAGTTTTTTGTGTGCTCTCTACCATACAGTAAGTAACACCTTTTTTGAATGAACAGCCGTAATAACACGGTAATATGCTTACAAAATCTTAGATAGAAAGCATTAACCAAAATATGCGTTTTTTGAGTAAAGTGTTCAAAGTTATATGAATTTTCAAAACTCGCAAGTTTCAAAAGTGATTTTGTCTAGTGAAACTTTAAAAAAGCTGTAATTATGCCGTGATTCTTCAGGGATTTCTATTACCAATCTGCTTCATCTTTTTCCAACATGACAAAACTACTCTAACTTGGTGATATAGTATTTCTATATCTATATTATTATAACATAATATGGTTAAGTGACAGACTTCAACAGAAACATAGATAGATCTAGATAATTGATAGTTTATAATACAAAGCAGAAAGAATCTCTGGTAGGATCAACACTTTTTTCTTGGAAAGCTGCATACAGTAAGGAATGTACCTTCAAGTTAAAATAGTAACTAAATAACAGCCATAACAAAAATAAGTGACTCTTTTTAAAGCAAAGCAATTCTCTAATAACCTATCATTATAACTTCTGTACACTCCTTTCTCCATTTATCCTTTTGAGTTTTCTTCATCTGTTAACTACATTAACTTTCTGCTTTAAGTAAAATACAAGTGAAGCATGCAAGGAAATTTAGATAAAATATCCTTACACAGTACTTTTCTCTCTGTTCTATAAAGCATCTTACACATTATAGATAACAAATACTGCTCAAATTATTAAATAGTCAGAGGACCAACAGCATTGCATTTCAAGATGGGGTTTTAAATAATAATAGGATTAACTAAGATACCTACAGTGATTTTTGTGCTCCATAAACTCCCACAGCAAAAAATCATTCACCAAAGGATGATGGCACCTGGTGATGTGCAATGTCAGAACACAGAGCTTTATTAAAACTTGGCTGACGAAGGTAACTATAGACAGATTAAGGCTTTACAGAGATTCTCTACCGTCACAGATGCCAAACCACCTATACTTGTTGGAGTCAAATTTTTTACTCAAGTTAACTTTTTCGATAGGGATAGTATTCCTTAATAATGATTTATGTTCATCACCAAATGAGGGTGTTAGGGCTGGGGACGGGAACAGAAAGATGTTTCAAAAGAGGGAAATAACATCGGTAAAACGATGAAAGAAACGCCTAGAGAAAGATACCACATAACACTACTGCACTGAAATGAATTGTAACAAAATGCATGAGAATGTTTAAAGTCAACTCATACATTTCCCAGAAATGTGGTCATGTTTTTACATGTACAATATGTCTGGGTCATTTTACTATACTAACACAAATAATTAAAATTCTATTAAAATGTTTCTGCCTGTGATTAGTGCAAAGTGGGCTTGTTTCTCACTCTTCCCACCAGGCCCATAAAAAACAATGCCAGTGCTTTTTCTTTGTGAGAAGTAGCACTGGAGGTTGTTTTATTATTATTATTATTACTCTAGTTGCTCTTATTTTCTGTAGACAGTGCTTGAATTCTTGAATGATTAAGTAGAATTAATGTTTCTTGAATGTTGAAAAACTGAAAAAAATCAAATTCTCTGTCATAGGAAATGTGGTGCAGAACTGCTATCGTGGACCTCTGGAGGGAGAGATGGGAGCTGTTTCGGCAGGCTTGGGTTTCTCTCTGTTTATGTGAAACGGACATTGGCATATCTTGCCTGGACTTTTCCTGTGGGGTTCATATGGTAGGCAGGGTGGGGAATAGTTGTCTGAGCCATACCAAGGTCAGCCTGCTAAAGCTGACAGTTTCTGTCTCTGTACAAAGAAAAGAATCAATACTTTTGGACTACGGCTGTGCCCTCAGTGTAAAACAACAAACATGCAGCGTCTGACATGTTTCTAGGTGATTTGTGGCAGAACCTCTTGTCTGATCTGTATCCAGGAGCTGCTGTGTTACTGCTCTGTGCTTTTCTTCTCTCTCTCGCTCCCCCCAGCTCTGTGATGTCTAATACTTTACTCAGGTACAGAGGCGTGTGTTCTACCCTACAGCTACTTGTCACTCAATAAATCACACCTACAAGCACAGTCTGCACATAGTGATCTGGGCTTTAACAAAGGATCAGAGGGACAAAGTGCAGGCAAGATACTGTAATTATAACAAAAATAAAACATTCAGGGGGTTGTAGCAAAGGCACGGGCTCCCAGGCACTAATAAAATGTTATTAGAATTGCAGTTTTGTTTCAGTCCTTCAGGTTTCATTTTTAACAAATTTTCCACCTTAGATTCTCTTGTTCATCATCCTTCCAAGCTAAAACCAAAGTTTGGGGAGATGACATATTTTTGTGTGTGTATATATATGTATGTATGTATGTATTTATCTATGTACGTATGCATATATATATTTTCCTGGATAACAGTATAACAGAATAACCCTGTGATTCACACTGTGGGTCACCTACAGTCAGAGCCAGTATTAAATCCTTGATTTCTTTATGTCCATTTTCAGACAAGTTCTGTTAGAACAGAACTCTAAATACAACCAAAAGCAAAACCAGCACTAATGAAACAGTTACTTGAACGTAATTTGAACACCATTATTTGAACAGTCTTGAACCAATCAAGGTTTATGCAGTATGCATTTGTTTTGTCTGACTGTGTAATTTGTGTAGAAACATTTCCTCAGTAAAACTTTAACATATATCTGACAGGAATAGCTGCCTTGGCAGGAGTTTTATACCAGGCCTGTTTTTCCAGGTACATTACTTCCCATCAGTTAACCACTTAGCCAACTCAGATATAAGTGCAATGGACAATTATCACCCATTCTGAATATTTTAAATGCATCCACTCATGTTAATATAGCCATTTCAGTCAAATCAAACAGCTTGTAATGCAGGGTGAGTGACTCACCATCATAGAGTTTTCATGAAAAGAACGTGGGTTAGAGGAGCTCTAGCTTCCTTCCTATTCTGTTGGCAACCAACAGGCCACGTTTCCTCACCCACATACTGCAACAGCAGTGGATCAATATTTGTGGTTTAACAACAAGGAGCCACCAATCATCATATGAATGGTTAAAATGTGTCTGCATGCAAACTGCTTTTTAGACTGGCTGGGTCACAAGATCAAAGCCTGTATACTGGATTTAGTGCTGGGGGATGAGATCTGATTGGGAAGAAGCACAGAATAAGGGGGAAGGAGATACAATCAAGGGTTAGGCAAACTCTGGAGCAAATGCTTCTAATTCATACTGGTTTTAGAGAAGTGAGATCACCACATCTGCCCTATGCAGAACAGTGGCAAGCTTCCACATACATCCTTTTGCTGGTCCTCATTAAATCAGCATCTCACTATTCACGGAAAGAACAAGCAGCTTTGCTTGCATATTTTAATGAACAAAGACTTATTTAAGCACAGTCATTACAAATGAAATTCATGCTGATGAGCTTGCAAAGGGTCAGCACTTTCTGACTCGGAACAACTGACCTTCTGCCCATAGCATACTTGCTGATTTCTCCCACTGAGGAAAGCAAAGGACTATCACACTTGCTTGCCCACACACAACAGAAATTATGTCACTGTCCCAAAACACCGATATTTTCTTGAAGCACCTACTATTGCTGACCTGAAGACCACCCCTGAATAAACAGAGGGAAAAAAAAAAAACCGCTCCACAGAAAACAATGTTAGAAAGTTAACAACAGTCCTAAATCTGCTGAACATTTACTGCTGGCCTGAATAACTCCAGATGGTCCAAGGAGAATATCACTTTTTGATCCTTTAACTTAATACTCAAAACCACAATTAGAGCCCTGAATGTCAAACTCGTAATGATTCCCTTACTCTTCAAAATTCTGGCTAACTGGCTACACACTGTGACCCTTTCAACAACAGATCCAGTTCTTTCCTCAAGCTTTGTGAATCTGTACACAATTGGAGCTGTCTACTGGGAAACGACTGCATTTGCCATATGGTTGTCCTCCAAATAAACAAACAAAAATGATCCAAAACAAGAATTCTCACATTCTTTTTCTCTAGTAATCATAAAAGTCCCATGGAAGTCATAAGTATGATACTTCACAATGAATATACCAAAATAGCCCACATGCTGTTTTTCATTGAAGTAGATGGAACTCACTGATTGCCAATTAAAGTCCAGTAAAGGACTTTTCTCCCTTGGTCTTCCTAACTATCAATGCATTGCTTTTGATTTTCAGAAAGTGAATACCACATCAAAAAGTAAAAAGGTTTTCCATGGTTTGTCCAAACCATTCATGGTTTTCCTAGGAATTAAGCCAATTTACAGATTGAAATGAGTAATTCTTCTCCCACATTTAAAGTCATTCATACCAACGCAACACAATCAAAATTCAGGTTAAGGGGAATGTGAAGTGGTAAAGACAAGCAGCAGAAACGTGTCACAAAACGTGCAATAAAACTACAACAGCACTTTGTACACTGTCTCTGAAGATGCAGAAGCTTTGTGCTGGCTTTTCAAAATGTGACATACACCAGGTACGCTGCAAATTCAATCACATTTCATACAGCAGCAGATTAATGATTTTCAGCAAATATATGTACAAGCACATCCCCAACTATTCGTAACTCACATGCTTTAAGTCCAAGAAGGCTTTAATCCATAACGTTCTTGCACACATGTTGTTTTTCCACAATAAACTGTTCTTCTACAATTAGCACCAGTGATGCCTGGTAGACAGTAACCCAAAACATAACATGACAGATAACTGTGAATTTGATTTCATAAAATGTCTGGATCCAACCTTATTTTCACATTTTACATTGGAACTTAACAATAAATTTGGCATATACAATTTTAATACAGGATACTCTGATATATATTTGGCAAAACTGCTATGGTGTTTTTATTGTACTTTGTTTTTACATATCCAGGCCTCAATACTGTGACGTTTTAAAAACCCATTTAACTATATACATGTAGAAAACTGTACAGATCTCAAAGTCCTCTGCATCCTCAGAATGTCTGTCTGTGCTGAGACCCTCAGTCTTCTGTCTGAGCAACGCTCCATAGAAACACTAATATATGTGTCTATTTTTAATATGTGAAAAACTTAATTACTATAGATTTAATTGTATCACTGGGTAACCTCTTAACGACTATGGATTTCACTTCACTTCATTATCTACTTCAGGGATACATTATTCCACTTTTTAGAATTAGGAAATTCTCACCTCTTTTACATATTAATTTTGCTTCTATTGGATTTCATTCTATGTCATTTTAAGTTATATATTATCTCACTATAGTGTTCTTGGATACTCACATCATAACATGTACTTTTGCTCTTGGGCTCTGAGTTCCACAGGTTACCATAATTTTTATCTCATCTTCAATTCTCTACTTCATTTCCTTCTAGTAATTTTGGTATCCCCTTAATCTTTCTCATGTCACTTGCTGAATTTCCCTCTCTTTCTCTCTTCCCACCCCTCCTTCTTTTAATGTGTGTGCATGCCATGTCATAGGGACATACTTCCTATTATATGTAATTCAAAAATATTAAGAAGAGAGAATTACTACATAACAGACCTCAAAACATAATAATGACACACAATATAATTAACAGATTATTTGAATTTGTATGTGCTATACTGATAATCTGTATAGAAAGATATGTTAGCAAAGCAGGTATCAAATGTGCATTTCTTACAAATATCATTGGCCACCTTTCATTCCGAACAAGACCAGTCATCTAACCCAAGCAGACTCCTGAAAAGTATTTTCAATTACTTTTTCCACAGTCTTGCCTTTTTTTTTTCCTTTTAAATCGACAGTTGCTCCAAATTGCACATTGTAGGTACCAATATTCACTAAACCAGACATAATGCATTTTTATAATCTTCCACTGGTTAAATATGTACAGATGGTATGCATTGTTAAAATACAAATTCTAGGGGCACTTTATATTGACAGTTACAGTGTAAGTAGAGATCATGCACCCTGACTTCGAAGTACATTACAGAAACAACCTTGAAAAGATGCATCATGATGAAACAAGGACTTCCGTTTCATAAAATTGAAAAATTGTCAAAACGAGGTGAGAACAAAATTGATATTAAAAAAGACAGAAACATCACCTACACCAAGCATCAAGCAACAAATCTTCAGAAAACTATTTTATAAGCTAGGCAGTTTGTTTACATTTGTCTAATGTGGTACTGATTTTCAGTTTAAGAGGTGCAAAGTGCATTATTGCTCCTTTAAGAAACATAACCTTTAGCAAGTAAGCATTAGGAAGGTTAAGGAGTGAAGACATTTCTAGCAGCTGTTAGCCAAAGGGCATATAACAGACTTGCCATACCACATAATTTTAGTCAAATTATGAGGTTTTGGTCAATAACTAGTGAGCAAAGTGATCACATTCTATTAAATTTTGCTATTATTATTGCTGGAAAATTAGGTTATGTAAGATCATTACAGCTATCTTTCTGTGCACTGCCCTGAGCCAAGTCTACGTCCTACCGTGGAATGGACTACAGAGGCCTACCAAAAAGAGTTCAAATCTTTCAGTTGTTGATAAGGGTCTTTGATATTTCACATTTAGTTTCAAATAGGAACCTATTATAAAAACGACACTTTCTATGTTTATAACTAAAATGGAAAAGTATTTGACAGTAAGTCATTGGCTAAAAAAAAAAATTTAAAATGCATCTGCAAGAACCATTGTAATAGTTATATACCCAGATACATATACACACAAACACTTTTTTTTTTTTTACCATAATATGACTGGCTTACCACTGCAAGACATAAAACTTAGGTTTGTGTTTACACTGTACCTCTGACTGGAACTTGGATAAAGCTACTGTTGCTAGCTGGAATAAAATGTACACTGTAATATTGTTGACATTACTCATGTTGGACAGACTGTAATGTAAATATACATTTTGCTACAGCTAGAAATATGGTTTTGATAGATTCTTAGATTTCAAAATGATTGTAACTCAGAGTAGATCTCTGCCAAAATGATTTGATATTTCACAACAATATAAATAAAAAATATATGACAAGGGATCAAATCTGGATCCAAGTAACTTGACCTAGTGGCTTATGGTATTGTAGTTTTTCTCCAAATTCTCCCACAATTTTCATACAAAGGAAAATATCTCAGGCTGCGCTGAGGGGAACAGAATTAGTAACAGTATCAACGTGTTGAGATTTTAAAAGACTTTCATATTCATCAGCTATTCATAAATCACAGTTCACATTTTTAGGTCATAGTGTAATTTTGAGGTATATACAATACTTCATCTATTGATTGGGTTGATTGAATACATTGAATCAGTATTACTAGATAAAGGATGGCAGAGAATAAGATACAAAGCAAACATTAAGCTATAGATTTCACTTTTTCAATCCCGAGAATCAACAGTTTTCAAAGTAAGCTTCCATCTCATCTCCCCACAGTACACTTGAAGCCAGGAGTATCTTATTGCTCCCAGGTGCACTTCAGATTCCATTTTGCCTGCAGAAGCTGTTCTGGTTTTGCCCACAAAGTTGCGTCATGAACCTCTGATGCCATTTTGTTATGTCTTCTTACCAGCATTTGGTTCCACTGGTACACTCTGTTATCTGATAACAAATAGCTCTCATAGATCTCCTAAACGCTTACCAGATTTCATTGTGAATAAAATGAACAGAATCACCTCATACTACTATTAACCATCCAGGAAACCTCCAAAAATGTCCAAAAAACTCAGCTGCATTGCTTCATTTCTAGTTTCCTTCCTCAGGATCTTCCTGGTTGGCTGTCTTTGACATGACAACAGAAATTTCTAAGGAATGTGCACAGAAAAATGAAAATTGAACTAAATACATGCAATTTTAGCTAACATTATTCCAACCCTTATTTTAAAGCCTTTTCCTTATTTCTGGATCAGTGAGCACATACAGTTCCTGATAAACCACACAAATGGTTGGCATGAAGCATGAAGACAACAGCCCACTCTGGGATCCATCCATTGTAAATATAAGGTTTGTTCTATGTTTGCACAATACCCAGATTCCTGGCCCATAACTGCAACATCTCTGCACCACTGCAGTACAAATAACTAACACAGTCATAACAATAAAGAAAAATAGCTTTTTTTAAAAAGCAGTTAAACTTATTTCTACACTAGTGCTCCCAGTTATTCAAGTTGGTGACAGCATGCAGCACTGGCATTTGTTTCCAGTTTTGGAGACTCTGGGCTTTTCCTCATTACTTCTTGTACAGCACAGAAAAGAGCAGAAAGGGCACTGTGTGGTTTCTACAGCTATACAAGTGAATACAGCATTAAAGAATTTAGCTTCACCCTAAGGCCTTCTGCCTTAATCTTTGATCTTGTTTCATCTGCTTATCCACTGTCTCTTACCTGGTAATTTATGAAAAGAAATGCATAAATAAAAGTATTCCACTATTTAATCAATAAAATAAGCAACAAAAAATAAACCACAAAAAAATCGTGTTACCTCACTTCCATTATAATTCACGAAGAGTCTTTACATAATTCCATCTTCAAAGTCAGACATTTGCAAAATTTAGCAGCTATCACCCACCTCTGAAATGCAAAATCATATGCAGATCCCCTTCAGCTAGCTACTGTATGATCCCAAAAGCATGCCCCAAGTAGCACATCCCAGCTTATTTACCAGTCTCCAGCATCCCCACTTGAAAAAATGGAGTGAGACTAGACAATCCCTATGGGTCGCTTCCAACTTGAGACATTTTATGATTCTATGAAGAGAAAATCTTGTCCTCAGACAATTTCAGCTTAAATGAGTCTCTGTCCTTTCCTGGTGGCATCTCAGAGGATGGGGAGATAGAATGCAGTTGTTGTCACTCTGTGGCAGAATGCCAGCTACCTCTTTAGACACTAATTTTTCATACCCATCCATCCTGGTTTACCTGCTCCCTTAAACCTTCCATACAGGAACAAAGTACATCTACACGTGAGAAAGAATACCTAAGGAACAGAACTCAAGCACCATATAAATTAAGTATCCACATTTATTTAACTTTTTAAAACGTAAAAAAAATGAAAACCAGGTGGGAAAAGGTAGATTCAAGATAAAGAATGTGGCTTATGTGAGCAAATGATAGATTTTTTCTTTTTTTCTCACTTTTACTGAAAGAAAATTATTGTCTTCAAGATTAATTTTTCACAGTTCTAGCAGTGATATCTATCCAATTATTGGTTTAATTTTTAATTTAAATCTAACAAAAAACTCCACAAAATACTTTGCCAACTCCACTTCTTTCCTGTTTATGCCATTCCAGTTTTCCATTATAAAGCTCAGCTCCACTTGATATATATTTCCATTTCAGTACAGGCAGAGTAATAGCTAGCCTGACTAACTTCTAGAAAGCAGATCATTTCTAACTCAGATTTGTCTACATGGCTCAGCTAAGTGAAAAATTTGTGCTTAGTTTCATTGACATGTTTAAGGCCTTTCAACAGAAGCTCAGGTATAATGCTACAACGAATTTGTACCCTTATTGTAGTGTGGTTTTATTTTTTTTTTCTCATTAGGAACACACCAAACAAATCACTTATGGATATTTTGTTCAAAAAGCCTTCATCAACTACTGATTCACAAACAGTAATGAGACATACTCCTAATAATAAAGCTAGTGCTAAGAGAGAGATCATTACTAAAAGGTTGCTCCATATAAGAAAATCTGGATGCAGATGCAACAGCCTTTATGCTTAAATTTTCCAGTAACTTTTTTTTTAAATTAGCATTAAGCCAGACATTTTTCATTTATTAGCACAGAATAAATCTAAAAGAACCCTTCATGTTGTTATGTATGGAGTTCTACTGCATCAGTTAATTTTAAATTGGAATAAATCAAGCACAATTCAATGACAGTCTAGGAATGCCTGCCACTAATTTCTGAATTCATGAAAATAATATTTGTGAATGTGTCACATTGGTTTTGTGCTACCTGTTGATGCCATACAGGACAGCATGTTTCAAATCCTCAAAAGAAATACATACACATGGTAGCAAAGCACCAGGAGTATGCAAACAGGCACACAAACAATGCCTACAGTGATCTAGAAAAAGTTACACTGTTTTTTGTCTGCAAGCTGCCACTGAAATGGCACTCAGAACAACCTCATTTTTTATTTCTTTAATGAGGATTAAATACTACTGGTCTGCTTTTCATAATTCCTAGGTTTCCAAAATGTCACTGAAAACAGTAGAAGATGCAGGTGCCTTGTACAGGACACTCAGGGCCCACATAATGTCCATTAGCTCTCCTGTTCAAAGTCACAGCCCAAATCCTACCAGTACTCCAAATCTGTAACTGAGTGAACATAAGTGCTGGTGTCAAATGTAGAGCAGTTCTGTGGATCTGTCAGTTACTCAAATGCATGCATTTTGACTTCTACTTCATTGTTTTATCCAGTAATGAAAACAACTCTGTCACAAACTAATGCAGCATTTGAGGGAAGTTTCTTGTACAACTTAACCAGTGATTTTATGGTTAGCTGCTAAAACCACGATCTGTCTGAACTTCAAAGAACACCTCTTTGGTTTACATAAGGAATATCTAATAAACTTAACATGAAAGTGAAATATTTTTTGTACCAAAAAATACAACACAGCACTGCCCACAAATGGTGAACTTTGATGTGCCTTGAGAAAGCAATGTCTGGAGGGTATTTGTACTTAATGAGGCAGGGGACAACGGGTTAAAAGAGTACAATTCCCATCTTAGGAAAGAAAAAAAAACAGTAAACTGTAACTGGGAGTGGAGCATGTAGCTGTTTTATCCAAAAGTTTGAGCAACTTTCTTCAGAGTTCTGTTGTAAGACTTGACAAACAAAAAGACCCCAACAGATCTCAAAAATATAGCAAGAAAACTTATTTGATAGTCACAATATTTGTGTTATTACATCACAAACCTCACGCAACAGCTTTACAAAAAAAGGCAAGTTGACTTAGAAGTGCATTTATTTTCAATGCACAAAATAGGTTCAATTAAAATGTCTAAATATTTTTTAGCCTAACAGAGGATTTCAGAAGGCGGAGATGACTTATTTATTCACGTGAAAGAAAACACGGTCCTTAAAATAATATTTCATAATTATCAAAGTAACTTGAACAGCATTACACTGCAGCTAGCACATTAACATTTATATCTGTCTAGTACAGCCATCCTCGCCTCCCATTCTCAGAGTTTACTTTCAGACTTAGTCTGCTAAGTTTTAACAATGTCTGCAGCACTATCTGTTCATTCTGTGGTTATTTTGTTCCTTCTCACTCCTACTCTATTCTGACACAGTTCAACTCAATTATTTAACTAATCTAAAACAAACACACACACAGAGTGTTTCACAGAAATATCTCTTGGTGTATATTAGCTCAAAGAGAATAGTCTGGGGAACACAAAACTCTTATTTATTCATTTTCTAGTGACATTACTGAAGAATTATTTCTTCACAGCTTCCAGAAGGATGAAAACAAATGTAGTTGATGTATGATAGGGATTAGGCAGAAAGAAAGTGACAGTATAGAAAGCCAGAGTGTAAACTGCAGGAGTTCCAAAGGCCCTGCAAAACGAAAAAGTCCTCCTTTTGAAGGGATGGGGAGAGAATTCTAGTATCTCAGACATGGCAGAAACCTCTAAAGCCAAAGGTCTTCATTTTGCTTTCTGCAACTACATGTCAGTAAAACTACAGGCCATATATACACTGCAAAAACATTTCAAACATATTCAGTCTGAGGTATTACCTATGCTACAGCTATTAAAGCACTCTGGGAAAAAAATATATTTAATATGCTTTTCATTCAGAAATACTGAATATTTCAAGTGTCCAAACCCAAAGTTTTCAAATTCACTGGCCTACAGTTCAGCACATACAGACATAACAAGATCCTTCAATCTGACATGCACCACTTTTCCATTTTACCTGGAATCTCAATCTGGAATTTCAACCAGGGTTGAAAGTGCTGAGCACCTCCAGGACTCAGGCTCTGTTCAGCCAGTTTCCTTACAGAGCGCCGGCATTCGCTTTCCAACTCCCACTCCCACATGCTTTCTTAACAGTTTCCCAGCATTCCACAGACTGCTCTGATACAAGCCTAGGTTTGCTGATAACCACAGCATCAATTTCTTCTTACAGGCGGAAGGAAGGACTGGTACAATACTCACAGTTACGAATTTTATAATCTTTTGGGTCAAAGTCATATGTATATAACTTTTTGTTATTGCAAGCTCTTCCTTAGTATTTTTACACTAACGTAACCAGTTCCTTCACCTGCAGGGTATGCAATGAGAGGTTTATGCTCTACAAACACTGGTGATCTGTATACTGTCTTTCCTGTGACCAAATATCATTTTGCACCACCTCCTGTACCACTGCATCCTGTTTGAGCAGTCTTAGACAAGACAAAGTGACTTACACAAAATACATTTGATTTTAGTGATGAAAATAATTTTAAAGTCCAAAAGAATAACTGATTTTTTTGAAAAGGACTATTTTCTGAAGACTGACTCCCTCAAGGGAAATGGAAAAATTAACCAGGGATGCCAGACCTATGTAACCAAAAGGTATCCACTGGAAATTCAAGTACTCAGATGTTAAAGCACCCTCATTTCCAAATAGGAACTGAACAAAGAAAACCGGAATTTCAAAAACAGGCAACTGCACAATGGAACAAAATTTATCACAATTTTAGAAGCTGACTGTAATCAAGGCAGAAGAAATTCAGAATCATTTACCCATGCTCTCTTCTGCTCACAGGAAGAAAGCCCAATAATAATTTGCTGATAACTGGCGAAATTTCAAGCAGCCTTCCAGCAGCATCACTGTGAGCAGCCTACCAGCACATACATATGCTGACAATACCCAAAGCATGGGCTGTGACCTCTGCCTGAGTGTCCTACATTCAGCTAGAGGCTTGCAGTATTATTCCAGTTGCCAAAAATTTGTCTGAGCTAAATCTGTAAATTTTTGTAGTTTCTTAACTTTGGAGATGCCCATGACCACTGTTTTCAACCATTTCTTCTTTCTATAGGCCACTGGTCATCAAAGTCAATTTATACCTGACCACTTTTAGAAAGAAGTGTGTTTGCATTTAGTAACTATTTAAAATAATTTAACACCTATTTAAAATAATTTAACAATGTGTACAGCCATCTTCTCTGTATATTTATGAATGCTCATAATTCCTTATTTGAGGAACATCTAAACAAAAAACAAACTGAAATCTTTTAGCCAACACTCTTTTATTTTTTTCCAACCAGTTCAAGATTACATATTTACTTATTTACCTGAAATCCTGTGCACTATTATTTTGTCATTTAACAAGACAGTTGATGCAAAGTGGTGAAAATCCCATTTCAACAAATTCTCCTTCTACCTTCAACAAAATGAAACTAACACAATTTTAAAAGCATGTCTCTGCATAGGGGTCCGAAATGCTTATTTGTAAATATCTCTACTATAGCCCAGTTCCAAATGTATCAGACTGATAGGTACAGAATAACGGGTAAGTTGTAACAAAAGTTCTGTTCACAAGATAGGTTTTTGTTTGGAACCTGCAAGGTAAGTTTTGCAAATCATGCATCAAAACATCGCTTGCTTTATCTGTCATCATCATCATCAGGTGTGATCTTAAGTAAAACTTTATCAAAGTAACACGCCACTTTCCTGCACGCTGATTTTACAAAACTTACTCTCTGAATGTTGTTCTACATTATGTCATCACACTGTAACTCAGTTCATTTACAGTATCTGTTTCACTTCTACTCACAAGCTAATATAACTCATTTCTTTTTTTTTAACTGCACACAGACTGCTAGACACATGTGCACAGCAAATGGAATCTGAACTTAGCTTAACAGCCTCATTTATTCCTGATGGTTTAAATTATTTCATCACAATTAATGGCACCCCCTAAGCTTCCTGTGCAGCACTGCCAGATGTTCAGAGACCACAAAGCCACTCTCTTCTTTGACGGCTAGTGACAAGTCGTCCTCTGAAGGACGTTCCCTCAGTGCACAGGCCGGATGACACCTCCATTGCTTAGCACCTCTCTACCTCCCCAAGTAACCATGGTGAAAGAAGGAAGACATGAGAAACCAGTCAGTGCATTAGTAAGGACAAATTAAGTGAAGCATTCTTAAATTGAAGGATCTCATCTCCTCCTACTGGAGTTTCAAGCCCAATTGCTTTGTAAAAGGACAGACAATTGTTTGCCTTGATCTTCAACGTGTGAAGTTTTCAGCGTTCTTTCAAAAATAACTTGTCCTTTCTTTAAAGGGGTAAAAAATTAAAGGAGAAATTTAATGGTAACCACATGGCCAATGATCTCTAGCTTGCAATGTTGTCTCACTATCCCATCATCTTCAAAAGCAGAATGCAAAAAACTCAGAGTCTTAGAAAAGTTTTAGTCACATTCAGCTTGGGTTTTAGGTTTTGTTTTCTTCTCAGAAGTTTCAGATATTTTTCTCTAGGGGAGGTACCTAGACATCTTAGATGGGGGAAAAGTGAAATAGTAAGTCTGGACATGGTAAAAATGAGGATACAACACCACTTCTTAAAAGGCATGGGTAGAAATGGTAACAACTGTACAACTACAACCTTGGAATAACAAAACAGCAAGTGCATTTTTGAGATTAAAATCCAAGTATCTCTACTCTGTTCTTGAAATTCCAGCTACTATTCTGAGCACTTACAGCAGACACTCTAATTTAAAAAAATTGCTGATCTGTGTCAGGGACTGAAGGGCCTCTCAATTTGCCAAAAGTGTAGTCTAAAAACAGAAAGGCCACCTGTGTTAGCCTACCCAATAGGAAGGTCAGGAGCTAGAAAGTCTGTTTCTCTGTCTCTCTTCTAGTTTTTGTTTGTTTGATTGTTTGTTTGGAGGGGGGCTGTGTTTGCTTTGGGGCTTTTTTTTTCATTTTTTTCCTTTTGCTAGACATACTTGAAGGCAGACTTAGAAGGGAGAAATAACCCCTATCAATACAAACTAGATAGCAGTGCCAGAAAATTTTGTATATGAGTCTGAGTATGTGTGTGGTCACTGTAGAGTTATTTCTGCTAAGATAAAAATGAGTTCATCCCATAGATTACTGGAAGTTACTTTGAAGGAAAGTCTCTTCAGAATTTTCCGCGAAATCCAGTAGCAAAACTGGAGGAAAGTGAGAGGTAACACATCACCTACATGCTTTTTTTTTTTCATCTATGTTTTAAAAAGTATTTTAAAATCTTTCACAGCAGAGATATCACTGAGAGGTTTTTTAGCTGCTCATTTCAATCACTCTGTCAGACAATCCTGTAAAATGTTATGCTTTAGCTTCAGCTTTAGGTGGAGGAGAGAGTCATGTAATGTGACAATAATAGGAACTCCTGAGGAGTCTCAAGCTGACACTGCTTTTTCCATATATACATGTATATATATGTGTGTATGAGTTTGTATATGAAATATATGCCAAAAAATAAACCAAACTTGCCTAGATGTGTACAAATGAAAAAAACCAACCTACTCTGAAATGCATTGAGATTTATGGAGAGTCACATGACTTCATTCTGTTGTCTCTCAATGTTTTCTTGGGGAGGAGCTTCTTGGAGGAGTTGAATAAACTTCAAACTCTCAGGTAGGGATGTATAGCCTGTATGTCTCTGGCAGATGTGGAAAGGAGATGAAATGCGCAAGGGAGATTCAAATATCCCATCACTGCAGGTTTGTGAAGGGGAAAGAGCACTGCAAAGATCTCACATCTGGCAATCATTTGTCAATAGCTGGAAAGAGAACGGCAGGAAACTTTCTGGCTCTTGAGGAAGATGAAAAGACAAAAAACATGTGTCACACATGCACAGTACTAGTACAATGACTACTACATTTATTTCCCTGCACCACCTTTTTTTTTTTTAATTTAATGATCTTCAGATACACTTTAATCCATGGTCAAAATCATGCAGTCACTTGACTTGTTAAAGCTGCAGTGTATGTACATTTTTCAAATAAACCCCAGGGCTGATGTTAGAAAATCAAAATCATTCAAGCGTAGGCTGCCTGGTACTTTGGGCAGGAATCCTTGTGGTTTAGTCAATAAACAGAATCTAAATGAAAGACACCACAGTAACTAGACAGTAATGTTTTGAACAGTTCTTAGCACAAAAAGAGAAAGACAGAGAAACAGAGACTGACCAAGTGTCTAGATACAATGCTACCAAGCCCACAGAGATAGTTCTAGTGCAAGCAGTGTCTGTATTTGAGCACAAGGTCTCTTGCTGTTTCTTACAAGAAAAAAAAATTATTTATATTTAGGGCTACTTTTACGGTTCTTCTGTACTTCTGGGTGTGATTTTGTTTGTACTTTTCCCTTCCCCCTCCCCCTTATTTTTTTCCATAGAGATTCTATTTACCCTGCAGAAATATCTGCTAAATAAAACATAAAAGGCTCACTTTGCCTTTTCTGAGCCATAGTGCCAGATTTTACTAACTCGCAAGTATCACATTGTACAATACTGCAAACACCCCTAGGGAAAGCGTCATTACAAACTACAAAAATTGAACAGCTACTGGTACCACTGGTGGCCTTTCACACCTAGCTATCAGTTTATTCCTCTGCCTTTAAGAAGAAACTACTGCACCAGAAGCACGTCTTGTTCCTATGATTCTGAAAGTAAATGCTGCAGTTTGTTTAAGCTGGCAAAATCACAGGATCCTGACAAATTATAACAGGAGCAATATCTCTCCCAAACAAGTCTGATCATGGTTAATTACAACACAGACCAGAGAGCAGCCGCAATTATTCATTATTACAGGAAGTACCTTATTTAAATTGTATGGAAATTTACACTTGTACTTCATTATGCCTGGGAATAGAACTCCACTCACACAAGGAAGGACCTCAAACATCTGAAACATCACAAGATTCTACATATAAACTAGAAGAAAAATGTTGCCTCGATATTTACATCAAGACATAAGAATGGTGATATTTACCAAGTCCAACCGGCATGAAAAACTGTTTTCAAGCAACTCTTTTTAGTTTAATCACAGGAGCTGTGAAGATCAACAAAATGCAATGAAGTGCAAAAAGAAAAAACTCAAGCCTATCCCTATAAAAATTTAGGCAGACAAACAGATAGACAGACAGATGGGCAGAAATGAACATTTTTGTCTACACACAAGTACATATATGTGTCTGTATGGAGTGTTGCACAAATTACATCCATCCTTACAACTGACTACAGTGCTCCTTGATAGCCTCCACAGTACAATAGAGTTTCAGGTTCCAAACTTGCAGACAGTGAGAAAAGAGGGACGGAGAGATGGGGATGTTTCAGGTTAGTCCATCAGTATCACTATATCAATAAGACCATGTCATTAAGTCTCACTAGCACAGGCAAGTGCAGCAGGAATAAAATGAATAGAGAATAAAATGCTTTCATACATATAGGTATGGGTAGGGAAACATAGTGTTAACTAAGCAATGGGACACAGACGTTCTTTTTTCTTTTTCTTTTTTTCACTCCATGTGTGCAACTAAACAATTCTGCTGATTTAGCTTCAATATTTATCCACCAATTAGCTGTATATCAGATGGTGGTTTTACCCATCCCATTTATGCTTTGAGCTATCATCTTACTCTCACTACAATTGAAAAGATAGGCCTCAGAGTGTAAATTTACATGAATCTTTATTCTTGGTAATGTAGGCAGCTTCAAAAACAGGTTTAACTTTATTCTAATACTTCAATATCACAAAATATGACAAAAGATAACTACAGGGATTAGTTAGCCCTGAAAATGGTTTCCTAAAACATCAAAGAAGGTGATTTCACCCCAGATCATTCTCCAGATCAAGTTTACAGCATAGCCCAAGGAACAATGGTGTTAGTAGCAATGAAACAGTGGCATGATTGAGCAAAGGTGTCACACTATACAGAAGCCAGGATGGAGAAAGGATGTGTTTTCTATCAGAGAAACTGATATTCTGAAAATTTCAGAGCAAACAGAAATAAAGCATATAGAAATAATACATCACACTAAAAAGTTCTCTGTCAGGAGTGTATGAGCCCACAAAAGCAATAAACATTTTCAGCTGCTAGATCCCCCTGAGTAGCTGTCCATAAAGTCACATGTAACAGTAAGAGATAAGTAACAGTGACAATAGTCAACACTTAATGAGAGCTTTCCACCTTCAAGACACTGTCTAAACATTAACAAACAACTGCTCTACCAGATATATACCATAAAGACAGCAGGGTTACTATTTACACAGGAAGCAAACTTAAATTACTATTGCAAGTTTGCCATTCTGCTTGCACTTTGGGATTATGTTTGCTTTTATACATTAATAAAACATTATATATGCACTCATAGACATATTAAGATATACACACACTTTTTCAAAATTCTTTACTGTGAGAGTGGTGAGGCACTGAAACAGGTGTCCCAAAGGAGTGATGGATGCCTCATCCCTGGAAGTGTTCAAGGACAGGTTGGATGGGCCTCTGAGCAACCTATTCTAGTGGAATGCGTCCCTGCCCATGGCAGGGGGTTTGGAACAAGATGATCTTTAAGGGCCCATCCAGCCCAAACCATAGTATGATTCTGTGCTCTCTGCTGTCTTGTGTATTCTAACTATTCTAAGTAGGCCATTGGCTACCATGGCATCATCTCCAAGCTCTCCTTAGCCACCGAGGAAAACAAATAAGGCTTGGAGCATGCACACATATAGCTTAATAAGCTTGGACTCTGTGGAAAGCCTCAGGTCTGTTATGAACATACCCCTTCTTTATTACCACTTGACAATAGGGACAAGACATTGTCTTATCTGAGGAGGTTCACAAAATCACATAGTTTCCAGTTAACTAAACATGTTGATGTGGTTGATGTGGTGTTTGTTTTTTCACTTGCTTGATTTGTGTTGTCTTTTTTCTTTAAAAAAACAACAAAAAGGGCAATGAGAGGACTGGACTTTTGGATCAAGGCAAACATTCATATCTCTTTCAATGCTGGAAGTATCTTGTTATTTTTAGTGGAAACAATGTCAGCTTCCAACAACTGCAGACCCAGCTCACAATGTTCACCAGGCAACACCAACACAGACTCTGAGAAAATAAGGTTCTAGCCCACTGCTCTCCCTTCTGACCCACTCAACACTACCAGCTCTGATTCTGCTCAAGGAAACTTTCCAAATGTGCGCTGCAAATCGTCTCTATTGAATGAAATAATGAAAAATATAGATTCTGCAAAAATTCAAACTATGTATGTCTCAAGCAGTACTTTCCTTATTATCATCTTGAGTCATATTTTCAAGTTGGAGTTCTCTACACTGCAGGTTGCCATGTAGGGATAGTAGAGCTAAGACAGAAATGAACTCGGGCAAAGAAAACATCTTGAATGATTCTGAAATAGTGAGTTCTGCCTTCCAGTGGCAGAAGAAGTTACTTTATTTTCCTCTTGAGAAAAGCAGCCTGCACAGTGCTTTGTAAACCTGCACTTGGCCTGTTCTTCTGGGCTGCAAGCTATACTGACTCACTCCACTACAAGGCACACTACTACACAGAAAAACTGAAACACCTTGCATTATTCAAGCTGCTTTCAAACAACAACAACAAAAACAAAAGCTGGTGACCTGCTAAAAGCCAGGGGCTGCTAAAAAACCCTGAAGACTGTGTCCATTTTTCCATGATTTACCCGCTCTGGTTCTGAGCATAGAACTACACAGGAAATGCAACATGTTCCCAGAGCCGGCTCATTGCATGCCTTTCCACCTCACAAAATCAATGTCATGTGGATCTGGTTCTTCACTGTAAACTATGGATCAACATTACTGTGCAGGTATGCTTTTGCCACAAAAGCAGTGCTAAGCAAAAGATGGCTACTAACTAAACTGCATTTTCATTGTCAAATTAATACTTCTTACCTATAGACCATTTTGTTCATAGTCTTTTTTTCTCTATCTTAAATATCTCTGCTTTCTAAGTATGTTTCCTATTAATGCAGATGGAACTTGTAATATAAGGGCTTTCTCACCTATTGCCTGGATCATGTCATTCCCCGCTTTGATGTGGAACGTAAAGGAAACTGATTCAAGTCCAGGCTCTTCATCGTAAACTTCAAGGCTCTGAACAACTCTGCTTCTGGCTATGTTTCTGTTCCCCATCATATTCTTTTCATTCTGTTCCCTGCAGTCACTAGCCTTCCTTCTCCCTTGTCTATTTAGACACCTCTTGTCTTCCATGTCCTTTTTCATACCTGTACAGTATCTCTCACTGCAATCCACTCGTTCTCTAAAACAACTAGTTTCTTATGTGAAGCACAAAGACTTGAAGTCACCTAGAAAAATTGGTCTCTGTCTTACCACTAAATGTCAATTGCACAGCTCAGAGAGACAGTCATCCTAGTGCCACTACGCATGTTTCATGACTGCATAATTCCTAACATCTGTTAGGTTATGAGTGTTTACAGGAGAGGGCCATCTACTACTGGTCTTTCACACAGTGCTAGGTATATTAACTACCCTTCTATATAAAACACTCTTTTGACGTCATCATTAACAGTTTAAAACCTTTTTCTACAAATAAATCTTTCTCTCATTTCCTGTTAATATACATATAAGCCTTTTTTTGGCAAGAGCTTAAATATTTTCAAATGTAAATTATTCCTTCACAGGATAATATTTATGCTGAAGCATTCTCAAGAATGGGCATATTGTGATGTTTAGGATATTCAAGAGACTTAGAATCAAATCTAAGAGAAGGTAGAACAATCTTCTACCCTCAATGACAGGATTATTGAGCACATGTCACGAGACAAAAAAGTTATGATCTGAATGTAATCTTAGTCCCCCTTGGAAGAAGAAAGTTGAAATAAAACAGACAGATTGGGAAGTCCTTACTCTGGAAAACGAAGCTGGAACAGACTTTTGTTGAGATGTTACACCTTTAAAAGATAAAGAAAAAAACCTTGCAGGCAAGAAATCCTTCTTCTCACTGTCTTTTTTTGGTCAAATATCAACTGTGCAAGACATCTCTCATTTCCAAAAATATTTAAAAATCTGGAAGAAAAATATCAAAAGATAACTTACACAGCAAAACTGGATCGAGAATTTCTTCAGGAAACTTCCTTCTACACTCTTATGTAGTGATAACTTTGGGGAACTCTTTGAGTTTGTAAACGTATTAGGAAGGCACCTGCACAAGGATAACATGACTCAAACAGATCTGGAGAGTTTCTGTGGCAGAGACATGGACACTAAACTACACAGAGATGGCAAGGACATAAAGGAATTCCAGAGCTATCACAACGAAATGAAAGCAGAAATGCAATTTGATAAGAAGGCTAAAACAGTACCAGGTCCTATCAGAATGTTTATGCTTTCTCTACATAAACCATTAGTTTACATTGAACTCTTAACCTCAGAAGGACTGAAAAGCAGCAGTGACCTGATATACCGTTGCAATATTTCAGCCTTACAAGTCAGCTTCCTTTGTTATGAATGGAAGGTTATACTGTACAAATGATGTCTCCAGCATTTATTCTGTGCCACAACTCTTAAAAAAATTCAATTTCAAAACCAATTTAAATGGAGAGAGAATCTATCCTCCACATTAAAGCCCTTTCATTTTGGAAAGTCTAGCAATTGAAATCCAAGAATGTATCACAGAATGGAGTCACAGTGTTTGAAACATTATATGGTATCTCACCATTAAGTGCACGGCGGCAACTACAACTGACGTCTTTAATCTAGAACAAATATTCACTTTCCAGAAAACTACTGTACAGACAAAAAATCCATGTTTGAAATTAAGCATTTGTAAAACTTAAAATGTCCCCACAGAATATTTTTAAAAGTATCTTTTCCAAGACTTCAGAAAGATACTAGAACCACTATTAATTGTAGAAAGTAAATTTAGGGTTGGGTTGGATTGGGTTGGATTGGGTTGGGTTTTTTCCCTAAACGAGCAACAGACTTTTATATGATGTTTTTGTTTTTCTTGTCTAGTCAACTCTCCCAACCTCAGAGTCACAAGCTATGTTCTTTTCATAACAAGACTATTGTGGGTTTTAGCATGATCATTAGCTCCTGTACCTTCTCATCCCATGGTTAGTTCTACCTGTGATATGACATAGGTTTCTTTCTGTGTCTTAAATCTCAGGTTATCTTAGTTACAATCATGCTCACTTTTAGAGTCACAGTCTAGCTCAATGCATTCTGAACTAAAAAGGACCAAAACACTGAATCCAAAACTTTCTCCAGGAAGCAGATGATTATTGTATCATTGTTCTCAGTTTCTGATTTTGACCTGTATCTAATTTGAAACAACCATCCCAGTTTTCAAATTTCTTCATGGAGGCAGGGAGACTTAGTAAAGTAGCTTCACACCTGAATTTCCAAGGATCTCGATGCACTTCAGTGACTCATTTTGACAACGCATTTTAACACAGTGCATCTAGCAAATAGCAAGGTTTTAGTCCTGACTTTTTTTGTTAGTCCTTTGTTCTTTCCACTTTCATTGTTCCATGTATGTGGGACTTTCTTCATTACGTTTTCAAGCCATTAAGTCAGCTTTCTTCAGGTCTCAGCTCTTTCTTTCCTATTCAGTGTGGCCAGTTCAACCTCAGTGACTTTTTATTTTATATTTCTGTGTCTTTTTGTTCTTCCATAACTAAAGTACCCTATGTAAACTGGTTCCTATTCTCTCTGCATTTATAATCCAGCTTTTCTTTCTCCTCTGCTTCAAGAATTCTCATGCTGCTTAACAGTCTGGACAACATCTTAAGAGACAAAATGCTGTATGGGACAACCTTTCCCCCCATTTAGGGTCATGTGGAGTGCCTCCCCTCCCACCTGCAGTAACTTGACATCCAACTGTGGTTGTATACGTGGAAGAGTACAAGCAGGAAAACATACATACAATTCAGCAGCAGAAATTTCTTCTTCAAACAAGAAAGGCAGCACCACACAACCAGTCAGCTCTCTGTATGCCATCAGCAAGTTCTTCATAGGCCATCAAAAATTAATTAGTCTGAAAGTTACTTCATCTTGCTTTTCTACTCATGATCATCACTGTAACTGTTCAAATCAATATGAACAGGAATTCACAGAGTAATTTCTAGAATCTGTTCTTCACCTTAGCTCTTCAGAGTCCATGAACTCCCTCCACTCCTAATTACTATATCCAATGATCTATTCTATTAGTGTTCAAAGTAGACCTTAATTTTCCAGAAAGGCACTTGATATCTTCAGAACGCCAGGTTAGCAGATGGTAAATTTTGCATCAGTGTTAAATATATTAAAAGTTGAGAACTTTTAAATGGTAAAACTTAAAAATATAACCAGCATCATATTTGAAAAAAATTGAAGACAAGAACATTGAGACATTACTCTGAATGTTACCAAATAGATACCTGTACCAACAGAAGTTCCCTTAACACATTTTAAGTCACACAAAAAGCTGCCAGATAAAGTTGATCTCCCAGGAACGAAAAAGTATTCTCCCATAAATGTAATACCAAAATGTACACTACAATCTGTTTTGTCATCTATATTCCCAAGGGGTAAAAATATTAAAACCAGGTTGAGAATAAGTATAATTAGCCAAGCATTTAGTGTCTTTCACTTCATGAATTCTAATATTATCCAGGTCTCTGAACCTTATTTGACTGATGGGTGAATAAATGGAATAAAACCCTATTACTACTCTGATAAAATTTGTACTGGAGTTGTCTTTTTTTCTTTGGATTTTTTTCATTTGTGTGCTATGTTGTGCATGGCAGGCAGTGTATGAGGATTCAAACACTCTGGATTCTGAATGCCATGCAAATTCGTAGTTTGACATTGTTTGATACTGTGCTGACTGCTACTAAAATTTTTGAAACAATATTCAAGCTTTAATGATTGGATGACATTTGTCTGATAAAAAGATATGTTTCTTTTTGTCAAAAATGCAGAAATGAATGAAAAGGTCTTTAGAGTCCCTCTCCGATCCCTGGGGCATAGCAGTGCTGAGAGCACAGCAACTGTGTAGAATCTCTCTCGAAGTAATAACAACTCTTTATGAAGGAGCTATTTACAACTTGCCTTGTGTATCATCAGCAGAAACAAAAGATACAACAAGCAAAAAGGCTTTTCGCCCTGTCTATTCCTCCTGACATTTACCCCTCCCACTCACACAGGAAATAAGGGGAGGGGGAAGCAAGCACACAGCCTTTTATGTAAAATAGAGGGGTTTGAGGTAATAGTTACTCTGAGCTATGGGAAAAATACCTGCCCAATCCTTCACTCCTCCCCTTGTCACACAGATGTGAGCATACATGTAAACACTATCTTTCCATAGCAAGGCTGTCCAGGGGCAATAAGAACATGGAATAAAATAGGAATGATGCTGTTGTGACCAGGAGTTGTAAAGATAGGCCAAAGGGAGAGAAGAAGTGACCAGAGGTAGAAGTGAAAGGCACTTCAATGACTCGTGCAGCTAATGGAAAACGCCCAGCACCAGATGCTTCTTGTAAATAACAGTGAGACTCAGAATGCCTTCTCAGGCCAATGCCAGTGACCATCAAGGAACGGTTAGGAATTATGAAATTTTAACAGGTCATAGGGAAGATCTGCAACAGGCAGTGTACAAATCAAAGACTTGCTACCAGTGTGGGAATGTGGCTGAGACTGGAAATTTCTCTGTAGCTCAAAGGGACCTGAGGTCTGCCAGAAGGCATCCCTGAAACTCTTGAGGAATCACTGCATGTTCTGCAGTCCCAGAGATGATGCCAGGAGTCTAACTACTGAGACCAAATATAAGTTCAGAAAAAGAGGAATGTACAGGCTCCTCTTCAATATTTTCCCCTATTTGATAAAGGCAATTTCTGTTCTTTTCCTCCAACGATTTTTATTCTTTACCTAACCCATGCTAGACTGCAGGTTGAAGCTTTGGGAATTTTTTTTTTCTCATTTAAAGGTTCTGCTGTGGCTCATTAGCATCAACAGAACCCTTGACAGACAAGCATGCCTTCAGAAGTACAGAGCAAATGCAAGGATGAATCAGCAGATAGTCCTACTCACATGAGCAGCACAAAAAAAATCAAGAAGACAATTTCTGAAGCAAAGGGCAAAGCTTGCAGCATTTACTTCAGTTCTGACATTCAAGATACACGGTCAGAGAAGGCCCCTGTGCAGATCAAGGAACTCAGTACAACTATTGGTAAGGCTTAAGAACTTTGGCAGGAATACCATTTAAGTCAGTGTAATGACACTTTGCATATCCACACACTACTGACTGAAATGCAGAGATTTTCAATACAGTATACAATATTTCAGCAGTACCAGAAATTGCAACATAAGCTGCTGCCTGGAGGAAGAGAAAAATCCCATGAAACAAAGCACGGAAACAAAAAATGAATCTTTGACTCAAGAGGTACGGTTGTGACAAATGTATTGTTGAAGACCATACTCAGAGCTGATTGCAAATTTGCAACTATCTTGCATGGTACTAACAAACAAAATGTTACAAACACGTTTTCTCACCAACAATTTAAAGCATATTCTGTAAGAAAATTCAATAGATGATCCTGCGACTTCCTTCCTATTGCAGCTTTCTAAGAAATGGGCAGCATATCAGTAAAATCCTAACATTAAATCAACAAGTTATTGGTGAGAGAATATGGTAATATAGTCTTTAGGGCGAGATCAATGAATTAAGGTTGTTTTCTTAATAGGCATGACAAATGAATTTGGTTGTGGATAATGGAGGAAGAAGAGAGAATGAACATGATTTGCTCCATGAGAAATAAGAATATTGCCAATACACATCTCAGTTACTGTGTATAGCCATTAATATAAAAACTCCTCCTTCTCTGTTATACAAATTTTTCAGAGCCTCAAAAGAGAAGTATTTTACTTCCACATTGCAATGGATTGTTTTAAAAATTTTCGTCATATTCTTGGTCAAAATTTAATGGGACACCTGAAAAGGCTGAGGAGATGATATACTATTGGATAGAACGGAAGTGCAGTAAAATTCCCCAACAAACAGTACATCCAGCAGCTCTTTTTTTTTTTTTTAATCATTGTGCAGAATCTCCACATTAGATGTTAGATTGGATTTCTCTTCCCTATTTTTCCATTATTTCTATTTTTCTTTTATTTTTGTCATTCTAAACACCACACATAAGCCTTTTCAATTAAAATTCCTTGAAGGTTGATTAAGTGCTTTCAAGTAAAAATCTTGGAATTGAAAGAGGCTAGTAATATACACTTGTATATTGCATGATGTGGTGACTCCCATATCTGTACCATTCAACCAACTCAATCTCAGACTGAGGCAAGCACCAGCTATTAGGCAGAGAGGAGAGGAAGGCTAGCTAAATAAATAAATTAAATATTAATACCCTAAGTCTTTTGACATGGAATTTATTCCTTTAGATAACACTAGATATGTAAAAAGGAGGAGTATGCATTACTCTGTAAATCAGCACAACTTGGCACATGATTTATTGTCCTTATCCCTGCTCATCCCACCACAGATCACACTAATCAAGAAACAGTGTTTATGCAACATTTCTGCTATGAAAAACCATCTCACGTGAAAGATCAAAACAAGAACTACATGAATTTATTTCTGAGCATTTTATTACCCTTTTTCAATTTTCCTGTAAGGAAGGAGCAACCTGTTTGTTTGCTTCTCTTTGTTAAAGACAGCCTACTCCCTGGAGAACCTTATTTATGTGTTCTAAACACGTTTTTACAGGCCTGGTAATAAAACAGGTGTGGGGGTTTGGGTTGTGAAGGTAAAAATAGTGCCTGGAAGTGGCCTCAATAGTTTGTCAGCCATAGTGCCAAGGAAGTTCAATCTTAGTCCACACCCAGAAGACGCAGAGCTGTGTATTTCTATCTTTCATTTAATATCCAAGTCTAAGAAAGTAGAGGGGAAATCTGCTGCAAACATACCGCCCAAAAGAAAGGATACTACTAGGCCTGCCCATGGGTCCACAATGTCCTGTCCTATGTAGGTGTAAAAATCTTTGATTTGGTTGAGGTTATGTGGTTACCTAAAAATACAAGAAAACAACTCAGAGAAAACAGGTGAAAACTAACTAAATAACTCACTATTAAACAGTCTACATTCTAAGGCAATTTTGGAAACAATTCCACAAGGCAAGAACAGAAAACTTTCAAAAACTACTGTGAAAATTATATCTTCACAAGACTCTAAATGCCTGATACCTACAACCTTTTTCTTTTTATGAATGAGTAAAGAACAAATACAGCGAAAAGATATTAAAGCATATGTGCTTGCTCCAGTTTATGTTTTATTTCTGGGCCTTACAGCTCTCTGATTTTGCCACCGATTTTTGAAGGCACAGTCACATGGTAAATTCTTTTAATTAATAAAGCTAAAAAACTAGCAATAATGCTACAAAATCAACAGGAAACAACAAATCATTTATTTACCTTTCTATCAAACTTTTCCTGCAGATACATGTACATATTACTTTGCCTACTTCTCATTTTCCAGTCTTTCCTAATTCAGGCTCCATATATAAGTCAACTACATTAACTGTAAGCCTATGAAACATCATTCCATGTCTAAATGCTTTGCTTGTTCATCATCCAAACATACAAATAATTTTTTTTCCAAATCTGACCTTGAAAGAACTTGTTAACAACAGCTATTATAGTGTTTAAAGCTACAGATTGTTCCGGGGTTTTGAGCTATATGCAAAAAAATTAGAATTCTTTGACATTCTAAAACAGCTGGGAAGACTTTAATCAAAGTGTAAAAGAATATACTGAAAACAAAAAAACTCAACCCACATCTCTAACAGAGATGCAATAATGAGACAAAATCTTGCTAAGTGATAAGAAGTGATTTTTTTTTAAATTTAATTAGTAATGATTGTCATGTGAGGCCATGGTATATGAAGACTGGATTTAAAATCCCACATAAGAACTAACTGTACAACTGGCAATATTCAGTTCTGTGTCTTCAGGACCTTTTCCTTTTGATAACTTTTCTTGACGTATGTACACCACAAACATGAGATATAAAAATTCATCCTTAAATGATGTATCAAGACCCTTTAAGAAAGAATTCTCAAAATGACAATTTAGACTTTCTTATTATTACAAATACGAATATTTTTAACAAAGATAAATATAAGTTACTATGTTTCAAGGTCTGTCATTTTTAGCAAGGTTGCATCAAAATACATGAATTCATCTAAAAATGGATCATTACAGTAGCCCAAAACCGTAATGTACCGTTAATACTCAGATAAGTTCTCATGTGCACATAAATCTAGTTTTGAGTTCATACACATCACCATGGTTTAAAAAATCTCAGCTTAACAATGATAGCCAAACGCACGTGCATTTATCACCCACTGTAAACCTGAGATAAAATATGGACAATTAAACTTCTGTGACAGACGGGTTTTGATCACATATTTTACTTCACATTTGTTGTGTTAAGTAGATCAAGTTAATTAGTGTAGCTCAGCAGGCATGTAAGATCAGATCATATTCTGAATAATTTTTCATTGAATTATTGGTTTAGTTCATCAAAGTTAAAACAAAATTTAAACTAGTTTAAACCAGTCTACATTAGAGCTTGATGTAGCACAATTAGCTGAGTATGTACATGGATGTACAGACCTTACAGACGTGTATATTGATATGTGTGTATATAGATATATGCTAAGTATGTGTGTATGTACACGTATGTTCCTCTAATTACCTTTTTCTTTTTGCTTGGGTTTGTTGTTTGTAAGGTTTGGCGGGGGGAGTGCGAAGGCCAGGGGAGTGAAGACCCAACTACGGGAAGCATCAGACTACAATACAGGGTTAATTTCTACTTTGTATTCGCAAACCAAAGCATAAAACTCTGAAATGAGCATATTTCAAAATATCATGTTAAATGTATTATTTTTCATATTTTTGTTTTTACACCTGTATGTGAAAAAATGCTTTGCAATGAATGCTTAACATTCTCTGAAATTCACAACCATTGTGTATTGCATGTTATTCTCTTTATAATATAACAATAAAACCAAAATGGTTCTCTATCTTTTTGCACCTTGAGACAAGGGACTGCAAAATGCATGTAGCTCTGATTTGAGTAGAAAAGTTAGTTGTACTTCCACATTGCTATGCATACAGACAAAATGCATCTTCTGTTTTAAAAGTAATGAAAGAACTATACTTTATTTTGATATCAGACTTATAGCTAAATTTGACCTTCAGTCAAATTATGATGATGTGTGAAATCTAGTTTTACGGAATTTCCAAAATTTTCTTCATCCCGGTTTTTAGAAAAGAGTTACAATTTACTGCAACTGACTCGAGAAATTATTTTTAACAGTTTCAAACAGTAGCATAAATATATTTTATATGCTCATATTTCACTGGCCACATATCTTCAATAACAGTAATCTTAAAATTTTCATTTGCAGGCCATTATAAGTAAATTCTTAGTGAGTTTGTACTGCATATCGTTCAAAACTGCTAACACACATTCAAAGTACATATTGTTTAGAATTTATGAAAGGTGTTCATGAGGGTTTCTGAAATTTGAAGTAATTATTCTGTCTATAAATCATTCTTTTTCTTTATGGCTGACTGCTTGTTGATTTTATAACCCTCCATAAGCCTTGTCAATTTAACTCTTTAAAAACACCATCACTAAACCTTCATAAATGGGAACTAATCAGATTAATATCTTCTTTAATTGACAAAACAATCTTATTTTATGCAAACAGAAGAATTAAAGCATGAAGTCAAATGTGAATGTTCTACTAGCTCTCATGTAATAGATAACACAAGACATGGTTTGTTATGGGTTGCTTGGGGATTTTTTTTCTTTCCTAGTGTTACATTCTTTAAAGGAAAAATGTTCAGTGTAACTGGATTTTCTGGCAGATACATGAACAAATGAGAAATTACAGTGTGTGCTTGTGCTCTATAATGTAAAAGATTTCAAACAAGCCAAGTATTTTTATTTGCTTCTAAGGTGTACTACACTATCTTTTAACTTTAATGTTCAGAAAGAATAAACAGCACACATCAGTAAAAAATTACATATGTAATATGTGTACATACTCATACTCATACATTACATACTCATATGTGTACAGAAAGGCTATGCACATACTTACAATATAGGGAAGAAGTTCCTCTTATTTTTATTTATCAATTCTTTTCTTATTTTAAATACTGTAGGCTTACTTTCACTACTTTCCTTGCTAACCTGTCAGTATTAAGCATCATTAGTTTTTATTTACTCTTGTATACAAAGTTTAATATCACTGATACCATATAATTCAGAAATCAAATATATACCTATGTAATACATGAATCCCTGCTAAAAAGCAAACCATCTAGCAGTAAAAATGATAACACGAGCAACAATAAACTTAAGTCCATAGATAACCTTTGAAGTGACAGTTATTGCAAACGACTGCAAGACAATAAATCTTCTCTATGATCTCTGCGACCATTTCTCACTTGCAAAACCAAAAACCTGTCACATCACCCTTAAGTGTCATTTATTGTGTAAACCTAAATATGCATACAGCAACATTTTTGCACCCTGACGTAGATGTTTAGAGAAAGACATAACAAAAATATTTAGAGCATTCTGTCCCATGCAAGA
The DNA here is from genome assembly GCA_013398175.1 of Climacteris rufus. Classification (NCBI taxonomy): domain Eukaryota; kingdom Metazoa; phylum Chordata; class Aves; order Passeriformes; family Climacteridae; genus Climacteris; species Climacteris rufus. The sequence goes on from VZRZ01000658.1 coordinate 216,839, forward strand.
CCAAATCAGTCTTCACTTACATCCTTGCTACTTCTTTGACTTCAGTGGCCTCACAAGAGTACATGCCAGAGCTGGCTTATGTGTGTACATATGTGCACAAATTCCATGACAAATTTGTCCAAATTTCGTAAAAACTATCTGATTTTTAGAGACTGAGATTACCCACAAATGTCACATAGGTCCCAATTAGCCTTCCATATACATATCCACACAGAATACTTTCACACTAATCACCAGCAATATATACATACAATCATAGTATTAGATATATTATAATCTTACACCACAAAGAGCTCTGAACTGAAGACTTCGAAGTAATTTATTTTTAAAAATCAATTAAAAATCACACATGGCACATGACTTGAGTAACCTGAGGAAAAACAAAAACACAGAGACACTAAAAAAATCTAGTATGACTCAAAAGAAACTTTCTCTCCAAAGACTGTATCTGCATGGTTGTTGTTCCAAATTGCCTTTGCTCTACTAAACAATTCTGTTTAAATTTTTCTCAAAGTTATTACTACCACTAATGCCAGTTGGAGGGATAACTTTATTCCCTTAAAGAAATACAAATTCACAAATATGCAGCACTGTTACATTTTGTTACTTAGTCCTTTTGCAGTCTAAAATTAAATCCTCCTGAGTCATGTCAACTGTTAATACAAGGAGATGTTTAAAAAATGTAGAAAGGAATGAGGGAGTAGTAATGGTAACATACAGTACCATGAACTGCTTTGGCCTCCCAGCCAGTGGTGTACAGTTAACAGATCATTCCTGGCCATCAGCAGACAAGGAGGGGGGAAAAAACCCCTTGTCCCGGGCCATGGAATAGGGCAGCAGAGCAGGAGGGGACGGGGGAGAGGTCTGGCAATTTATAGAAGGCAATCCAGTTCCCTCCCAGAGCATTCCTTTCCCTCTACCTCCCAACCTCTTTGCGTGTGTCTTGTCATATTTTCTTCAGCTGCTAATTGTCTGGACTGAGAGATTTTAAACAGCTGCAGCTTAGGAAAAGCGAAACCTGTCTAAGTGACTATCGCAGCCTGTCAGCTTCACACTGCCGGCTAAAATTTTCCAGGGGAAGTGCTCTTCTGATAGTTCTCGAGTCACTAAGTCACCCTCCCTCCTCCTTTCCCCACCACCACACACACTCCCCTTGAGGCCTGAATGCACTTGTGGCAATAAAACATTCATGTGACTTGGAATTTTAACACAATGCCATTTCCCTAGTTTAACCTGAAAGGAATGCACTAGTCACAACAGACTACATCATCCTGCCATTAAGCCCTGCCAAGGAACCGCTTTTTTGGCTGTGCTGGGCCAGCGTTGACGGGAAAGGAATACACAGACCCACACACAGAGCACAGAGGGGCCACCTCTGCTTCCTCAGCCTCATCCAGCAACACCCAGCTCTCAACCATGACCCCTAGCCTGTGTCAGCACTATGACAGCCCTGTGATGCATTTGTCACTTCAGGATTTCTGCAGAGTCACAACACTGAGCAGGCAACTCCAGCATTTCACTAACTTGCTGCTCTGTCTCAACACGCACTTGATCATCTGCAAGAGCGTGGTTGTTCTCCCCGCCCCCCCATTTTCCAGCGTTTTAAAACATATACACTATTGTTACTGTTGAATGTTCTCTGTTTAAATCCAAAGACCTTTCAACAACTATATACCCTCCCCCATCCAAGGGGAAGAAAAAACGGGAAAAAAACCTGTCCAAATTGCCTCTTGGTAATTAGGTTATGATTACTGGGAGAACAGTTTGGTTAGGGGACTAGTTACCAAAGCTACCAGAACTTTGGTATTTTAGTGGCTATTTTTTTTTTTTATTAAAGAAAAGGGGGAGAAAAGACAGAAGCGTTTCCCTGATGATTTACAAACAATGCTGATGGCAACAGGAAAACAGTGAGTTTCTCGTTTGCCCTCTGTTAAGGCTCTTGTGTAGCGACAGGATTGCTGCAAAAACAAATTGGAACCGTAATGCACCTGAGCGATACACAAGAAGTGTTAAACTTGTTGCTTTGACTTTTGAAACTATGAGCACATATTTCTGAGACCTGAATTTACTCACTTTGTTGTGCTCTGAGTGACAAGCAGCACAGCCAACTTCACCAAAAAAGTGTCTAGGTGCTCCTTGCCCTGCTTTGGTACTCACTTTGATTGTTCTGTAGTTGACCTACCTTTAATTTAAGCAGACAGAGTGCACTGAACAAACCAGTAAAGAAACCTTTCCAAAAAACCAGAACCTTTAGCTATTTTGGCACTTGCATTAAAAAGGGGATGGATACCAACTGTCCGTGTGTCCTTGTTCTGTCCCTTATGCAGGCGTCTGTCCCTTCTTACAGATGTCTATAAACCAAATTAGGAGATAAAAGCATTCCTAGTTCGGCAGTGCACAATATTGATTGTAACTCATGAGAGTCGACTAGCACTCCCTCGTGACTGATTATAGTGTTATCATAATTATCGACATGCCACTGTGGTTCCACAGATGCTTTGCAGAATGATCCAAGTGGATAGGTCCTTCTGCCCAAGGAGTTTACAAAGGGAATGAGACATTACCACTTGTGCACCAAATATAGGGTGCAAATAGATGAGGAGGAGGAGAAAGAGGTTACCACATCTGAAGGCCAAGGAGATATGTTTTAGTCAGATAGTATTTCATTCTTACATCTTAACATCTGGAACCATATCTCCACAAGTAATCACCCAGAAGTCAAGGGAAATAAACACAGGTTAGAAAGATATTCCATCAATACACAATATCCGAGTGCTGCACAACAGATTAACAGATTTGTTGATGAAGAATGCCTTGTGTCATTGGCATTTAAAATAACTTTTCTTTGATTTTTCCATTGAGAATCAAGTTTACAAAATGTAAAAGAAATGAGCAGTTCCTATTGACTCCAGGTTTGTCTGACTAATGTGTATGTTTTTAGGAAATTCAAACTTGATTCTCTGTTTTCTAGAACGTCAGAGATTTTAAAAATGCCAAAGCAACCACAGTGAACAGTGGTTAGTATCACATACTTCACAGAAGGAAATCCAATGTTGGACAAACATGGGCTAGGTTGCCCACAGAACAGACTTTTTATAATCTCCACCCTGTTACAGATTAGTTTATGGCATGATGTGAAGATGTAGATAACTTGGGGAGGAAAGCTGCAGCTTTGCAAATACTATTCTGGTGTCTGCAGAATTTCCTTCTGATTACAGCAAATAATCTTGACTTCTCATTTAAATTGCAATTAGTTCTTCTGTTAGGCAATAGGGAAGTAAAAGGAGTGTTTCCTTACACATATAAAATATTTTCCAGTATGCTTGGCTGTACAGAGTCAAGTTTGCTTTATGTTTACCATGAATATGTAACAAAGTGATGTAAATGTTCACTATGAGGAATTGCACTTGAAGCAAAGACAAAAGTTAAGCAAGCATGTATGCAATCAAAGCTGTTACATAACTGAAGGCAAACAACATGTTAAACTCAGTCTATAATATAGTGACTCAGAACACAGAGTTCCCAGAAACTGTTTTTCTGATCTGAAAAATCTGGCCTTGTTGCTAGAAATCCATAATTGTTCTTTTAGAGGCACACTTTTGCCTTTCAGAAAATTTTCAGCAGCTAAATGACCAAACCCATGCACTGCAAAAGATGTGCCATCTTTTTAAAGGGCCTACTTTAAACTTTGTCTAGAATGAGTGTATTCAGCATTTATACAGAGGGCTGTAGAATGTATAAACCTGTGCCTGCAACTTCAAATACCTATATATATATATAGATAGATAGATAGATAGATAGATAGATAGATAGATAGATATAGATATATATCCCTGGATTTCTAGTGCTCAGTATGACCTGTCTGTGCTTATAATTACTTCTCATTTAACAGGGTTTCTTCTCATGCAGTCCTTCTGATGATGAGCACCTAGTAATTTCTACTAAATACTCCTTTATACAGCTCTATTGAATCTTTCCTACTGGTCTTTCACCTAAAAGAAAAATCCCTGCTCTTCCTTCCCTCAAAATATTCTACTAACAGTTAACTATAGCAGAGACTAGTCAGCTAGAGGGGCTGCCTTATTTTATTACATCCATTTAGAGAAAGGAAGGTAATGGGCAGAGAGTAGATTGGATTTACCTCTGTTTTGTACAGTTTGGTTGTATCATATCCATTCAAAAGAGCTGGAAAACAACCAGTGCTTACACTACACTTTGGAGTAAAATTTATTTGAGAGGTAATAGAGTAAAACTTCTCTTGTGACAAAACTGTCTCTGACACTCGGTTGTAATATATACCCAGGTAATCTAGAGTAGCAGTACTGAATTTTTTTTGTATGGATACCTAAAATACTCTTACGGTGAAATGGGCACCTTTGCAAAACAAACAGATACAGACTGTTCTCTCGGCTATATGATCTGCCTCTCTTAATTATATTTCACAAGCATCTTAGACACAAATCTCAATGAGCACGTAGACTACAGATGGAAGGAACATAGCTATGCTGCAGAGGGATCAAGAGGCCTTTCAGGGCTGCAGGGTTGAAGAATACAATTTAATTCTGAGTAGAGATGCAAAAATGGCCTATTTGCAACTACTGAAGCAAGGACTCTTTTGTACCAACATCATTGCAACAAAAATTTAAAAACATATACACAGAACAAGCTGATGTCTCTCTAGAGCATAGCTGAGAACATCTATGAGTAGTGATATACCTCAGATTTTCAGTCATATTTTCTTACTTTCACTTCAGTCAAATGCTCTCATGGACTGACTTAGATACAACTTAAATATAATTCCAGAATTCGTTGATTTTACTATCTTAAGGGTGGTTTATTTCTCCTTGACCACCTAGACACTATGGAGTAATGCAAGGAAGGGCCAAGAAGCCACCAGCTAAGCAAAACAAAACTGAGTGCTTAGAAAGACAGTAATGAGGTGCCATACCTACTTTTCTCAGGTCCCTCAGTATTCTCAGGTCCCCCATGCATTCCCATACACAATGCAGAATAGGAAGAAAAGTGATATCCTTGGTTCTTCATTGCTCTACCTATTTCTGATAGCCAACAAAGTGTGCACCCGGGAAAGATGAAAGATCTCTACTCAAGCTCCTCTCTGTAGAAAGATCATCAATGATACCCACTTTGTACACAATTCTCCAGCACACCAGGAATTTCCTAAATGTATCACAGAAGGCTTGGTTCAAGCTGTTCCAAATTACCCCTCAGTCCCTTCCAATGCAAAAGAAGACACTCTGCAATCCTGACATATTCTTTAAGCTCTGATCAAGAACAGTGGCCTTCCATGTTATACACTACATTTTTTTAGGTTAATCAGTGAATCTTTGGATGATAGAATGGGTGAAGGTAGCAAGCAGGTGCTAAATATCTAAAAATATCTGTTCTCCACTAACCTTTAATCTGTTGAGAGAGTAGAAAACAGATACTAGGCTATTAGATAAACAACCCTGTCCATCAGAATTCTGCCCATATAGAACATGTTGAGAAGGAGAGTTATACAGATTAAAAAAAAAAGTCAACCATTTTTCTGAGGGAGGATGCCTGAAGTATTGGGAGTTTGGCACAAAACCAGAAAAAGTAAGATAGCGGTCTGAAGAAAGAGAATGGACTGCTTGGAACTGAAAAACCAAGGCAGTATCTCTGAGAAATAAAAATCACATTAATTTCTTGCTGGAGGATGGACATCAACAAAAACAATTTAGCACCAACACCATCAACAGTGGAAGTTGCAAGAGAATTAACGTCTGGGTGCCTGTCTGACTCCTCCTCCACAATAAGAATAATTTTTTTCTATTTAGGATTTGGAATCAATGCAGGGGCTAGTGCCAGAGGAGACAGCTGCAGAGTCCTGAAAAAGCAGCAAATGAGTGAATTCACATCTTCAGTTAAAAGTTTTCTGGCTGCTTGTTCAGGTTCCTATATCTCTGGAGAAGCATCTGAAATGACAGTCCTCTACTGACTTCATAGGATTTGGATGTTGAGGTATCAAACTAGTACAACTCTTCCTTCCTCCAAAGACCTGTAAGGAGAAGCTTATCCAGTTGCCAGGGCCTGGCTCTGGGGGCTCCCATATCACCATCTGCATGGAAGCCTTACGAAGGGGTGGAATAAGATTTCTTCCCAGGCAAAATTAGTAGAAACATGTGCCCTTTCATTCAAATGCAAAATTCTGGGAGAAACTTGCATTTACTTGACATGGTAGCAAATGGCTGCCTGCACTAGGTAGGAAAATTGGTCACAGAGAAACTGCCACATGAACTCTGTTATTTCCATCAACAACCCTTTGACTCCCACACAGAGATTCACACAGTGTGTTCAGGAAATTAAGCTGTTCATATGAAAGACTCTTTATCTGAAGCCTGGCCATCAGCACTCCTTTCTTTCTTTTGTCCTTCCATCATGACACTAAAATCAGGGTCTCACCATAAAAACAATACACATACCTACATCTATTTCAAATCACTAAGGGTTATGGAACCAGATCATGGCCTGACACTATTGACAATCATTTCTGAGGCAGGTGCAGAATCACTGTTACTGAAAAGGGGTTTGTGGAGTGCAATGTACTCCACGTAGAGAATGTGTTGACAAAGGAGCTGCAGTGTAACCTGTCATTCATAATTTTTTCTTATTTAGCAGTCATAGTTATGAACCGTTCCTCTTACTGGGAACTCATAGTGATCCTGGCATCTTTGGCAAAAAATGATGCACAAATATATTGAATAACAGAGAAATTTAATTGTGGAACACTGGTAATACCTCATATTAAATTCTCTACAAAGACAAATCAGTCCCTTTGGTTACGAGCAGGTATGGCATGTAGAAATTTCATTTCTGCTTTGCCATAGTACTCAAGGAAGGAACTTAGTTCTCTATTTGAGTGCTAGCTTCCACAAGAAATAAAGTACAATGACACAGATTTATGGAACCTATTTTTTTTTCCTTAAAGTGCTTTCACATAATTTGAAAATGGGGCAGAAGGGGTTCATGATACTGTTTTTTTTTTTTACTCCCACACATGTGGAGCATATATATATATATATATATATATATATGTATATAGATATGAAACTCCAGTAAAATGCATGTATCTTACTCCTTCTACGCAAGTCCAACTTCTAACGTGTCTCTCATAAAAATAATAACAAGACCAAATAAAATCCTTGTAATAAAGTGCCTTTTTTTTTTTTTTAATTATATGGGACGACCACTCTGGCCATGTTTATAGTCAGATTATCTACAGTCGTATTCATTCTCTACATTTTCTTGTTCCTTAATTGTGTTCCCATTAAATTTTAAAGTTTAACAAGACTGTGTTGATTTCTTATGTGACAACAGAATGTGTGAGCACAGCACCAACTGAGGTTTCAATTCAACCAGGGCAAAGGAATAATCCTAGTGAAGGTAGGAAATTGCAATCAGGACACTCCTCCACAGTCTCATGAAAGAGCCTGCTTAAAATCCATGGCTGCTGAATATTCCAAATATTTTACATTTTTTTCTATAGCAAGAGGGCACGTGTACTTCTAGCAGCTTTAATATAATCCATGTTATGAAATATGACATTCCAGATATGAAAGAACAGATGTTACAGATTTGAACTGAATTTAGGACAATGAAGGAGAAACTGATCTCTTTCAACTTTTGGTATCAGAATTGTGAGTAGCTTTGGTTCTAGCTGGTCACTTCTTCATTAATCCTTGTATAGATCCTTATGCTTCTTTCACCTTTTCTTCAAACTGGATCTAGAAGTGTCTTCCAAAACTACCACAAATGATGCCTTAGCTGATATTAGGTACTCTGAGAACACTTACACAGCATTAATTTTTGCTGGGCCCTTAAGCTGAGTATACGACTTGCACAATTGAACCAGTCTCCAATGGTGCAGAGACCTTCTTTGCCTAAAAAGACAGAAATAGATGTATCTGCAAACATCATGTATCAGATGCACTTCAGCATAACATCTCACGAAGTTATAGTGGCAATGCCAGCACTACACCCTACTCTGAAGAAAGTAATAACATGCTATCAAGAAAACACAGGAAGACCTAGTGTCTTCTGTTTCTGCTCTCACTGCTGGTTTCACTTCACCTCTGACAGCGCAGTTAAAAGACAATAGTTGTTTAATCCCCTCACATCTATGAAGCCACAAGTCTAATGCTGTTATCCAACAGAAAATAACTCTATGGAATCTAGAGTGGTTACTCAGACAGGGCAATATGTCAATCTTATTCTGTTGAGTTTAGGTTTAGAATGTAAGCATCTCAAGGCAAAGAATACTTTTTACTTTATATTTGAAAACTGACATACATTTTGTAAAGAGCAAATACTCTGGTTTGACTATGTTGGAAGACAAATAGATTCATAACCTTTGAAAAGATAAAATCTAAATAGGCAACAAATCTAATCCACACTTTCATGCAATTGAATTGTCTCATTGTAATAATGGCAACTAAGATTTACAAAACTTGTCCCCTAATTCCTATAAATATTATGCAATTATTAGAAGATTATGCTAGTAGATGTTAAGAAAATAGTGTGACCCACGTGGATCTTGCTCAGTTTATCTGGTATTTCAAACCCAGCTCACATTCTTTTTCCAGTGACTAAAAAAATGTATCACTTTATTCACCCATAAGAAGAACAGTTTTTCCAGAAACACTGTATCCCAAACAACAGAATTTGTTATGATATAAAAGACAAAAAGGAAAATTTCTGTTGATTATTCCTAAAATTTCCATTATCAGAAGCATGGCTTGGGAAGGAAATTACCTTAAACTCTCACAGGAAACAATGCTAAGGGAAAGATAATCAAAATAGTGCACGAATAATGAATGTGCATATGAAGGAATGTCATTTCACTACTCAGTTCTAGAATTCTCATTCATCTATGCGAAGGAACCACAGATAAAAATATGAGCATTTTATTAGCCATCTTAAATGGAATATAATATCAATTTCCTGTACATAATCTTCATTACTGATATATACATATTACTAGTGTAATTTAGTCAATTTAGGAAAAAGCTACAAATAAGGTGCCACCATGAGAAATAAAAAACGCAAAGTTGCACTGAAAACAGTAAAAGTGAATAGCAACGCAGCAGTAATAGAGACAGGCTGAGGGAGGATAGAAAAGGTGGGAAGAAGAAAGTCTCTAAACCAGATAATTACAATCAGGGTAAAAAAGCACACAGTTATAAATAACATATTTCAATACAAACATGTAAACACAAACTACTTTTAGATCGAAGCAGGTGTTCACTAATGACCAACTAGACACAGTAAGAGACTCTAAAATTCAGACCTAAGGTATGCAGTTTAATACTGCATTTCAATAGCTTTTCTGACTTGACATATATTACTTCTTCTCTCTTTTCCCTTTGACTCAGCTACTGTATAGCAGACCTCGTCACAACACAAATTAAGTAAGAGAACAATGTGTAACTTCAATAGAGAATGACACTGGTAAACACATCCATTCATCCTTGCAGCCTTCTCCCCTCCACCCCCTTCTTATTCCTTCCCCAGTCCAACCAAAAATATTACACACGCACACACATGAACATACACACGTGCACATTATGAGCTTTATGCAATGAGAAATATGCTAATTTACTCAATGTGGCAAGGCACATTTGGTGAGTGTGGATTAGCTAAAATAACAGAGGGGAAAAGCTGGGGTAAGCAGGCTGAGGCCCTGTGTGTGGCCAAGGCAGCGGGAAGCAAGGCAGAGAGAAAGAGAATGAACCCAACAACACAACAGTGGAACAGGCAGCTGGCCTGAGATGCTAATTCAGCGCTTTAACAAATCAATGCCACTTGAAAAGTACAATGCGAGCCCTCACTGGGTAGATGTCAGGGGACCGAGAAAATGCATTCTCAAGTATTTCACATTAAGAGGGAATAATGTGTTAATTTATAACTCTTCACCCTATACACTTGGATTATCCATCTGTGTCAGTGATTTGACTTCTTAAATTTATCAAAAACATGCGCAAAGGGAGGCATCTTCTGATAAAGCACTGGGAAATAGTGATTCAGAAACAGCCTGCCCTATTTTGTTGTTGGGTGGACGGCTGGAGGGGTTTTTTCTTTTTCCTTTTTTTTTACCTTTGGACCCTTTGGTCAAACGAAGGTCTTGCTTAGTGGTGGCTGATTGCATTAGGTGCCATCCGTCAAAAGTGACACCACAGAGCAGCAAAATCTTGAATCAGCAACCTGAGATGCCATCATCAGAATTTAGTTTAAGGAAACTTGGCAAAATCCCTCTGCACACCTAGCAGAAGAGAAGCTGCTACGATTAAAATGCTGTTCTAAATGCCAGCTGAGATCTACAGATGCTGCCTACTGAAATACAAAGGAGAGGAGGCTGGGGAGGGAGAAGTAAGTTTGGTTTATTTTGAGACGGCATGTATGTATAAGGAGTTTCTATGCAAATTTGAAGCAGAACTGTCAAAAGAAAAATGCTACTGATTGTCTTGAGGTCAGATTCTTGATACTGTTTCTTAACAAATAGTGTGTTCATTTCAATTACATAGACAGTACCATTTCATATGCATAGAGAAGTGAATGTGAAATGAAAACACTGATCAAACTTTAAATGCTTTTGTTTGGAAAAGATGTCTCACAATTTAACCCTTATGGGTTAACTTTGCATTAATTTCAAATGTCAAGTTACCTGCATGAAAATGAAGTCCGGTTTATGTCTATTGAATATATACATCATGGATACTGGCAGTGCACCTTGCCACCTAAATATCTTCATCATAATGCAGAGCAGCAAAATCCAAAGGAGCAATAGGGATAATGTGTACTAATTAGGATCAGCTCCGTAATATTTAACGCAAAGATACAGTGCTTTCTGACCAGGTTCAAACAGTTACCTGTCTGCAGGTTAGCTATTAACAAACAAAACAGAATTTAGGAGGAGAAAACAATTTCTAAAAATTCCTGGAAAGCATAAGTGACTTTTACCATTTCAGATTAAATTAAATAGGCTTGGGCAGCTTTCTAGGTGCTGGCATAATTGCCATTTTTATTTCATTGTATTTGTACTACACAACACCTATATTGTAGGAAATTTTTTTGGTCAATTATACAATTGCAATAGAAACACATTCTCGTAGTTTCAGAACATTCATATGTAAATAATATGCTGATGAATGGAAATTAGATGCTATAGATGATACATAAGTATCCACATCTAGTAAAAGGAAATGCTACTTCACTTAAATGGACTCTGCCATCCTCTGCTTTCCTAGTAGAGGCAGGTACCACATAAGATGAGGGTAGGTGGCCTTTCTGGGGGGTTTCTGACGGTTGTGAAATTAACCCTGAGAAACACACAAGCTGGAAAAAAAAAATCTGGTTTTGACAGAAAGTGTCTCATAATTTCATTCTCTTACATGGGGGCTTTGTCTTTTCTTTCTGGTTATTTTTTTAAAAACAATAACCGTGGAAATACATATTTTCTTTTCCATGAGGAATGCAAAATTATTTTATTTCAGAACAGAAACTCCTTAAGGAGCACTTCATATTTTTGGCACTGTGCACCTCTTTTCCTTCTCTTTGCATGAAACCTTATGAAGGATATAACATGCATGCTTCATAGGCTTGTTTAAAACCCTAAAGAATCCTGAGGGGGCCTTTAGGTCTGTTTATTAATTATAACCCAGAAAGGTACCACATATGTGCACTGATTGCAGAAAGTCTGCATCCTAGCCTCTCACACAAATTTCTAATCCTGTCTGTCCCATCCAGACTTCTCTCTAATTTAAGCTATCTATTCTTATCATTATAGTACATTTAATCCCCCTCTGCTACTCCCCTCCCCTCCTTTCTGGACTCACCTAAGGGGTTAAAAGACTAGAGTACATTTGTGACTTGTCAGTGACATATAATACCCAGGTCCTTCATGCAATCAACTTTTACTTGACATGTATTTGCTCATCACAGGACCCGCATTACTACTGGGAAAATGAAGAAAAACCTAAATTAACACTTGACATTCAATATGGTCAAGTCCTTAATTGGCTGGGCTTCCTGAGAAAGCAATTTTCTATTCCCCAAACTGTTCGTGTGTCATGTGTGGAGTGCAGCTCTTGGCCATCACTGCTGTCCCTCGCTCACTCTAATGAGAGCAGATGAATTAGTGCTACGTGACACGATTTTAGCAGGGCTCCCTCATTCCCTCCCCCCAGTCCTTTTCCTCTGTTAGTGACAGCTGTGTGGCGGGGGGTGGGGACAAGGACACTAAGATATGCCAATTCAAATAGTTGTGTGAAGACTGAGTATTTTTGAAATATTAACTATTTTCTTGATATTCCTTGAACCTCGAAATTTAGCAGTAAACGGATGGAAAAGGAGATGCAACAGTATAAAGATATAAGAAATTAGCTGAGTTTGCCTGGATACAAATTAACTTCCAGCATCTCTCCATCCCTCTATTAACCTGTAGCAATCTAATTAAAATGGAAATTTCCTGCACTGGAAAAGTGGTTTAAAAATATTTACAGAGTTGCTAGCTAGATGAATTTGCAAATTTTTTCATGTATATTTCATATAAATAAAAAATCACTTCTACAGCATGCTTCCCTGTATGACAGAGATCATGTACTACAAAAGAACATTTGTGTGCCTGTTCAGAAGTGACAACCATTGTATTCAGTTTATTTTTAGTATGTGGGAAATTTCTGTCATCCAGGATGGTACAATATAATGTTAAATTCTAATAACGCTTTAACTATCTGAAAACCAGCGGAAATCCCATAAAGAGTTCAAGTCTTTCCTGAGTATTTGCTGGCTTACAGGAGACTGCAATTTCTACTGCTAACATTAAAATAAAACAGATTAAAACAACGTATAAAAACTGTAGTTCCAGCTAGTATCAAAGATATTAAAATAGGAAAAAAGGAGACTCAGGAAACAAGATATTCAAAATATTTAAATTGCCCACTAGAAAAAATGAAGTCTATACATGCCTGAATATCTATTACTGAAAATGCACAAATTACTATAAAATATTTGAAGGAGAAAACTCTATGTGATCATACTTTCACTTGAGTTCTAAAATGTAACAGAAAAAGCAATGTGTATGTCATATATTGTGAATGAATCTTAAAAAAATCTGACATTGCATAATCAGTTTAAGCAAAAAATTTTATGAGTCATATTAACAGTATAGATGAACTTGCCTCAGGAAGTGTCCTTGTCTCAGATAAAAAAAAAAGTAGCTCTGCAATTTGCAAGATGTCTCTCCAAATCTGAGCCTGGCCTTGTGAAGTTATATTACTTCAGTTATATAACAAACAAGTGCAGACTTTTAGTTACAAGGCAAAAGAAATACAATTTTTACTGTAAAATACATTCATAAACATGCATTACCCAAAACAGAAATGAGATTTTTCACTGTATCTTTCTGCACCTATGATAAAGGTATGCCTACTTTTATGGCTATGATTGTAAATATTTCAATAAAGCAACAACAATGATGTTTAAAGTCTCACTTTTTCCTATTTGCTTTTAAAACACCCTTTAGTCATTTCAGTGTTTTCACACTACACAGAAGGAAAGACATACGGCTCTGGACACAGGCATTTCTAGAAGGTTTTAAGTGTTCCTCTTTGTCAGGTGCTGCAAAAGGCCCCCAAAACACAATAAAAGCTCTAAAAGGCAACTATGAAAAAAATTAAAGTATCAGTCATTCTCGGTGTTGTGTCTTCACACAAAAAAACCCCAATGAATTGAATTAGACCACTGATCATACCTGTATCAGTAGAATGCTAAACTTCAAAGCACTCCACTGACAACAAACAACTCCACATTTGAAGCACTTGTTGGTGAGAAGTTGTTAAGGTTTTCACTTAGAACAAAACTCAAAGTTTACTCCTATAATTTTTTCAAGTATCAAGTACTGTAGCAGAAGCATCCTCAAGAAACAAAGGGCATAGTGATCTAGCTAATAGTGTTGCGGTGACCTTTGAGACACTGACTAGTCTGTCAAGCACCATCTGCGATATGTACAGCATAGTTAGGAGGAGGATTATTAGCTAGCCTAGAAACTGAGGAACCATTTCAGTCTTAAAAAGAATATGAACTAAATTTACTGAACTTGTACAGCTTGAGTGTCTGACTGCCGCAGGTTAAGAAAGCCCTCTACTTCACAGGATAGGATCCAAGGATTATGTTGACTATACGGCATCGCTCATCTTAAATTCATCCTGAGTTCTGGAAAACTAAAATCTAAGAAGCAGTGTACTGATGTACAAATCACCTGTACAATCAGCAGTATCACCTTTGCTGTTGACAGATATAACAGATAAAGTTCCTAAGAAACTCAGGACTACTGCTAAACGAAATAGAAATATGTGCATTAAAAAAGGCTTAGCTTTCCCTAAAAATATTAATTCCACTTGGTGTAAGATATGTAGCACCAGCATCCTTATTCAGCATGCTCAGATTTTAATCATGTAACCCCATTCACGTTGCTGGATGAGAAGCAGAAATGACAGCAAATAATGGGTCAGAGGAACTACTTGCTGCTAAACTGGAAAGCTTCTTTCCTTACTGCCTACAGTAAAACAGCCCATTAAGAGCTGCTTTTTGATTAAAAACAAGTAAGTAATTTCAACTATGGTGAAGTGACATGTTTTAACTTGACATTTGGTTAAGGATGAGTACCCTGTGAAGCTCATGAAAGAGTGAAGAGATTCAGTGGAACACTAAGATTTGCTATATATACTCAATGCCACTGTCACTCCTGTGCAAAACACGTCAACCCAGAAATATCTGACTCAACAGCCCTAAGGTTATTTAGAATAGAAAGTGAGATTTTTACATGTTTCACTTTGATGCCATGAAAGCAGCTGCATTAAGTTCTCTCAGTGGTTTTTAAAACCCAAATAAAATGCTTGTTCTGTGTTTTAAAAGTTACTGTGAAAATGTGTGCCACCCACCCAGTCAGTAATAGCTTACATTCACCATTTTCAGAAAAGATAAACACAGCAGAGAAGGAAATGATAATATAAAAACAGCCTGGCACATGAAATGAGGAAAAGCATTGTAGAGTATCTGGCAAGACAAAGCACACAAATGTTTTCTTACGAAAATTAATAGCATCTGAAATTATACTCCCGTCCCAGTACTCTCACCCAACCTCATGCCCAGATTAAAAGTATTTTATCGAATTCCTAGTTGAGAAGGTTGCTAAAAGTGGTAAGCTACAGCTGTGTTGACATTGAACTTCTTGAACACAGAATATCAACATCACACAACACACTTTGCAGATGCTTCGTTACAAGCAGCACCACTTGCTTGATTTGAAATACCTAACCTAACTGTAAAATAAACTAATAGTCTCCAGCTTCTTCTCCAGTTAAAGTAATCTTTGCAGTTCTGGAAACACACCGACACTTTATTACTGTTATGCCAAACTTATCTGCATTTTTATTGCAATTTGACTGTGACCAGTGGTTCCTCGGACATGGTCAAAAATAGACCCCACTTACTCATCACTGTACCTAGACATCCTCTCTTTTTGTTCCTATAGAAATCTATAAAACAATCACCTTCAATTTAAAATACAAACTAGTAAACTATCTGTTCCTTTCCAAAATGTTGGACTTGCCTGGAGAATTTCAGTTATGAACAGAACTCATCTTTCCTTGAATACAGACATAAAAAGCCTTGAAGGTGAAATTCTATACATAGCTAAATGATGCTTCTTTATAGAAATATCAGTAATTGCTTTGACATACCTTGTTTCAGAAAATTGTACTCCTATAACACTTTTCTTCAGTCAACAAAATTACCACTACCTATATGGGTGAGTATACTGTAACTGACTATAAGGAAATTACAGCACTGCTGTAACATCTACACAATAACTTCACTTTGAAGACTGCAAGCATTTCATCCAGTTTAAAATTTTGCTGGAGCTAGAAGCATTGGCTTCAACAACTTGCAAAAACCAATGACCAAATGTGTACTTTAATCATGACTTTAATAATCACATCAACCACTGAGGTTTTACCTTTACAAAGACAGACTTTCCAGACCACAGCTATCTAGCACAAAAATGCTGAACTTCCGCCTCATGTTTTGAGTGGTTTCATGGTAGACAATGATTATCGTAAGTAAAACTTTGTGCAAACTCTAGTAGCACTATGTTCCTTACAGAGGTGACCAGCAGCCGTATTTCAGTAAAAGTGGAATTCTGGGACCATGTTTCTCCTAACTATATTACAATAAGCTGAATCAAAAGCCTACACTGCAATTTAGCTAGCATTTTTCAAATTCTTATTTGGTTTTTTAGTATTTTAAACTACAGGAGTTTGCATGCTTTTGGGGCCCTGGATACCTAAATTTCTAGATGCACTATTTCTAATTTCTAATTTCCACACCTACAATATGGTAGCAGAAGAAGAAATATCCTGAACTCCAGTCTGAAGAATAAAATTAATAAGAGCAATATTTTTTAAAAATAATTAATTAACACATTTCATTTGGTACCATGGAACCAGTGCTGGTTTTGCAGTTCTTTTCAGGGAGTCTCAGCATAAATGGTTAAAAATTGATATTATTCATAATTCAAAATCAGATTCCTTAAGAATCAATTACATGCCTAAAAAAGTGTAGAGAGATATGTACATTAGTTACCTGAAATAATTACAGATAATGTCAGCAAAATGCATTTATAGTAGATAAAGTAAGATACAGGTAATTTTTAGATGAAATTATTTAGTTGGATCATTTTAAGGACTGCAGAGTTACCTGCTAAAGAAATACCTTCCAAATGGAATAATGTAATTTTTTTTTAGATATGTCCAGTCTCAGTGTTACAGCAGTTACACAGATACATTATTTATGTATTTTATTCTTTAGAAAATTATTTACAAGGATGCTGTATGATTGTAATGTGGATTTTTTGCATGGAGGCTAGGGTGTGTTATAACTAATTTAAAGGAGAAAGAGAGAAAGGGTTACAGAATTCATAAAAAGCATGCAGACAAGATTCAGACTGGCACACAGTGTGTGATAAAAATCAAATATGGAACATAATGGGACATATGGAAACATATCTTTTGTGCAGGGAAGACTGAATCACAAGTTCACAGCTGGAATTTATGTGGATCCTTATTTAGTGGAGCATCTGTAGCCACTATTTAGCTACATTCCCACATCAACAACAAAAAGGTGCCACAGAAGAGAACACACGCATCAAGCTCCAGCTGGTATCTGCGCCCACCACTCCTTTCTTTTCCCTGAAGCCACATTTAGTCAGTTTTCTTTCACAGTTTGTAGGTGTATAAACATGCATATGCAAGTCAGTGGATAGAAACAATATGCCACACCTGACCACTGCTGAATTTTGGAAGGGGTAGGGATATGGTATAGAAAGGGCAGGCTCGGGAAAAAAAGAAACCTAGTCATTTACAGTCAGTGTCCTGTCTATAGTGTTACTTAACACATTTACATATTTAGGTATTTCACAAACTTTACACGTTAGGAAAGTTTTATCTCAGTTTAGTATAATTTAAAAAGGCCTTTAAAAACTGAAATCTGAAAATCATAGAAAACATTACTTATATAGGTCTGTTTGTAAAAAACCAAATTTCAGCTTCCTCTTTGTAAAAATGCATATGGATTGAATTGCTTTAAAATTTTCACACCTGACTTTTAACTCCTCAACATTAAAAAAAAGTGAAATAAGCATGTGGGGAAAGACATAATTCATGTCTAACCACTTTCATGGAAAAGATACATAAATACAAGGAAAGATGCTTAAATTGAGGTTAGTTTTGTTTGGGAGATATGTGATGTTTTACTTTTTAACATCATTGCTGTCTATGCTGTAAGTTAAATAATTTTCTTCCTCTGTCTCCTGAAAGATTTCATAAATTATGAAATAGATTAAGAAAAGATGCAATTTTATGCAAGGTCAAAATTGCATTTTAAAGTTTAAAAATGACAGAATCATCAGAGTTATTGCGCATTGAGTTATCAGAGGAATCTTTTTTTTCTACAGGTAGCATATACCACACAGTTTCTCTTAAGTGTATAATTAAAATTGTGAAGAACCTTAAAAGGTCATGATTTTACAAATACTGCATTATTTTAAACTAGAGTACAATGCTCTAATCCCTTACCCAAATTTACCTCTACAAATATGTATTTAATATTTAATATGCTCCATTGCAGAAGAATCAAAACATTAATTATGTCTTCCTGAGGAAAGACTGTAGGAAAATCCCTCACACCCAGTCTGTGATTATAGACTATACTTGCATTGATTTCAATGAGAAAAGGGCCAGGCACTTAAAATTATAATTTTATAGTGTTGTAAAGTATTGGTTTTCCACACCAGCCTTTTGTACAAGCAGATTTTGAGATACCTTGGGTTTCACCTGTAACGGTGTACCCACAGGCTGACTACCTCAATGAAGCTTTCATAACAAGAAAAAATAGATAGAAATTACTTAAAACAAATTTTCAGATAATTCTGATGATGTAAAAAAATTACTAGCCATGTTTATTACTGTCTGAACATTTTCCATGTTCTTGCTCTAAAACCCAGATTTTACATCACTCCCTAGACAATCAGACTGAGAAGCCACTAATGAAACTACCCTCATTAACAAAAAAATACACCAGTAGGTACCAACTTCTGCTTTTTCTAAATTTTTAATGAAATGAAAACAAAAAATGACACTTTACAATGAATGCTATACCAAAACTGGAGAAGTAGCATTTTCCCTCAAATGAAAATTGACTTATGAGAGAGATTATACATTTGTCAATTTCTTGCAAATAAATTATCTCTGGATTGCTAAATACTAATTTAATATTTCAGTTTATACAACCTTTTTTTTTCAATATTTAAGGGGAGACAATGTCTTCAGAATGCTCTATCAAAAGCTCAAAAAATACATATTTTCAACTAAATTTAAATGTTTCAGTTGTTTTCCTTATTTATCCCTGCAGAGAAAAACATCTCAGTAGATTCCAGAGCAATGTTTTAGGAGGTCTTTCAAAATAGTATCATAATATTCTATTAAACTTACTGTGTCTTTTTTGATTAAAATTATTTTGTTTTCTAGGACGAGGAAATCAAAGTAGGAATAAACTGGATATTATACATGAAACAAACACAGCAACACAGACACATTTTATAATTTAAATCAGTGTTTGCTATTCTGCTATCACTATTACAGCAGAAATCCAACATTTGTTTTAAGAGTAGAAAATTATTAAAAAAATGTAGTAAGTAAAATCTACAATAATGAGATCCCATGTCAGACAGACAGATGTCATACCTTATTTCTATACAACAACAAAAACATACAGGGTGAGTTGAGGGTTTTTCCTCGCAGAAAGGAACTGATTGATAGACCACAAGTTAAAATTTATTTCCCTTTAATATGATCATTCACTCTCGTTCCCTTTCTCTCTTTCCCTCTCCTCCCTGAACTGAACTTCAGCATTGCATTAACAATGGACCAGTGGATAGGAGGATCTATTAAAATGAGTAACTCACTGCGTAAGGTACTTCCCTTGCAGTATGCTCCATCTGCATGAAGCCAATGTTTTGGTGTGCTGTCTGCTGCTGTAACTAGTGTTCTCCCAGATATCAACAAAGCTGTGCATACATTCCATTTTTTTAATGCAAATTATGACATTGGAGAGGTCATGCCTCAACACCATTGAATTAATAAGCAGACAATCTGTGATATAAATAACATATTTTAAATCATCAATCACCTTTCAGATTATTACATTATTTGCAGAACATAATCAAAACCACTAATGGGCAGTTCTTGCTGGGCATTTCTTTATGTCATTCTACATGAAGATGAAGCAAATCATATGAATAAAATTCTTTTTGGAGAAGTTTGTATAAAGATCACTTTTCCTGCTATCCTTAAGGACACCAGCAATTAAAGAGTGAGCTGTTTTATAAAACTGTTTGTACACCAGTGTTCGAGTTATACTTGAGCAACACAGTAATTCAGAAAACAGATTTCTGTTTAAGGCTTTGATTGGTAAAAAACAAACCACACTACTCCAAACCCTGAGAAAAATCTATAAGTAAGGAACATTTAGTCATGAACAAGATACAGAATTTCCACAATTTGCAGAACAAACGATAAAGTTTTTATGTAGTTGTTATGTTTTTCCTGTTTCAGAAACAGTAAGACAGAAGTTGTTTGTGCTTTTCATACCTGCCTTCCACAAACCTTTCTTCTGTGCATTCTAATTTAAAAGAAAAACTAATATTAGATAAAGCAACACATAATTTGACAGCCTACCAGTTAAATTCTGACAGGGTCAATAAAATGAGAGCTTGCAGGAGTCCCAGATGAGGAACACTTTCTTGAATGCCTCCATTGTGTAAACTCTCCGTATATCCTGCCTGCAAATGACAGTCATATGCCACCAGCTGCAGGAGGCATTCCAGCAATGTCAACTGCTGTGGGGCATTAAGGCAGAGTAGATGAGTTGGTACTTCTTTATAATTTTCCCTGGCTAGTGCAAGAGCTGTCACACTTCACTCATTTAAGTGTTATTTTTCTAAAGACTATAATGTTTATTTAGAAATGTAAGAAAATATATAATTAAAGCCTTGCTAATGGAGCTCTTCATTTTAATAGTAGTTTTATTATATAAAGCCAGCTGGAAGCAATTATTTTTTTTCCTTGCATACTCTTCATTAGTTTTTACCTCCCTCCTCCCCAAGACATCTATTTTAGATGTTCTTATCAAATTCACGTATTTTAAAAAGTAAACTGCTCAGGGAACAAACAGCTACTAAAAGTTACAATACAAAGTGTGAAAACACGTCCTCTACTCAAAAAAACTGCTGCTACCACTTCCAAGGAGACTGTTTTCCTATCAATTCCACTTTACAGATTGCCATAAACATTTTTAGAGAATTCCTGCAAGAAAGAAACGGCATATTTTTAATTAAAAACTAAATCTGAACACAGGTTTGTGGTTTTAATTGCTTTTGAACAACTCACTGAAATCCAGTCTTATTTATTTTTTGTCTACTAAATCTGTGTAGAGAAAAAATAGCATTCCAGTATTCCATAAGCTTAATTTCCCCATTTTTCTTGATATTTATTTTGTCAAATAAACACATATTTGATATATGGGAATACAAGTATAATAGGGTTTCTTTTTAAATATTGGTAATGCATTCGTTAAGAAATTGTACAAAGTAGAGATAAAAATTATATGCTTTTCAGCACCTTCCATGTGATAATCCAGGATATCACATATTTTTATCATGTTTTTTGCATATAAACATGCCAAAATAAAAAAAACCCACTGAATTCTCCACGTCAGCACTTACATTCAGCCATCCTTGGAAGGGATGTTTCTTCTCTCTGCCCCTTATCTTTTCCTATAGACTCTTATAATTAAGATTGCTTTAATTATTCAATTACTATCAAGAACAGTTTTTCTTTCAACACATTTTCAGATACATATACAAAGAAAGAAAAACTGTAGGGCAAGAAAAATGAGGAAAGACATAAATAAATAAAGGGTATCAATAATGATCTATCATAAAACGACATTTTGCCGTTGTACTTCCACAGGAGCCGTAACATCTCACAAGACATCCCTCTGAAACCAGCAATAAAACTGCAGTACAGTACGCAAGGTTTGTATTCTATGCAGGCAAAGGGCAATGAATATACTAAAAGAAAATCAATCTGTATAAAAAGATCTGACAATATCATCTTCAGGTTTGCTTTTTTACCTACATATTTCTAATGAGAAAACAGAGAAGACAGAACACTCTGGGAAGCCAAAATTTTTTGCAAACAAGAATAATTCCTTTCAAAATGCTACCTTATTGGTTAAGTGACCTTTTATCCTGTTATGTTGCTACTTTTTCATTGGAAAAGTTGGCAATTCCAGTTAGCAAGGAGTCCTGTAAATATTTCTCCTCCAATTATTTCATGTTGCATTACCCTGCCCAAATTTCATTCTGAGATTTCTGGTTGAAAAAATTTGAAAGTTCAGAGGAAAACTAAAAGTGATTTTGCACTGGTAACTTCCAAGGTAACCCATGAAAAATTGGGCTTTCAGTAATGGATACATAAAGTCATACAAAGGTCCATAATGTCTAAAAGCTCACACCCAACCAGATTTTAACAGAGAGCCTTTTTTAATTTCTGAACTGTAATAAACCAGGAAGCCAGGTCTAGATTTCTTTAAGAAAGTGCAATAGTTTTTTGGTTTTTTTTTAAATGATGTACCTCTCCTTGGCATCTAAGTAATAGAAAATATTAAAATATACAAGAGCAACTTTATCTATCACCACATAATCTTATCTTGCAAAATACCTGCACATTTAGCTTCATAACAGTTACACACATACAGAAAGCTCATAGAATTGAGCTCCCGGTTACAGCTCACTCTGAAGGCTAGTACGCTGCTGTGTGTGATTCTGCACCTAAACTATATGTTGTCCTTGATGCATGACAGGGCCTTCAATGACATGAATGGAAAACACATGCTCAGATCACAGTGAAGACGTGATCCTTTATATTCTGTTTTCTTCTTACTGGTACACCAAATATTGAATTGTTCAGATGAGAATTACTACATTGTGTGACATTTTCATTCGAACTGTTCAAAGGTAGAAGTATTGCATTTTACAGTTACCAGTCTTTAAAAACCACACTAAGGAATGCATGGAGAAAAGGCATATGCAAAAAAAGGCAAATAAGCATATGCAGAGATTCAGGTAATCTATCTCCTATCCTGGAATTCTGGTGAAAAAAAATTTTAAAAGAAACACCGCAAATAAACAAATTTTTCATCAGGTGTATCTTCCTATTCCTGACCTGTAAAAAATTACTGAGAAAAAGAAGAACAATTAAAGCACTATTTTCAACATTAATTGTGGTAGGTATCATAAAAAAATAGGGGCATTTACCGTGTCATTCAATTTCCTTTATAAGGGACATACTCCAAAACCCACAGACAGGCAGACTGCAGCTTTGATCTCTACTGGTGTATTTGCACTGTGGTCCATTTCCAGACAAACATCTCAAATATCACAGTAAGTTTACCTGCCAGTGGCAGTACATTTCAAATTCAATGACAAGCCCAGAATAAATCTTCTCAGTTTCCATAAAGCTTCTTAAAGTATCACTTATTATTCACTTTGTAAGAGAAGATTACTGACTTCTGTGTGGTGCATGGAGGGGAATGGCAAAATCGTAATCATGACATTCCTTTTCTGAACTCTCATGTTCTCTAAGTGGCAGATGACACTCTCCTTTCCCTTGCACAAGTGCACAGATACGCATCATCAGTAGAGGATGAGGATACAACGTCTTCCCAAGAGAGTCAGAATAGCATCAATGGTACACTGTTGGCAAGTTCAAAATTATCAAAGCAATTCCAAGATGCTCACCCCCTATCCTCTAAAAGAGATGGCCTTTCTATCACAAAATATTGTGTGACACAGTCACACAAGTGGCACCGTTTTATCTGTCAGTGAAGAAAAATAATTTAGAAAACGGTTGTGAAATATTTCAGTAAAGCAAATAATGCCCTAATGCCATTACAATAATGAATGGGGTGAGCAGTAAAGCAACAGATGCCTGTCCACTGGCGGATGTGCAGTCTCTTATTTTGGACATTTGTTAGACAGCGTGATTTAAAACTAAAAAAATGCATTTTGCCTCACTGAAAAACTGTACATAAACACACAGACATTCACTTTATAAAAATGTTTTTTAAGTTTACTCCTTTCTACAGGTCAGCTGGGCAAAAAATAAACCCCTTGACTACAGTTTATCTAGACGCTGAAATTTTGTCATTACACTCTCAGAATTACAGCAAAAAGCTGCGTTACTGATCTCTCTCCGATCTAAAAGATTAAGAGACAGTAACAATGGAATTCTCCCTTTTTCCCCTCTTCTCTGTTTCAGCCTTCTCTTTCTTGAGCCAGTATGATTCATCACCTCCTGGGTATACCAGGAGCCCCAAGTTTGGAAATTCTTCTAAACTGTGAAGAAACATTAGTCTAAAAGGCAAATCCTTTTAAAATAGCACAAGCACTATTGTTTGAGAAAAATAACTGAGCGAAGAAAGCTATGCAGGACATATGTTTTGGGCGTTTCTAGTAAAAAGTAAATGCTCTTTAAAGCTTTTGTTTCTGATTCTACTTTACACAGCAGTTCTGTATCAGTGAACAGGGTGTTCCTTTGCAATCAGCACAGTGTCACAATGACCTGGCAAATGCAAATGCTTTCACTATCACTACAGTCCTTGCCTCAGCTGTGACCCACTCACTTTTGCCCCAACTTCACTAAGATGCCTTACTCAGCATCTAATTAGTTAGGGAAGATTTGCCTTGGCTCTTAACCCTGACATAAGAGCAGGAGACACTGCTGCTGTTTTATACCAAATCTGTTCCGTCACTACATTAATCAAATCCCTATAAAAATATACAAGTAACTATTAAAACACAAAACCAAAAAATAAAAAATGTGTATTTTCAAAGGTTGAACACTAATGCTTATTGCACAATATATATTGGAGCATGTGCTTTAGTATGTTTCAATGATTCACGCAGATTTTACAGTTTTGTGCATACATATCTCAAAGCTCTGACAGTGTTAGCACATCATGAACAAAGATATGGCAAAAATATTTTCAAACACTCTAAGTGTATAAGTGCAAGATTAATATGTATAGAAAGGAATGAGAAACCATTTACTATGTCTTAGTTCTTTAAATATTGAACACAGTGAGAGAAGCTATTGAGAGAGATTTTTTACTTTTAATTATGTATCATGCACATAGCCATGTATCTATAATTGCATGTACTTGTATGTCTAGTTGTATATGTCACACAAAACATACTGCATTTTTGTCATGTACGATATTTCCCAGTGCTTCCCAGTGCCTCTATTCTGAGGCACATCAGAGGCAGCAAAAACATTTTGAATATTTTTGATTTGATAAAAGGATGAGTACACATTTAAACCACGCTCTGTCAAAATACCCAACAAAATTAAAGCAAGTGTCTGAAATAAGCCAATGTAGCTGATAAAACTTCTAAATTCATACTAGCACACAAACTTAATCATGAACAACACAAAAGAAAAGAAAACCCCACCTGGCTCAGCTCTTCTTTAAAATGCTGCGACAAAAATATATATAATTATAAGATTATTATGTTTGCTGATACTTACTCACAAAGGTGACTGTTAACTACCTCAAACTATGAAATTCATTTTATCAGTGTCAATCTTCCTCCCAAAATGTTCACAGTAAATCAATGTATGGCATTACAGTCTGTTGTCAAATTAAGTTTGAATTCTTTTCGCATGTACACCTATATTAAAAGAATAGTTTTATGGTACAGTAAAACAGTTAATTACTTAATAAATGTTAAAATTGCATACAACCACTATGACCAGCAACCCAGAAATATTTAAAAAGCTTTCACCTTCAATCCCTTAGACATTACACTACGTTCCTATTTTTAAGTACCGGTTCAATAAACAGTTTATGTATCTATGTCTACATCAATGTTAGGAACTACCAGACAGAAGAATACAAGCACAGCTCAAAACAGGCAGTACACGTTGTATGCAGATTAATATTTCCAGCAATATTAACACATGCTCCACATATTACAAGTATTATTTAGTTTTACTTGGAATAAGCATGGGTTTATGCAAGGAAAAAAGTTGAATTTACTATACCATATCTCTTGTGAACAGATGCGTCTATATTAATATACATCATTGATTTAATTTTTCGTTTTCTTGGCTTCTCGCTCACCTATCTAGAAGTGATTTCTCTGGTGATAACTAACACATCATGCTAATGAGAGAATCTAATGTACAATAGAGAAATGTCACTACTAATAATATTTGCATGAAGTTAAATAAAGCAACTGTAAGAGAATGTCAGACAGTTGTTCTTTAATAAGATACAGTTACACAATGAAATTATGTTGTTAATTTTGTTACATCATTGAGTGAATCCTAAATTACTATATAATGATGCACAGATCCATTTATAATTCTGTATACTGCATTTTCACTCTCATGTTGAAAATAGCTTCTGGAAAGGCTATTACCTTTTTATCTGAAATGGATTAAGCATACTTCTTTCTCAAAAAAGGTACATGGCTCTGGCATTTTGTGTCACTATGGGTTACAGCCATTTCTCCTGCAGTCTCATTTGTGAAATGACTTTAAAGTATTTTAGAACATTACAGCCCTTAAGGTAACTGGATGAAGAAAAATGATGTTTCTTTTTCTGACAAAAGCACAAAACATTTATGAAAGCAGACAATCCCAAAAGTCTGCTTTATTTTTAATCAATCAAATCCAGACCTTCTTTTCTGTTGTTAACAACTCCTTGCCAGAACTAGAATGGGCAGTGCGTGCCCTGGACCTAACCAGATGAGCATGGAAAAGAAGCCAAGGGTTTCTGCTCATTCTCGACCTGTCACTGATCAAAGTGACCCAAAGAAGCACTTCTTTTTAAAAGTTAAGATTTACGCCCTTTGAGGTTATCAGACATTCTTCTGTATACAGAATGAGATGACCCCTTTCAAGCAAATCACACACTTTTACATGGACAAAAGGTGCATAGGCAAAACAATGCAGTCCAGCAGCCACGTCATAAACTTTTCACAGGTAATTTAGGATACTATTCCTTTTCCCCTCTCACCCCACCTAAATCTAAAT
Source organism: Climacteris rufus (assembly GCA_013398175.1). Classification (NCBI taxonomy): domain Eukaryota; kingdom Metazoa; phylum Chordata; class Aves; order Passeriformes; family Climacteridae; genus Climacteris; species Climacteris rufus. The sequence goes on from VZRZ01000658.1 coordinate 243,595, forward strand.
TTGCTCTGGAATGTGGACATACCATTTTCTTGTGCTCCCATTCTCGAAAGAAAATAGTCCAAAAATAAATACTGTCTTACTTGCTACTAATAGTTCAAACTTGTACAATCAATCCCAATTTTTCTAAGAAGCTTATAACAATGGAGTTGATTTTGTTTTTACTCTCAGCAAAGTTATTCACTCCTATATTATGCAAATAGCAGTGCAGTGTGAATTGAGAGGTAAGAGGAGGGGAGAGATTGCAAGGTTTTGTTTTGTTCTAAATAAATCTTCTTGCTATGCTTCAATTTTTCCACTAAAAATCTGCTCGACATTAAATTACAGTTCCAAGGAAAAGTGATGGGGCTTGGAGTTTGTTTGCTTCTAAAAAACACGTGCAAAATCAGCATTATACTCAGAAATTTAAAAGAGAAATGTCTCTAGCATTACTATGTATAGCTGGAGAAGTTTCATTAAAGAGTTCTGTCAAACCACGCCAAACTTTGCTTGCAACTTATGTACATTTCATAACTTCATGTTATTTGTACTCACTAAAACAATTTTTCTGAAAGCATAGGAAGAATTGTAAAAAATACTTACATTTCCAAAAGATGGATTGAAAATAATTAATGAATAGCAAATGAATGAAAATAAGTAACAGAAAACAACATTCAAAATTTTAGTGATTTGCAAAGAAACACTGGCACTTAGACACAAATTTGCAACTGCACTTGCACACTGTATGTGAAAGCTAGCAAGGTATAACAGCCCCAACAAATCAGAAATATAAGACAAAATGTTATCCTTAAAGAGGAGAGAAATGCATTTAGAAAAGTAACTTACCCTCCTCTTAAAAGCATGATGAAAGCATATTTGCACTGGATATGTTTAGCACATGATAAACAAACAAACAAAATACGACAAGGAGATTAACAAGTATGCAAACGTGTCAAGAACAGACTTTTAAGAAATAAATCTGTTCGATGGTACCACCTTTTCAGTGCCACTGTGCGTGTATGCCAATTCACACTGATGCAGCATCCACCACACATTTAGTCATTTAGTCCATTACTTCTCGCTTTCTATAGAGAGCACAACATGAGCATGCATGTTCAATAATGTGCAAAATCCAGTTAACAATCAAGAATTAGTACATTAAAAATATCTTTTAAAAAGGAAAATAGCAACCAAATAGCCTAGCTTACATGCATAAATCTTTGGTTTGGTTTACTAAGCAGGTTGTCTCAAATTATTTGACCCCCTTACACATTGTGATGCTCTACTATTTAGTTTTGTTTCCTTTGAACATTCTCTAGTATTTCAGAGACCACACAGTCTAAATCTGTTGAAAAAGATCTAATATTAAACAGGCAATCTAGTGTTATCTATGAGGTTCAGTCATGATTTATCAATTGATTATTATCTGGATCTAGTTATGTTAACTCTTCTGTGGCTGAAATGTAAAGAACCTTTCCTTTTCCCTTAAAATTTAATCTGACTTCTTGCTAAAAGAATACAGCAGGTAATTCGAATAACTGCTTTCCATGCTATTGTCTAATATCAGCGTAACCAAATACATTATGTATCACAGACTGGCATAGAGCTGATAATGTTTGTAAGCACTGTGGTAGCAATTCACACTTCCT
>VZRZ01000658.1:250219-292719 GCA_013398175.1 Climacteris rufus
CATTACAAAAAAAAAATCTCGTTTTCAATAGATTTTTAACCAGGAGTATGTTCTGCAAGTATTTTACTGTTATCCAATGGCATTTGTGCTGACAGATAAAAGGATCTGTGAAATTATTTTACATTTTCCCCTCCTGGGAATATCCAGATGCTGAATAGAAGAGGTGCCTACAGAATCCAGGTTCTAATGGAACTCAAAACAGAGTGCAGTTGCAGTTGTCTACTTGTATTTTTTGAGAATTCCATGTGCTTTATGAACTGTATGCGGTGTTAAGAGTTTTTCCTTTCTTTTAATTTTAAATAATACTTGTTACTTGCTGTCAAAGACAATTACATTACATGCGTTACTTTCTGAATCTTTTAAAAATATAAGTTTGTTGATTCATCTCTCTTCAAACTACTGATACAGAAATGTACCATATGGCATGAAAGGATAGGAAAGGTGATTACAGAAAACCCAGGTGGTGCCAAGAAGAAAATCTAGCCAGCAAAACATGCTATATAATGTAAATGCATCCTACTTTTTTCTAAATTCCATTACTCTGATAGTTAAACTGCTAATTAGTTCAGTCAAAGGGTTAATGCAAATAGTTCAAAATGACTAAACATTCAAAAAATATTATCTTCTTTTTGTTCCAATTATTCTGTATTATTAATTAAGCTGTTAAAACATGCAACAGTTACTATCTCCTTAATGTTCAATAATATGTAAACTCCTTAAAGAGATTTTTGTTCCACGTCTCTGCTTTAGATATTAATCAAGAAAATAATTACAGAGGAATTTAGTGAAAAAAAATCTACATGCATATAACTATGTACTGTACATGTACGTTCAACGAGGTCCAATTAGTTTGAAAGAATTTGCATTTCAGTTAGTATGAGCTAACAAGACTGTAGGGAGACAATGTGATTCTACTCGCAGGGCAAGAAAGAATGGTGTTTTTCTGCAAGCATTAATTCCCATAACCGATAATTTTAAAATGTTACTGATCTTTACAGTATTTGTTTTTCAAACATCTAGGAGTTCAGTATAAATGTTTACATTAACTGTACATGCAGCAGTGTCCCCAAGACGACTCCTGGGGAAAAAAAAAGATAAAACAATGAGCACAGATTTATTATTTCTCTTAATTTTTTATTTCTAATTCTATTTAATGACAAATATCAATCGATTATTCTAAAGTAGAGTTCCTTACATTTGGTGTTCATTCACAGGATTCATTAAAGTCAGTGGGAAAAGATTCAGCAAAGTTTTGTGTCTTTTTACACAAATGTTTTTATTTTCAATAATAATGATAGATACACACACCATATGCAGTTACTGAACTCCTATTTGTATACAGCATTCTCCTAAGCCTCTGTACACTCAACCAGTTTACTGGCTAGTACCTGTAACTCCCAGAGTTCATTTGGCTGCAGATGTTAACAGTTTCTCAAATCTGTAATGACAGTAAACTGGCCTTTGCTCTTCCCACATTCACTATTCATTTCTAGGCTTGGTTAAGTAGATAGCTGGGTTAAAGATCAGTGGTTTTTCATGTGACACATTCTGCTATTCATCTAATAGCTAGTCAGGACAAAACTGTCCCTGTTCTTGCAAAAATAATGAAAATGGTCCTCCACATCGCATGACAATCAGCCCTTGCTTGTGCTGAAACAACTAAGCTTATATAGTTGAGTTGTTTTAAAGACATTTTGGAACCAAGTATTCCATATTGTCTTCAAAAGAGTATATATTTGACCACATATGAAAAAATTCTTCTTCTCCTTATAATCATGTGTAAGCAGAGAAGGTAACAAATGCATTAACTACGGTACAGATAACAGCAAAGTTGTGAATTGTATCCTATCAGGAATATAATCTCATACTTGAAAATTATGCAAAGCCATCTTCATATTCAAAGAGGTAATGAATCAGCCATCGTAATGTCATTCTTTATCAACTCCTTCTCCCTAAAAATTTTATAAGGGACTCACTCTGCAACATCTGTTAGACTCTATGAAATGTTAACAGATGTCTAAAACGAAAAAAAAAAAGTGGGGGGATAATAAAAGAAACCTCCTCTGAACAGATAATCCACCCGAATTTCCATATTCTAAACAAAAAATATTGACAGCACTGTATTATCTCTGAAACCTGCCATCCTTACTTTTCAAATATTTTTCTGTAAGTTTTAAAAGGCACCTTCTGATTTATAACCAAAATGCATTGGACTGATTGTCATTATGCAACAATAAGACTGAAGAATTTTTAGCCCCCTGTGTTCCAAATGTCCTTGCTGAATCCTTCTCTATCTTAAGTATCGTGCATTTATGAATCTGTTTTTCACTTTGATGTGCATGCCTAATTCATACAGATTCTGGAAGTGTCCACATTTATTTTTACATCTCTTCTTTTGTTTTGGTTTTGGTTGTTGGGGTTTTTTTGCTTGTTTTCGTTTGTTTGTTTTTTGGGGTAGTTTTTGTTAGGAAGACTTCTGAGGTTGAATTGAAGCAATGCAGAACTCAACAAAGAACTTTTCACTTCAATTAAAAATCATATTTTCAAACACTATTTATTTTAACTTGGTTATTCATCCTTTTTCTTAGTAAGTGATGTGACAGGACCTTTATCCTCAAAGATAACTTTTGATTATGAGTCTTTCTGTTATGAAAGCTTTTGTTTCTAGCAAGCTGTCACACTGCAACTGATACTAGTCACATCTTTGCCAAACTATGTATCAGCATCCCATACCACAGAACCCTGCTGTGACACAACTAGCAAAGGTAAGGTGAAAACTGTGACTTATTGTCAGCAGATAAAATATCAAACAGAGATCACCATGATCTTAGTCACTCAGCCATTACGTTTTCAAAGAAGCTAAAGAAACAAAAGAAAAATCAAATTCAGAAAAAGTAAGCACACAGAGAAGACAATTACATCCATATATGCTGTCCTTCAGTATTTAAAATGATTAGAGTGTGAATGCTGGCAGAGGTGTCCAGTTGTAAGTTTGGGGGAGATGAACACAAACATAGAGGATATTGCACAAATTAGAGGAAAATTCTTTTTATCTTAAGGGGATTAGTAGTATATAACTTGTTTCTTGTTATATATAACAGTTTCTTGTTTTGCTTAGCTTGTGGGGTGTTTTGTTTTGTTTTGTTTCTTTGTGGTTTTGTTGCATTTGAGTTTTTTTTATTTAAACAAGCCAATACTGGGAGTTCAGGCCACCTAAAACTCCTTTTAACAGGGCGATGACACTTATGTTGCTCTACTTTGTAAGGGAGATACATAAATTTGCCTGCTCAGCAACAGAAGAGCACACATGTGAAGCAGAGGGAATCAAATAACCACTATTCCAATAGAAACACACAGATAAATGAAAAACACAGGTGAAATGGAGGATGCAGAAGGTTATTTTAAAAGTAACTTGATAAAAACAAACATGATATCAAGTTATAGCAGTTTGTTGATTATGCCCATTAAATCGTGTGATTAGTTGCTGTTTGAAAGCTATTCTCCATGAGTGTGGCATTTGACTAGTAATAATTACTAAATATGTGTGGACAAAACACTAAACTAAAAATTTTCATGCTAAGAATTTTACATGCCCAGCAAAAATTTGGCGCACACTCCTTAATTTGCAGACAGGCAAAAAGGGTAGCTTGTTCTGCACATATGGCAGTTTTACATCCATTCTTCATCTCATATCTGTTTGTTTTCAGTGTCTTTTTCTGACATTAAACTATCTATTTATTACTTAATTGTTTACACCAAAGGGTAACAGATAATACTGTTGAAGTATGAGAGTCTGATTCACAAGATAGTAGATACAAGAGACTTTGATTTAAAGTGTGCATTTAATGAAATGTCTATATAGCCCACCACTGAAATAACAGTAGGATTTAGACATTCTGTTCTGATTTACAAGAAATTAAAAAGACAGAGGACACCTGACAAGCCATATAATATAGGAAGATGTATAACACAAAAATAATTGTATTTCACTTTTAAAATAAAATATTTCAAAACCAGTTGTATCTGCTGGAACCTAAGTTCAGGATTCAACAGCTACAGCAGCAATCTCACAGCAATTATCAAAGAAACAATGCAACAACCTCACTTACATAAGTCATTGAGGAAAAAAATACAAATACTTCAATCTAAACCCCGCCACATTTACAGAGGTTTACATCTACTATACTATTATGCAGGTGTACTACTATATTAAAGCATCCTTCAGCTATTGATTATCTGGGTTAAACAAGGTTTATTGTTTTAATAATAAACTCTGAATGTTTCTTTGCTGAAAAACATCCTAAAACTTAGAAATTGTCCATTGAATGCTAGTTTAGTACAAGACTTTTACAAAGTGACTTATTCTTTGATAGTTTATTTCATTATTCTCATCCTTTTAGTAAATTGTGTTTATAACTAGCAAGGCCTTTGGATCCCACAACAGTCTAAAGGGTTTAAGTGTAGGCTAAGTTTATGATCTAATTAGTCCACAATATAATCTATTGTGCCACTTCCTAGTAACAATTATTTGGTGTCTAAAAAATGTGTCTGTCATAATTAAATAATTAAACTGACCTAAAAGGGAGTGGGGCGGGTTGATAGTACGTAGAACAGCTGAATTTTAGATAGCTGAAAAGACGCTTCATGCACAAATGCAAGACTGAATTAAGAGCAGCTATTTTTTTCTAATTACTGACTCATTCACAGTGCACAGAATTGCCTGAACTGCCCAGTGTCCTACTATCTCTCTGGACAATTAGGAAAAACTCCATTAGCAAGAACTCAGCATTCTCTGTCTCACTTCTCTCTGGAGAACTGGGGAAATGATGAGCTCCATCACCTGGCCAGCAGTAGCAGCAGCCACAAAGTCACCTCAGGGACTTGGACGAAGAGATTCATCTGCAGCCTTGGCAGCAACTAGAGTATGCCTTACAAACAGACAGTCACACGACTACACACTGGCACAAGGTCCTTTCATTAAGAGCTGCTGTCTAAGTGACCTGTCACAGAGTTTCATAAAGCAGCATTAATACTGTGGGCCAAAATGAGATTGATCTTTGAGCTCCGTGGTCTCCTGTTGACAACAGTGCATTATCAAACCAATACTAAATACTTTATAAACAGGTCTCCCTCCAGTGTATTAGAGGAACAGAGCATATTTCATGCCCTATAGTTGGGTAGCCACATATCCATCAGACAATTAAATAATTTATAAGATACTCAGAAGTGCAATAAGACTCAATAAACTTTTAAATACTTACAAGCTACTATTTTGTTTGAAAATATACCAAAACCAACCAAGCAAACAAAAAAACCTGTGCACCTAATGAGTATGAGCATCAGTAAAACTCGATTTTTATAATATCTTTTCACCTGAAATATCCTCAGTGCACAAGGAAATCGAGCTCTTCACTCAGTTAAAAAAAAAAAAGGAAACTTACTTGCTTTAAAATATTTGACAAATTTCCTACATTATTAATTTCATTACTTATATTTCAGCTTCCTCTGGTTGGCATCAAACTCCTTTTTTGTCCTTTTGTACACTCTGGCCAACAATGGCTGCAAGAACCTTCTCCTCTGCAATGCCTGCCATCTGGAACCACCGTGCTGCATTTCTATCCCTCATTCTCCATCTATTTTCAGCCTTCATCTGGAAACAATATGTCTCTGTTCTCATGTCTGGGTCTCTTAACTTCTAGTAAAAAGGGAAAAAACTTTTTAATTTTATTAACTTTGCACAGTGTTTTGGAGATAAAGTTTGTGTGAAAGATACTATGCAAAAACATTTCTTTATTAAATCACACAAGTGCTGGGACAGAATTTACAATAAAAGTGATCTAAAAATACTTCCTATTCTGTTAAATTTAATATAGAAGACAATAGTCTGGGTGAATTTCTTAAGAAGTGGCTTTAACATACAATGAAAAAATATTTTTAATTTCAGTAATTCATTCATATTTTCAGAAAAAACTAACATGAGTTGCTCACTTTTCAAAAGCTGTGGAAAACATGCAGTCCTTAAAGGCAAATTATGTCTGAGAATGCTCAGCACATTTGGAAGAAAATCAGTGCATTTACTTCTCTTTTCCATCCCATAGAAAAGATATTCTCTGTGCTGCTAGCAAAGCAGATGAAGAGACACTAATTGCATATAAACACTGTAAGTATATTTCTACAATATTTGCATACTGGTTATGCCAGCAATGTAGGAGGTTGAGCTCCTATAATCTTAAGACATTATGGGGTGAATAAACTTGTTTCTTCCTTGGTTCATCTGCAAAAAACCAACATGCTCTTTATCCAGAGTCTGAAATTTTCATGTATAGTAGTGTCTGAATATGTCTTAAAATTAAACTCATAAGCAGAAATTGGCATTATCTGTTCTGAGTTTGATGTCTGTAAATTTGTTCTAACTAACTTTAAAAACTGAAATTTCTCTTGCTGGGAGAAGTTCCCAAACCACCATAGGCGTGGACCTTTGTATAGAATTGTGGATGCCATGGTTTCACAGACAAGCCACATTAATATTGGATAGCAAGCATCTGGAACCCACAGCTGTGTGTGCTCCAGCCCCAAAGCACCCACATGTCTATGCCAATTCAAACCCCTATTCCCAACCCACAGATAAACCACACTGGTTTTCTTTAGGACCTAGATCTGAAATTGAAGCTTTCAGGTTTTCCCCATTCCCACAACTGAAGAGAGAATAGGAGTATTCGGGGGGAAAGGGCAAATAGGCTCTAAAGGAAGAACTTGATGGAGAATTCCTGCCTTGGCTTTCTCATATGGCCTACTTGGGACAAGCTGACCCATGGGGACCTTAAAAGTGCTATTTAAAGACTAAACTGGATTTTGCTTTTGCATTAATTGCAACAGACTTACAGGGCTGGCACCAAAGCAGAATCTACAAGTCTATCTGTTATGGAAAAACCAAGGATTCGGAGATTGGGGTTTGGGGGCGTTGTTCAAGGATGGGAGAAAGGAGGAGTGTGGTGTTTTCCAGATAGTAGTGTTGCTCCTTAAGCCCTCACATGTAGAACACTCCTCTTCCGTTTAGCCTGCACCTAAAAGGCACAAAGACGGCTCTAACCACCACTTCACAATAAAGCTCTATGCCATACCTCAATAGTGTTATTAATTTTATTAAAAGTACAATGCAGAAGAAGTAACAGGTCCTCCTCCTTACTAAAATACCTTACATCCTCTGCAGGACAATCCTCAGACATTCCTGAAACCAGATAAGAAAAGGCAGGTACTTCCAATTTACTTCAGTCTGAATTTTTTTAAGATCTCCCATTGTGTGCTAATGGGTCCTAAAACAGAAGGCTATGCTGGTTAATCTTTTTTATCTCCGGGATGTGGAAGTTTCAGCCTTTTACTTGTGCTGTATACTAAACAGAAGCTTCAGCTTTTGGATATAAACATTTTATGACTTGAGATTCGATTACTTTTCTTACTACTTTTAATCTGAAAACTAGACTTGCAAGCTCCTGTGGGACACATAAATGTCCCTTCAAAAACTTGCCAATTTTGCATTTTCTTCTATTTTATGCCAAATACATCTTGGAAACATAGGCAAGGTTCAACCACAGCAAGGAGTGATAGTTTCCAAAACAAGATGTTTACTTGGAAAATGCGAAGGAAGGACACTAACATCAACTGATTTATCCCAGAGTTGGCTGATGGAAAGTGAAGAAAGTTCACCCAGAGTTGGCATTCATCCTCATTCATGTTGCTGCTCCAAGGATGAGGAAGACCCAGGGAAGGGAAATGGCTGAGCATCAATGATAACTACGAAGCTCCCTCAGGATGTCAGCAGTTAGACCCTTGCTGCCTCCCTTTCCCAAAATTATTGTCACTTTTTCAGTTTTCATTGAGAAAAGCAAAATTGAGCAGCAAAAGAGTAACTCATTAGAAGCATTAGTTTAGGTTTGCTCCGCTGGTTGTACGCTAAAAGCAGATCTGTAGAGACAGCCATTAGAACAGAGGATAGTTCTAGTATTCCAACTATCAGCTGTCTTTCACCCAACTCACTTCCAGGACACCTGTGAACATGTCAAAAGTCAATCCTAAAACACCCAAACCAAGCCAAAACTCAACGTAGTTTCACTTTAGGAAAAAGAAGAATTTTTGTAGGTGGGATACATAAAATAAACTGCTGTCACTCTTAGGAGCCTTAGAAGCAAAATAGAATATCACCTTAAGTAAAACTGCAAAAAAAAGGAAGGTATGTCCCATTTTGCTTAAGAGCTGAAATTTGTCTTAGGACCGAACTTGGATGGAGAGAGAAACTCTGACTCAAAAATACAAAAAATGCCTTTTTTGTGTTTTGCTAAAGAGTGGTTCTTTTAGGCTTGAGCCTTTCAAAGCAGAAAAATCTCTGTGAGTCTTAAATCAAAGAGACTAAAAGAGTAAAGCAATGTAGAAATTTGAACAATGAAAACTTTTCCTGTATTTTTACTCTCTTCTCATACACAAGAGTTATACAAGACTGGGGAAGAAAATAAAAACTGCCAAGCCAAGCAAAATCAGGCCACAGGCAGGTTTATTTGCTTTGCAGGTCACTTTTCAAAAGCAATACAGGATAAGCATTAATGTAAACACTTGGAAGACTATATAGTGTCATATGCTTCACTTAACAGAAGAACTAACTGTAGAAAGGTAATTGACGTCAAAAGAATACGTAGAAAGCATTAAAAAAAAAAACCAGCTGTTTCCTGTCAAATAATATAGAGTTCTTAAAAAAGTAAATTAATATTTTTAAAAATTATTTAAGAAATTAACCTTGAACTCTCAGCTCCTATATTACTGGGAATGCTCCTGCTATCACACTACAAAAGTTAACTCATCCCTATACAGGAAATGGGAATAAATTTCTTAATGATTCTCAATCAGTGACCTACCATTATGTTTTATACTGAATTAGTTTCTGGTGAATGTACTTAAATTGTCTTTTTGCCTACGTGTTTTTATAATGCATTCATGAATTCAGATATAGTAATTAAAATCTTTGGATACTCACTTAGAAATGTTATACTTCCCATCCTTTGTTTCCTTTGAATCCTGTCATGACAATTTTATTTACTGTCATGAAGAGATCATATTCAAAAAAATTCAAAAAGCAATCTTTCAGTAACCTAACATGCTGTATTGAATTCATTCAAAGTTTATTTCTGATTTTTGCAAACAATAAAGCACCGCTGCTTATCTGGCAAGCTGGAATCGTATGCTTGTATGCACATGCACAGCAGCTGATTTTCTCTAGGTATAAAGCAACAGATACTTTTTTTATAGTTCAGAACTGAACTCACAAAATAAAACTCTCTAAGAAGCTGAGATATTTTGAATTTTCACTTATAGAAAACTTGTTTTGGGGTTTCTTACATAAGAATTGAGAGATGGCTTCATTACCGTTAGCTACATCCTACATGTATTAAAACAAAGTCTAAGAGACTTAAAACCAGGCTGATCCCATCTCCCTGCTCCAGCTGTGCTGGGTGCTGTACAAGCAAAAGGAAAAGAGAATTCTTGTCCAGAAAGGTTTATAGCCTGAATAATCAAAAGAGACAACAGATAGAAGAAAGGAATTATCTCATCCTGATTTTTACTATTGGGAAACTAATACATAGTGCTGGAATTTTAAAAAGTGCTTCACACCCATAGCTCATGACAGATTTTCAAAGAGCCAAGCATAGCAGGTATCAGAATACAAACTGAAAAGAGAGTTACTGGCATGATGCTTCATCAGAGCTTTAAAATGAATTAAACATACAGTTTGTAATTAAACTGAAAATGAAACAATAATCTTGTGAAAATATTGTTAAAGTTCTATAAAATATTGTAAAAACACTGATGGTTTCCTCCTGCTTTAACCCCACCCCCAAGCATAAACACATTATTCTATCACCTCAAATCCTAATTTCAATCAGTGTCTCCTCTGGCTCACTAAATTCAAGACAAGCACTTTCTATCACAACACAGAGACAGCAATTAGAAGTACACTGAAACTGCTCTCAGGTTGTCTTCCTAATCCTTAATGCAACTTGATCAATGCAGTTCAGATGCATGACTTGATACTGACACCTTAGAGGACCAAGTCAATTACTCTAGAGTTTTATTGCTGTTTGTTCCACACAGCAGCATCAAGATTCACTAATCCTGTAGTAAGTAAAACATTCAAGACTGATAAGTAAATAAAACAGGTGGGGGAAAAGCAAGTGTATAACAATAGAAACTGAAAATTGCAGTTCATTCATATAGATATCCACTTCTAGAAACAATTTTGAAATACATTTCATTAGAATCTGAAATGCATGTTTCTAGTGAATTTCAATACACATTTGATTTACAAATTCCAGTAAAAATGTGCCACAGCTGGCACGATAAATTACTGTAATAAATCATTATTAAATAACTGTAAATCTTTAGAATGGCATAATGTCTAATAAAAAAATATGCATGTAAAAGTGAAAATTTGTGAGAAACATTCTTTATATAGAGGAAAACAAATTACAAAACTTACCATCGTGGCGGTACAGGATAATTCAATGAGTAAATGCTGGAATAAAATTCACATAAATATTGCCTAATCTACTGCAATTTCATGTTAACAACTACATCTGAACAAATTGCATGGTAAAGCGTGATGGTAAAAGTACTATATTTCAGAGCTTTTTTATGTTAAACATTCACATTTCTGGTAGAGAACTCTGGCTCTTGCTATACATCATCAGAGCAGAAAAATTACTTTCCAAATACCATGCAAACATTGCTCCCTCTGCATTTTAGAAACATTTTCTTCACTGGGGTTTTGTTTCAGTTGAGTTTTCTTTTGGGATTTTTGGCTCAGTGGTTTTTTTGGGGGGTGGAGGCTATTTTGGGGGAAAAGAACCCAACACACAGCCCAGCCAGAGTAAAGCAGAAAATAAACCACCGGAAAACCTATCTCAAAACATGGTACCAAGAGCCCCCAAAGCCTTCTATTTTAACCTGTGTTCCCTCTGATGTGCAGTAAATGGACATTTACAGTAATCCACTACTGCAGAAATCAACTGAAGAGCTATTTGCTCTTCCAAAACTTCCCATGCCTTATTTAGCTCTTACAAGACTTCATTTGTCAAAGTGCAGACACAGTGCTGATGTCGCATCCAATGGCGCATTTCTAGAGCCAAGATGAGCTGCAGTCCCACGACAGGCCCAGGACTACCTGGCTCCAGAGTGTGATTGCTTCCACTGCATCTTGGGATGGGTAAATTATTAACTGACACTTTCACAACTGAAGAACTGTCTAAAATAAACCCATTAAAACTGTTAGCCTACAGAACACTTCACACTCCTGGTTTGTTAAATCTTTGTCAAAGTCATCATTTGGCCAAGTTTTTTAAATATAAATATGCATCTATATAAAATGTATTTATAAAACTTTCAATTATGAACATCTTCTCTACCTTTCCTTGTCTCATTTTTTTTGGTTGAATGAAGTGAACCTTGCAGTTAGAGGAAGGCTGCAACGGACTGAATTATAAACAGAAGCAACAAAAGCTTATCAAAGATAGAAATGTACTAAGCACTGTCTTTCACTTATTAACTGAACTTAGAAAATTCAGTACGGGTGGTGATGGTTGCCAGAAAATTTACCTCAGATATAAAAATGTATTAATTAAAAAGAAAAACTCAATAAAACTATTTTCTGTTAATATTTTAAGCTTGTTGTCCCATGAGGGAACAAGCAGATTTTTGCAAAGCCAAAAAAAGTCTGTTGACAATACATACGCTTCTCTTCTTATCTTTTTGAGCATGAAAGAGAATCATGATATTAACATTAAGATCTGAATTAGCTGATTCTTAAACACATATTCTATTCTAGTTACTTCACTGTTATTTGTAATCTGGTCCAGATTTTACTTTAATCCAAGGAAGAAGACAAAGAACTAAGATTTTGCATGCTGATGTGTAGTATTATTAGCATAAAATTAATTGAACCCCAATACTGTACTGTACATCCAACCACCCTACTACCTACTGAAAAAAAAGAAAAAGAAGAGGATTGATGAATCATATAGGAAGCAAAACTGTTTAACTAGCAAATTTCTGCTTCATTCACAGACAAAGTTGCCACGGGCACTCCCTCTTATGTTGTGCACAGAAGAAAAGCCATGCTGTAACTCCAAATCCAACCACACTTGCCATAACACGATCATGAAACTGCATGCAATTAAAATGGTTTGTAGACAGTAAGAACACGCCTGAACATTAAGGGTATGCATAGAAGCTATAGAAAAATATTTCAGTCAGGTACCCTTTCTAGTTGATTAAGAAACCAAGAAATAAACAGTACTGTATTCTAATCCTGGCCAATTTAAGAGCATATCATACAACCTCTTCACAGAAAAAAATACACAGTCTTTCCTACAGGGATACCGTTTTGGGGAGCCTAATTGAATGCTCGTAGGTACTGATTTGCTGTTCCAGTTGACTTCTGTCACAGCGGGGAATGGTTAGAGTAATCAGAGCTTGACAGGTCTTAAATCAGGAAACCAAATTTACAAGTCACTTCTGAAGAGGTGTCTTTAAGCTTTATGTAAACGTCAGAATTATGCTTCAGCTATCTAACACAGATACAGAAAATATTTACATTAAAAACAATTACTTACATGCATATTACTTGTGCAAGTGAGAAATATTGCTTTAAGGATAATTTAACAATTACTTTAATAAGTATTTTTCCCTACAGGAAGCACAGATAGTTCATCACACCAAATTAAAAGAAACATTCAAAAGCATTACTCCAGTATCTGCCCACCCAGTGTGTGTGCCTGTGAGTCCATCTGTCTGTGTGTATGTGTAGCTAAATATGTGTGCGTGCACATGCACCCACACAGCAACACTGACTGTTAACACACACATACATACACACAGGAATTAAAATTTCTCTTTTCCAGCCAAAAGGGAGTGCCTTTTTTTTTTTTTTTTTTTTTTTTTATTTTTATTAACTGGAATTCACCCTGAAGCTCAGAAGGAATTTTGAGGGGGCAGGACAAAAGTTTGTACTCTTTGTTTTATCCATAACACTGCTCTATATTCTTTCTGATAATTTGAGATGGGTAACTAAATTATAGGCTTACAGGGATACTGATGATCATAAAAAGCACAGAAGTGTAGTTTTCAGTATGAAATTATATCAACAGATACCTTCCTATTGCCCACACACATACAAGTAGTGCCATATATGTCTCAGTATAAAATAATCAGATCTCAATTTCGTCCATGCACCTCATGCCCTAACAGAAGCAGTAATCTACTTCTCTATCCTGCTTTCAGCTTTGTCATTTCTACTCAGCTGCATGTTTTATCCAAAACTTTCTAAGCATAATGCTTACGTATGTCTCCACTGACATGTGATGTTCACGATACCCACTGCTACTGCATTTTCCTCCAAAAGTTGCTCTGCCTGCAGTAGCACTATCCAGAGAAGCTGCTCTGCTAACCTATGAATCAAAACATAGATTGCCCTTTGCCTGTGAATGCCTAATTCTTGATTTTAACAAATCATGAGTGTTACATCAAGATTTATTATATGACTTATATTATCACAGGAAATATCAGGAAGCAAAAACTGAGAATTTCTTTGAACTTTCACAATGAAGTATTGTCCCTTATTCGGGATTAACCTGGTACATTGCTGCATGCAGAACATATCACACACATGGTCACACATGACAACAAAGGGCAGCATGACTCAAGTGCATATGCATCGAAGCAACACCACAATTACGTCTTTTTGGGGATAAGCCCAAATGTCAGTATTTCACTTTGACAAGTCACAGCAGGAAAGACCCTGACAAGCATTTCCTCAGAGAAGTGATGTTACAGTTTTACGAAGGAGATGGTGAAATGTTCTGGGTTTGACTCCTGAGGCTTTTGTTCCATGTGCAATAAGGTAGCACAGCTGCCAACATTGAGTAGCCAAGACATGAGAAGAGACAGACTCATTCTTTTAAAAGACAGAAAGAGAAATTGTTAGAAAAGGCTATGTCCTTCATTAGACCAGCTGGCATGGAAGAAGGGGACATAATCTATGCACGCAAGACATTCAGGGTTCTCAAGGGGTACAAATGCTCCTAAGACAGCAAGTATTAGAAGCTTACAAAGATCAGCAAGAACCTCAGTTTGGAGAAAAGAACTATGCAAGGAATGTGAAAGTCAGTAACACATGAAAATGTATTTCTCTGAATGAAAATAATCATTTATCTGAAGCAGACAATATGGAGTACTTGTTTCCATCCCACGTATACAAACCATGGGTTACAGACAGTTTCACTGATGTCAGAAAGCAGGATTCCAGAGAAGGCTGCTCTGAACACCCACAATTACAAATGCATCACTGAACAAAGCACCTGGTAGACCTGGTAGAGCAATCCAAATAATTTACGAAATGGAAGCATGAGAGGCACTGCTTGTGTACTTTAAGTTAAATCAACATGCCGAGAAAAAAATGCAATGTACTGTCTCAGCAACCACAGAGCTGCCTGCAAAGCGAATGGAGAAGTGACTTCCTGCTAGATTGTATTTAAACCCATCATAACTTAGAGATTTCTGCTATGAAAATGCAACAGTCTCCTTTGCAAGTTCTGTGACAGAGAAAGTAACAGAAGCTTAACACGGAACAGTTTTTTTTAAGTATTCATTTTCGTTACTGAGTATGTGATTTGCATGAAAATATGGCTCTATGTTGCTCCACAATAAAAGTTAAAATTCACTCTCTTCCCGCCTACACAAAGTAATTTTGTTTAGAGACCTTCATTTCTTTTGGCCTTAGCCCATAGAAGGGGTGTGTGATACAGTCGGTGCCAGTAATTGCTTCCATACAATACAAATGTTTGAAAACATTTTGCATATTTGTTATGATTGTGTATGACATTTATATCATATTTAAAACTCCAACGGGCTTGCAGATTTTATTTTTGCCCATAGAAAACAGAGACACAGCACAGAATGTTCCTCTAATATATCTAAGAGAACTAAGTCAATTTTATTTTCAGTAATACACTATGAACTCTTAGCCTCTAAACATTTGTTTTTTTCAATGAGAACAGAATAATGTACATGGAGGGTAAAGCTGTGGGAGCTATGTACACAAGTTTGGATATACATTCACAAAGCACATGAAAATAGACAGGCAAATGGTTGTGCTTTTTGCCTAAATGGTTGTGCTTTTTGCCTAAATGCTGACAGAAATAACATTCCCTATTAAAAAAAAACCCAAACAAAACCACATGCACAAACCTTATCCACACATATATGCATTGCTATTTTATCCCTTACTTTGCAGGTGTAAGATTATTTAGATATACTTTTCTAGAACTAAGGCATTTGTGAGAAAATTTTAACACATTAGAACATTTTCTTCCATAGTTGCAGTGTTATACATGTCTCAAATCACTAACCAAATCCTCCATATACCTAAGAATTTCTTATTTTACTTAAAATATACTTCTGTTGGTTTTTTACAACTGTCAATTTTAATCTATGATCTTAGCAAACAGTCTGTTGTCTAATGAAGTCTCAAATTTCCTTCAACTGAAATAATAGGAAATTTAATTACGTACATATATCATACAGCAGTTTGTGAGATTCCCAAACTTTTTTTGGAATCCATATTTAGTTAAGTTAACTGCCAATGTTTCCTTTACGTGCAGACTCATCTTTTTTGCCCTGCATACTCCACTGCAGGGTTGCCATACACCGCCCCTCCACCCTCGCTTTCCTGCCTGCCTTAGAGATGCCAACACTTGTGCCTCAAGGCAAACTGCAGGAATACAGTGAAAACTGTATATCCCATCTAAAGCTACACTGACTGGGTACTACAGGTGACGCAAAGACACCTGTACCATAATAAGCTAACAGTTTTCTAGCAAAGCTGTCTCTGAGCAGTTGACAGTCACAACCGAAGAGTCCGCCTTATTGCTTAAGAAACTCAACAGTACCAAATACATGAAGCCAACATTCATCAAGCTTGCAGCATTTAAGTGCTTACCAGGAGACAGATTATCAACAGCAGCAATGGAAAACTATTAAGTTGTTCCAACACACTGAGAAAAGTGATTTTTCCCCTACTTTGTAGGTGAGACTAGGAAAAGAGATGGCAGAAAGGTCATGGAAACAAATGGTTTCCTACAGCTGTGGGAAAATCACAGATACAGATCTGTAGCAGCAAAGTTAGTTATAAGGAAAGTGTCTCAGATTCTTTATTCCCTGACCTTCTCTCTCTCCCCCCATCCTGTTCTGCCCTTTTCCTACTGTTCCCTACTCATTTTCTTTAAGTGACGAAGTCTCAAGTCCTGACCACTAAACACAAAATCCTCCTGACTGCTCTGCTCTGTTTCATCAATTGTAATACTTAGGCATAACCTGCTGCCTGCTCTGACAAAAAGCACTGACACGAGTCACAGCAAATCATCATGCTGTTACAATCACCATGATCCCTGCTGCCCTTCCAAATAACAAATATTTCCGTCATCCATACATACCAACTTAACCCCAAATCTGTTGTGGCCACACATCTTTTGTCCCTCTTTTAACTTTGAAAGGTTCATCAGCCACTCCTAAAAGACATCTGCTTTTGCCATGAAACATTGTCTCTGTTCAGATTCTACAGTTTCTTAAATTTGGACTAACACACAGAAGACAACTCTCAACATACAATCCTACTCTAATTTTGTAAACATACGTGCTCTGCTTCACAACTTGCAGATTTATGACAGCTATGTCATACACTCTTCTGTCACTATGGGGCTTCCTTTAAAGTATTATAAAAAATTAATTTGGCCTTCAAAACCACCTCTCTGCAAAGGCTAAGGACTTTCTCATAAATATATATATATATATATATATATATATATATATATATAATACGCAGGGTTATTAAAAAACATTCTGATGTTAAATTACCGTGAAGAAAGTCCACTTAAAATAAATTGAACAAACAGTATCACACTGCTTACATTTCAAAGGACTGTCACTTTTTATGGCAAGCCTTTGCCATTCCATTCAGTGGGATTCAACCATGCTAATTCTCTGGAAACACATGCATTATCACCTAACAGATGGTTGTGAAATGTGGCTTTCCAAAGGAATTGTTACTTCCCTTTCTTCTTTGCTCTAGATGCAGTAATAAAAAAAAAAATTTCATATTCACAATGGAGAAGATGAATCCTTGACTCCCAATCTTAAGGGCAGCTGCTCGCAGGCTCCCAGTAGGGAGTCAAAAGAACCATTTTATCCTTCACATTTCTATCAGAACTGAGTGTATGTACTTCAATGTATATCAATGTATATCACCTCTAAGTGCTTCAGATTGTGATTGGCATGAGCTGTCTCCTGGGCTGCAGAGAAGGACAGTGCTCTTCATGCAGGTGCTAGCTTACTGTGGATAGCTTCAAGCTTCTACCTAAAACACGTTCCTGTGGAACACATCGCAGCAGATGATGCAGCTGAGCAGTGTCCACCTGACAAGTACTGAAAGTGAACATATGAACAATGTTACCTGTTATCACTGATCCACATGGATAAATACGAAACTTAACTCACTATTAATGTTGTCAAAGGCAAGCCACGGTTTTAGTGTACTTCACTTTCAATTGATAAGACCAACTAGTGTCAATTACAACTTAAGTTCTAAAGTTTCAGTCGCACACACATATATTGTATATATAAATGACTGTTTCTACTGTCCTGTAGACAATTTCCTTATATGACTGATAACACTGCTTAAACCATCATTATTTGTTTACAGAACTTCAAAGAATTTTATCTCAGAGGAAAAAACCTGAGAAACTAAGCATAATCTAATGGAAAACAAAAGAGATATTTATAGTTGAAGGGGCCAGATTTTCTGTTTAACATATTTAATGACTGCTGAGCAACAAAATCTCAGCAAACCAAAATGAGAATACACCCTGAAGAATCCTAATTCCTTGTATCAAAAGGGGATATTCTTAAATAATTCTGTACTGTGTCCTATTACACCCAGATATTAGAAAGAGATCTAAACGATTTTACATTTCACCCTTAGCCGCAAATTTTTTCGTTTTAGTGTTTTCCATAAGAAATTTAATGTTCTTTTAATGTATAGCTTTTCTTGAGCAATGTATTATATTTAACTCTGTAACTATCAATCAATATTCCTTTTAATTGAGGTTAATTTCTTTCAACTTTTCATAAAATTCCCCTTGGAGCACTGAGAGTTCTTGCACCTGCTGAAGAGCTTAAGTTTATATTTCAAAAACCACAAGTGTCTTCTTATCTTACTCACAGACACGACCATCCCTAGGTTTTGTAAGGCACTGTGAAAACATGATCTAATTTAGACAGCAGCTTTAAAGCCATGTCTGACACCACACCATAAGAACAAAAGAGAGAGGATGAGAAGAGCATGTTAAAAAAGAATAACTTAAGATCCCTTACAACCATGTTATAACAGTATTTATTACTACCATCTTGGGGAAGGACCTCTAAAGTACAGGTGAAGTGAAAGTATAACACTGTTTTTCACACATGGGCACACACAAAGATAAATACATTAAAGAGAAATCTTAGTTGTGTCTCCAAAATAGAGAAACATAGGTGGCAATTGGGTAAAGATGCCCCTCTTGCTCTGCTCTTTCCAGTTTAATTTAACAAATTTCCTGGTGTTAGAGCGGACAGTCCATACTCTCTCAAACAATTTTTTAAAGAATAACTACTTGATTGTTCCAGTGGTCAATCATTAACCCATTCCCACTCTTTACGCAAACATTTTCAGTATGTCTTGACTACCATTGGCAATATTAAGGAATGGATGAAAACAAAGGTGTTGGGCATAGAAAACCTAAAAATATTTGGGAAAATGCCAATACACAGAATTCTTGAATAGTTCATTAAAAGTTTGCTCCCACCCTAGATAGCTAAAACCCTGGCTTCTCTAATTCAGGCAGCAAGGCAGCATATGTAAAGCAGATGTATACACTGATGTTCTTCTGATGTTTGTTGTAATACAGTAGTGCCTAAGTCAAGCATCCTAAATCAAAGATGTGAGCAGTACCATACGAAGCATTGCATGAACACTAAGGGTTATCAAAGACATCACAACTTAGGTCCAGATGGAAAACAACTGGGGAAAAGGGAAAGGAAAGTGCAGGAAGAGGAAAGGGGAGAGTTTGAAGCAGAAGAGAAAGGGAATAAAGGATGAGAGGAATTGGGAAGGGGCAAGTAGGGGAAGAGAATGTGGGATAGAAAGAAGAGTAACAGCAGCAGTATACTGCATGGGTCAATACTGTGTCTGATCCTGTTTAACGTTTTCATTAATCATCTGGATGATGGGGTAGAGGGTACCGTCAGCAAGCCTGCAGATTACACAAAACTTGAAGGAGCAGCTGATGTGCCAGAGTACATCTCTCTGTGTGCCAGCTGATGCTGCCATCCAGTACAAATTCAACAAGCTGGAGAAATGGGCTGACAAGAACTTTACAAAATTCAAAAGGGGAACGTACAAAGTCCTGCACTTGAGGAGGAACAGCCACTTACAACACTGGATGCTGCGGAACAACCACCTGCTTTGCAGAAAGTTATCTGTGGGTCCTGGTGGAAACCAACTTTCAACTTCATGGCCAACATGACTTGTGGTAAAGAAGGGTAATGGTGTACTGGATTAGATAAAGCATTGTTGGCAAATTGAGGGAGGTGATCCCATCCCTCTGCTCAGCACTGCTGAATCTGATGACCAGGTCTGGGTTTCCTGGTACAAGACAGAATGCATGGGTCACTATGAAAATTAAGAGATTGCAGCATCTCTGCTATGAGGAAAGGTTGAAAGAAGTGCAAGCGTTCAGCCTAGAGTAGAGAAAGCTCAGAAGGGATCTCAGGAATGTGTCTGCATATCTGATGTGAAGTCACAATGAACATGGAGCTTGACCCTTTTCATTGTACCCAGTGACAGAGCCAGAGTCAATGAGCACAAACTGAAACACCAGATGTTCCTTCTGAACATCAGGAATCACTCTTCCCTGTGGGAGTGACTGAGCACAGGGCACAGGTTTCCCAGGCAGATTGTAGTGTTACCTTCATCCCAAGATACTCAAAAGCCATCTGGATACAGTCTTGGGCAACCAACTCCAGGGGCAGGTTGGATCAGACCACTTCCAGAGGTTCATTCCTTCCAGCCCCAAGCAGTCTGTAATTTTGTAATTCTGTAAAGAGGAGAGGAGGAAAGGAGGAGAGATAAGAGAGGAAGGAAAGGTAGTGGAGGAGGGCGGAATGGAAAGAAAGGAAGACAGGAAAGAGAACAGGAAATAGAGGGAGTACAGAGGAGTAGAAGGGTGATGTGAGTAAAAGAAAGCTACCTACAAAATTACCACTAGTTATCACTTCCCACCTCCTCTGTCATTATCAGTTGCCAATACCACTTAGTAAGCACAGCAGAGGTGAATTTTATACAAAGATTAAAAGCCCTTACAGCTGCCTTTTCTGATATTGAAAGAACTATCTAAAATGACAGCAATAAACAAATTAAAATATCATGGTTGCTATCTCAGATGGAAAGAGCCTTCTGCCTTCCTGGGACTTGTCTGAAAGTAACAACTGCATGAAAAACACTAGCATTAAGTTAACTCTAAAAAGACTGTTAGCATGCTGTTAGCTCCTAGGAAAGGAGCACACTTTATGTAATCTGCCAGGCTGTCAGCCCACCCTGAAGAGTGCTTGGCCAGCTGCCTGGAGCAGACAGTATAGGTGACATTGTAGTGGATGTCCATTGTAGGCTGTCTTCAGGAAGAACAAGTGGATGAAGAACGCCTTCAACAACAGGCTGGAAAGAGTCATAAGGTGGTGGTGCTCATGCAAGAACAGCTTCCCAAGTAACTTCTGGAGGAACAAAATAACATCACATAAGCAGTTCAGGAGGTTTATGGGGAGCACTGATGACAATCTTCTGACCCAAGTGATAGAGAAGTCAACACGGAAAGGTGCTGCGCTGGACCTCATAATCACAGATCAGGAAAGGCTACATCACTGGGGATGTGAAGGCTGCAGGCAGCCTTTTCTGCAGTGACCATGAAGTGGTGGAGTTCAGGAAGCCAGTGATGCAAGGGACCCTGCCTGAGGAGGGAGGTTGGGCAAAATGACTTCCAGAGGACCCTGCCAACTTCCAACATTCCATGATTTTGTGATTTCAGTTCAGTCACATCTTGCTTCCTTTGAACACACACACAGATTGTTAAAGACATTTTTTATCTATGTACTTCTTGATGCCTTAGGATTTTTGGTTTTATATTTACTATATATTTGTAGCCTGTAGCCTTTCATTGTATAACTATATAGATTCTTAGCTAGTATTTTTCCTACCCCATTAGTTAGATAGACAAAACACATTCCTAAAACCCTACCATAATCTTGCTCCTTCCTGGAACCAAGGACCCCATGTCTCATAACAGGATACAGTCCTAACACCCTATCATTCCTGCTCCTCTGGGAAGCAAGGACATTTCACTGTCCCGTGTCTCATAAAGTATAAACAAAAGTAGGGCTAGCAGTCAGGGGAGGTCTCAGCAGGGGACTGAACCCAGGGGTTAGATGACCTAATGGACTTCATTTTAATTGGACAATATTTGATTGATGTGCTAATTTGTTAAACTTACAAAAACTGTAGAAAACTGATTCCAGTTGTGCATATATCCACATTATGCACCTTGAAAGCTTTCAGTAAAGGACCTGCTTTTTGTGTTACTATTCTAATACTGTTGCAAAGTTTTTCTTTCCCTGTTTTAAGCAACAATCTGGTCAAGCCCATTATATGAATGACCTGTGGATTTGAAGAACATAGCTTTAGGACAAGAAACACAGCTTGCTTGAAAAACAAATACTTAAGCTACACACAGCTTAGAACACAGCATCTGTCAGTTTACTAACACAGGAAGTACCTCAAGGCAGTTACTTCCTCACAGTTTCTCAAAAGAATACTGGACTAATGTTCAGGTTTGAGCAATCCAAGCACCTGTTCCGGAATTCCCCACGTTGTTTTAGCAGGCACCTATTACTATAGACAGTCAATGTCTGGAGGAAAAAGTGTATGCATCCTCAACAAAGAAACCCTGGAAGCTGACAAAAAAACATGGAACGAGAAGAAACCAGACTGTCTGAGTCTCACTATGCTAAATACAATATGCAAGGGTGGCTTCTTGAAGACCGCCTTCCTCATACAATGAATGATCAAAGAAAACCACACAGGGGCTGGGGGTGGAAGGAATAAAAAGACTCTATGTCGTTCCAACTAGTAGGTATAGAGTGTGAAAAACGTGTTAATACTCAAACAGTAATTTTTATGGCATTTAATTTCCATTGCAATGATTGAACAATATAGATGGCTACAAAGAGAAGTCATGGAAATTACTTGGTAACTGAGATGATGACAAACACCTGGTTAAACAGAATTCAGTGGTATTACTACTGCTGGGGAACAAGCTCTGAAGGCATGAAATGACTACTTCCACTTTCATCTGTCATGGTTATTCTTCAAAGGATACCAATCTTCTGGCCCAGGACAGCTGAGAGGACACAAAAATCTCCCATGTACGTTGGCACATCACTTTTTTTCCTCCCTGTGGCACTACACAGTGAAGACAGCACAGAGGATTGCCAACAACATTGTACTGTTACAGAATCATAACTTACATGGTGGACAATACCACTCAGCCAGAAAGGAGCCAACAGGCAGACGAGCCACCTTTTCTGCCATGACTTAGGTGGAGTTTGAGCCTGTGATCTGTGGAATGACAAAACACTGTAGTTTGTGACACTCCCTATATATGAGAGCATCCGATGAATATTAAATTACGCAAAATAAGAAGAAAGTAAAATCTACTTATATATAAGCAGATAGGGAAAAGAGGAAAGAAAAATAGGGGAAGAGGCTCATTGTCAGTAACACCACCACAAAACCAAGTCATTTTAGGCCCTCCACAAGCTAAAACAACAGTAACACAAGCATTACCTTTTGTGCAAATGCAGCTGAATTTCTGCATGCATTAACTCCACGTAAGAAAATGCACGATTTAACACGTAATAATAATTAACAACAAAAAAAAATCCATAATGTATTCAGCAAATTAGGTTTGCTTTTTGTTGTTTAATGAACTTTTTTTATGTGCAGAAGGCATTCACAGGCCAAATTTTGCTTTATGAAGCTATGCTCCATGAACAGGTGACAGATTTTTGAAGGCTATAGAAAACATACTCTGACAACCCTGTTTTTCAATACAGATTAACAAAAGTAATTACAATTTTCTTACTTTGAGACAAAACAAATAATTACTTGCTATCACAAATGGACCACTTCTCAATTTCTGCCAAAAAAAAGTAATTTTAAATTTCTTTTATACAGTACAATTTAGTTACATGTAAACCAATGCATATGTCTGTGAAACAGACAAACAAACAAACTTAAAAGCAATATAGAACCCCTCCAAAAAAATAATAATCACACCACAAACAAGCAGGACGGTAAAGCTTAGGGGAACAAGAATGTTTTCTGCAGCATTAAATAAAAAGTTAAAACTGCCTATCTGTGCTAGGCAAGAAAAAATGAAAAGAACCCCTGAAGCATTATCCATCAAGCATAAGTGAATAATGAAATAACGAATATGTCTATACCCACGGTCCTTAATCTTACAGCAAATTATAGTATTCAAATACAGTATTTTACACATGCAGTCTGATAACACTTTCTACCTTTCCTGGAGATTTTGTGAACGACATGATATGAAGCACAATGTATTTAATGAAAGGTTTCTAAGCTGATTTCCCTACAGGTTATTTTCTTTCTTTTCTCTGGAACCCACACGAAGGATATACAGCAGGGACCAGGAGTGTATATAAAAATAAACTACCAAGCAGCATCAGAGGCGATACCCCATTTCTACAGGGGCAAGTGAATTATTAGATCTGTGTCATGATTTTTTTTTTTTTTAATATGCCATTGTTCCCACTTGAGCACATTAAATTTTCCATATCCACTTTTAAACTAATATTACCTTTCTTCCCCCCATGGTCATAATGTTCAAAGTATACATTAAGCCAATCCAACACCTTAAGTCACACACCAGTTATATGTAAAGTAGGATAAACTATAACCTTTAGATTTTCCTCCCTATGAACTTCAGTGCCTAAAGAAAAGAAGTAAAAAAACCTATGATACCTCACAAGGAAAAAAGTTTACTAATATTCATTTTATAAGTAGTCATGAACAACATTTTATCTGATTTTGTATATTCATGCAAGTATATTACAACTGTAAGTATATTTTTTTTTTGTCTTATAACCATTTTAACATATATAAGCCTTTCAAATAAAAGGTAAAAGCATTTTTTGTTTTGAAGATGTGATTGCCAATTATTTTTGCACTAGTGCACATAAACAGGAAGGACAGATTTTTTAGGTATGAGTTATATATTCCTGTACAAAATAATTGTATATTCTATGAAGAGTGATTCTTTTTCTAGAGAAATATACAACAACACAAGGGAAATCTTGTACCAGCAGCATAACTGAAGTGGCAAGACACAATATTAGAAAAACAGAGCTACTTTCATTACTGTGATGCTGTGTGTCAGAATGTCTCTCCTTAATGAACCTGTTTGCAATAAGACTCCGGGTGCAAAGAGGCTATTTAGAGAGCCTATTGTGTCTATAGTGAGTCCTTCAAATATCTTCCTACCATTAGACATGCCGCATTGACCAATTCTGTCCTGACTGCTGTTCTTTTTAGTATCAAGGGACATTCTTGCCCAGACAGACCGATGGATCAGAAACTGCACTTCATAAAATGTTTACACTGTACACACATTCACACAGTGATACAAGCAACTGAGTCCCAGATCACACAGCATGTTGAATGTGCCAGTGTCATCTCTAGGCTTATGACTTTCCAATATCTACAAAAGGATTTGGGTTAAACTGTTTCTGCTGCTTGCCTGTCATTCTAAGAAAAGTCATGTTTTTTTCATCTGTTCAGAGTGTAACCAAGCCCATGGCTCACATGGGAGGATTTCAGGCAAATGTTCCCTATGTCACAAAGCCTTTTGGCTCAGTTGAGACCATCTTTTAATTGCTGACAGCAGAAAAGGACCACATGTCACACCATCAGAGAGCAAAAAACTTTGCTCTGAATAAACAAAACAAAAACAAGTCTTCCTAAAAGATTATGAATTCCTACTCTCAGTGACAGCAGCAAAGAACAAGGGACTCTTCTAAACAGTAATTACAGAAATACTTTGTTACTGTCTACAGCCCTGTAAATTAGTCCCTTTGTAAGAGATTTTGTGAGAGTAGTTTGATGAAGTCTCAGAGTTCCTATCTATCAAGGCAGTGGTTTACTTATTAGCCACTAATTAATGTGCTTTATTCTCACCTTTCATGAACCTCATGTCAAACAGACAGAAAGCAGCCTTTTTACATTTTAACTTTTTTGTGGTCTTACCCTTTTATTCATCTAAGAAAAAATTCTCTGCCACCTCCAGTCAAAGGCCCAAACCCCATGCATGAGTAACAGAAAGCATATGGTATGTGAAAGACCTGAATATTAGTTTACCAACACAGATCAAAAAACCATACACCTTATGTTTGATTTAGCACTGGATACATCTGTAATACCAGCTGAATACAGAAAAAGAGTGTGAGGAAACTGGTGAGGGAGAAGAAAATCCTTTTTAAATGCCAAATGTGAAGCCAAAGCATAGGTAATACAGAAAGCTCTCCAGGTAAAAACTGGGAGACTATATGCTTTCAGAGGAAGTGACAGGTGTCTAGAAAAATCAAGGAAGGAACCCTAATATTTCTAGGTTTCACTCACGGAACAACGGAAACTCTTCTTGCCAAGGGCAACCTGTATAGACAGATGAAACACTGAAAGGAGGTGGGAAAAAAGTCCTATCCACCCTGTTTGGTAGCTAGGAAACTGAGACATAAGGATTAAACGCACATCAGGAAAGTGTATGCCACTGAACAAACGAATAAGTTATTTAAAATAATTTTCTGCTAAGTAAAACAAAAGTGTCATATATATGACTTGATAAGCTTACAAAAAATGGTATTATGCATAAGACAACTGAACAATACAACAGGTAGAGGTAGAGTTGTTCTAAAACAACAACACTTCAATGTAACTAGCCTTTCATTTCCTCTCTTGAGTCACCAGATTAATCTATAAAGGAGGTTTATGAAATTGAAAAAGATTGTTTTGGGCTGAATTCTTCCCTTAAATGCATTCAGGTTTCTTTGAAATGTGAATACTATCTGAGAGGCAAAGTTGGCTAATAGATGTATTACATTACACACATTATAGATACAGGATAAATATTTTCAGAATTAGCAAACAATCCACTGACGACATTTTCTGCATATATAATGCATGTTCTATAGATTGCAATTAAATCTTTCTAGGCTTTATGTCTGTATTGTCCATGTACAAACACGTTCTTCCAGTGTTGTGCCATCTTCACATCAAGAATGCATGCCCTTCTCTCAATTCACATTTTTCCTTTATTCAGTCACCTAGCAAGCAGGCATATCTCAGAGACAAACTGGTTTAGATTACATTTATAAATGAAAACATTCAGAGTTATATACTTGACCAGGTTAACACAAAAGAGCTAAGCTGAACTTTTACACATCTTTTCAGTTTAGCAACTTCAGCCAGACTCCACTTTCATCATGACCACTAGGCACATCGAGATTGGAAAGCCAATCTCCCTAGGTTGAACTCCTCTAACTCATTGGCTGTAATTTTATCTGGAAGAAAAATATATAACACCACTCCAGAGGTCAGTCATGAAGTACTGTTTTACGCCACAACAGACAATGGGGCTTTAATGACCTGTAGCAAAATGGTTTCTGCAGTAGATTGCTACTACAGACTACATGCTGAAGCCACCCCTCCACTACCTTTAACCACATCTATATAACAATCACTCAAATTCTCCATGTAATACAATTCTCAGAGAATCTTAGTGACCAGTCTTCCAAAAATTGTAGGGAAACACTGAAAAGTGAGTGTGAAATTTGCTATCCTAGACAATGGATATGCTGTTTATTTGCCAAAGCAACTAAATCTATGTTAGACACTGTTCTAAGTGGCCACCCAAGTTTCTCTAAGTTTGCATCATAATTTCACTTGGCTTTTAATTAAACCATTCTAGCTAGGTTCTGTGTGACTTGAAACCTGTTTCACTTTTGTCATGGTTTAATCCCGGCCATCAACCAAGACACATGCAGCTGCTTCCTCCGTCCCCCACCAACAGAACTATAGAAAGAAAATTGGAAGGTTAAAAGGTAGAAAACTCATGGGTTGAGATAAAGACAGTTTAATTGGGAAAGCAAAAGCTGTGCACACAAGCAAAACAAAATAAGGAGTTAATTCACTGATTCCCATAGGCAGCTAGAGGTGTTCAGCCATCCTCAGGAGAGCAGGGCCCCATCACATGTAACAGTTACTTGGGAAGACAAACACCATCAATCCAAATGTATTTCCCTTCCTCCTTCTTTCTCCCACTTTATATACTGAAAATGATGCCATATGGTCTGTCAATTTGGGTCACCTGTCCCAGCTGTGTCTCGTCCCAGCTGTGTCTCATCCCAGCTTCCCAGGCACTCCCAGTCTGCTCACCAGTGTGGCAGTACTAAAAGCAGAATAAAGGCCTTGGCTCTTTGTAAGCCCTGCTCAGCAATAACAAAAAACATCTCTATATTATCAACCCTGTGTTCCACACAAATCCAAAACACAGTCCCATACCACAGTCACTGTGAAGAAAATTAACTGTACTCTGGCCAAAACAGGCACATCCTTAAACTTAAAAAATGCACAAACATGAACATCCTATTAGTACTACAACACTGACACTCAAAATTTCATGTGCATAATCCAGTGTTTTCTTTCTTCTCTCCTCCCTCCTTCATGTCCACACTGAGGCAAGAAAAGGGATTATCATTTGTTCTGCAGTCATGGACACAAATCTAAAGTCCCATATTAAACACCACTTTACTTCCTCTGTATTTACCATATGTACATACACAGAAGCTATTCAGACATGTCTTATTTAATTCCAAAATTAAGATACAATTTTCCAGTTTCCTTCAGATTTCCTCATGTGTAACATAAAAGAAAGAAATCTTAGGTGATACACTGATGCCCTCTTTCAGAGCCATACCACCAGTCCCAAAAGGGAGGTTACCCCACTTCCCAAACAGCTGCTAAGGTTGTTTTTCATTCACATAAAACAAATAAAAGCAAAATTGCTCCACCCCCAACAGCCATATTAACTTAAACCTGGATAATTTTGCCTGAAATAAACGTGACAGCATTCATACAAATTTTTCCACAAGCAACATGCTGGGGAAATGACAAGTAACCTCTTCTGCATACAGAGACAGAAAACATTTGTCCAGAGTTGCAATACTTGGAAATAAAATCATGCATCTGATATGGCTGAGGCATCTCATCTTTCTTGTATTACAATTGATAGTGAAAGGCACTATTTATGAAGAGCTAGAACCTGTCTGTTATGGCATCTTATGAATCCTAGCTCTGAAGCTACTTTGGCACCACAGGAAAAAAAAGAAAAAAAAACCAAAAGCAACAACAGATTGAAAGAATATGTCATATCTGTCCACATGGAAAAGCTAAATTATTATGTCTTTTTTACAGATTCTCAGACACAGAAGAAAATACATTTACTTTGGCAAACAAAAAATTTAAAATGTGTAGTTGTTCACATGATTAAAATACTGATAATACATAAGTAAAACAAAACAAAGATATTACATGCAATAAGTACATCACAGGAAAGAAAAATGTCACCAGAAATCAAGTAATAAATACTAAAATTACTTAAATATAGAACTAGCAAATAACCAGATGGAAGATGCTATTAAGGGAGACAATTAGCATCAAGTTATCTAGTTTTCTGAACTTGTTTTCCAAAG
Organism: Climacteris rufus; assembly: GCA_013398175.1. Lineage (NCBI taxonomy): Eukaryota > Metazoa > Chordata > Aves > Passeriformes > Climacteridae > Climacteris > Climacteris rufus. The sequence goes on from VZRZ01000658.1 coordinate 279,227, forward strand.
ATCAAATTTGGATGTTGTATGTACTCATAGTCTTTGGAAGAGTAAATAAAATATTCTGCATGTTGCACTCTATAAGTCTCAACTTACCATATAAATTAAATCCAAATACAAACATAATTGTAAAACTCCTCCTCCTTTCCCACAAAGCAATCATACAATCAAGCCAATCAACATGTTGAAATTATGTCAATGCCTTAGATTCCAATCCAAATTAATAAGCAAAGATTTCATTAATGAAAATGAAATATAACTTCCTTTTGGGGAAAAGAATGTCTGAAAAATTCACATCAAACTGGGTCTATCTATACATTAAAGTAATTATGTTATAGACAGCAATTTACAAATCAGCTGATGGGACTTTGAGCTGCACTGTTGCTGCTGTCCACATGGTAAAACCTGTCAGATTTCAAGAATTATTGCTTCCTGAACCTAGCTGAAGTATTACTGAAGGTCTACTCTTTAGTATCCAGATATATTTTAACTAATCTCAAAAGACCAGATGCCTGTCTTCAGCTGGCAGAACTTCTCCACGTCCTTTTTTCTGGTGTATTTTCTCAGTTTATATATAGATAAAAATACAGAAGACCTCAGATATAATAAAACTATTTTAGTTGAATTTTAAAAGTATTTTTTAAAATCTGTATTGAGTGTTTTTTTTAAACCAAGTATTTTTTTTAATTAAGAATTTTAAAAAAACGTTTTTTTAATGAAGGTATGAATATGTATTTTTTAAAATCTGATGTTTTGAAAACTACCAGCAGAGAGATACAAGTCTCCAGAGAAAGAGAATTAATTTTTCTGAACCAATGCTTCCTAGAAAACCAGATTTTATATCCATTCAATTCAAACATGAATCTTACTTTTCAGTAAGATTAAATGCTGATCAATTTACAAACAGCTAAACTATGCAAACTTAACTAGAGTCTAAGTCAGACTATAAGGTTTGTAAGCCTTTTAATAAGCAGAATCAAATACCAAAGAAGAAGAAGAATTTCAAGATGTATTTTGGACAGTTTCTTAGACTTTGTAAATGAACAGAGTTGTTCTGATTTCAGTGTAGTCAGTCTGATTTACATTGGCTACTCCTGTTCCTTTCAGAAACTGGAGAATAACATAATCAAATTAATTAATTACTTAAAAACTCAATTTTTCTCCAAAAACTTAGGAAATGTGGACAAAAGAAGGTGGATTTTTATTCTGACCTTATAGAATTTTACAATATTCCATTATTTATTGCTGTTTTATTCCAACAAACTACACACATCAGTTCACATTCTGATGCCAGGCCAGTTTAGATTACGTGTAACGAAGTTCCAAGGTAAGAAGGAAGGATTTGCTGCTCAGTCACATTTCTGCATCTTGCCATGACTATAGAGTAGCTCTCAGATATTAACAGAAATGAAGAATGGTGTTTGGTTTTTTTAAAGAGGGTTTAAGAAGAATAGGGGGCACTCTCCCATCCTCAAAAAAAACCACCAAAAAACAAAACAAAACAAAACAAAAAAAAAAAAAAAAAACCACAAACACCCACAAAAAAAAAAAAAAAAAAAAAAAAAAACAAAAAAAAAAAAACTTTTTNAAAAAAAAAAAAAAACAACCAAAAGGAATACACTTTTTCAACATATGCACTATACTTTTTCCAAAGAATCCATCAGCGCTGAACGAGAACTCCATACTGTACTGTTTGATAAACCACTCTTTAAAAAGCAGGTGTCTCCTTTACAAAGCAGCAGAACGTTTTTCCTCAGGCTGCTGCCATTGAGAATAGTTTTATTTTCTTTCCATCTGATTTAACAGATGTCTTATGTATTTCACCACCTCGGCTATCTAGCCCATATACATTATGTCCCCCAGACACATAAACACTTTAGGAGAACGGATAACAGCACAAAAACTGACTTTTTAACTGAGAGCTTGTCTACACATTCAACTATTTGAAAATAAAAATTCAAGGACAGCACTTGCAGAAAAATCGTTCTTGAATGAATCAGTTTATTCCTTGAGGATGTTTGATCTAGAAATGGGAAGTCATTCAGAAATACCTTCTTCTATAATACCATACACTATTTACTTCAGTAAAAGTGATCACTGCTCCTATTTCACACTTCACTAATCAAAATAAACTTTTAGATATGGACAAATCACTAAGCAAAGCATCTCAAATACTTCCTTACAAAGCCAGATTATACTACAGGACCAAGGTTTTGTACAGTCTGGAGCAACTTGATGCATAGGAAGGAAAACTGAAAAAGGAAAATTTGAAAATCAAATGTAAAAAAATGAAACAATCAGACTGTCAAATAAACGTCACAGCAGCAACACAAAAGGATGAGCCAGAGACACCTGTGTCCAGGATCAAAGAGAAGGAAGGAAGGGCCACAAGACCCGCCTTCTTTATTTTTTATATCCATTTGGAAATCACTATTCATTGGAGGAAATCAGTTCTTCCTCCCTCAATTACAGTGGTCAAAGGAAATCTCCATCAATGTTCCGTGTTCATGAGAAAGGAATGTGAATGATAAGATACAGTTACAACAACATAGCTATGTTTAGAGAAAGAACCGTGTGAAACAAAGTAAAAAACATGCAGCTGCAAGAAGCAAGGCAACAAATAAATATTTTATCATCAAAGTAATAAAAGAAAAGTTCTTGCATTGATAGCTGCCTCACTCAGAAAGCAATCCTGTTGAAGTGATGGCAAGAAGAAAATAGATCTTGACAGACAGACAGAAAGTAGTACTGGATTAGAAAGGCGACACCGTGAAACTTGTTGAACTAGAGAAACTCCCATATCATTAAGAGAGATTCTTAGTTTGAAGACAACTTGCTGCTGCAAGGTACCCATCAACTATCTTGTGAGGCTATCTTGAAATGGAATACCATGACAGAGTTGCACTATTATGGAGGGCTGAAGCTTCATTACTATGAAGAGATGTAGGAATTCTAAAGTAGCTGGAAATTAAACTTCTTGGTTCCAAATGGTTATTTTTGCCCTCCTAACAAAGCTTAGTTCAAGTGGTGAAAAGCTGGCTTAAGACTTGTATAATATTTTTATTTTTCTTTCACAGAACCAGAAACCAGCTAGGACTTCTTCTGGGGTTTTTTTTAAATCCTTTATCTGCTGAATGACAATGATACTAATTATCTGAATAAAATTACTCTAGAATGGAAGACTTACCTCCATGTAGCAAATCAAATTTCCATGAATAGTCCTGGGCATGGTCCTGAACAACCTGCACCATGTTGGCCCTGCTCTTAGCATGGGCATTGGGCCAAATGATCTCCAGAGGTCCCTGCCAACCTCAACCAGTCAGTGATTCCTCATTAAATCTGAAAACAATAGCTTCATGAGGTTCATGAGGATTTATAAACAGAATGAGAAAGCATGTAATACTTTCAGCTACCTACTCCTTGTAGCTCGAAACTTGTCTATGCTTCCACAAGAAAGCTCTTCAGACCTGAGCAACCGACAGTGAATGAGTTGGCTTTCTAAGATATAACTTTATTCATACAATGCATGAGAGAGAAGACCTTTTTTCATACACTACAAAATTTAAGCCTCAAATGTTTTCACTGCCACTCTGGATGAGTTATCTTACTGAACTAAAAGTAACAGCGATATCAAAACTCAGAAATTCTTCTCAAGTTGTACTCCCTTTTCATGAGTATGGCTCATCAAGGAAGCAGAAAGACCCACAGAGACATGTGAAAGATCTGAACTGAGAACATGGCACCACAGAATCTCAGGCAGACAGAATTATGGGTATAATTTGCCTTTAGTGTCCCCCAAAAGCAACATCAAATTCAAATATTATGATGCAGGAAGAATAATACCAATGACGGACTAAAAAGGTCCATCTACTGCTGCATGGCTAGTAAAACACAGTAATTGATCCAGACCTTTCAGCCCTTGCATAGGACATATTCCTTTCATTGAACAGACAGGTTACCCTCAGAGTCATCCTAAAATCAAAAAGTGTCACTTATGTTGAACCTCTGCCTCTATCAAAACATATATATAGTTTAAATCTAACACTGATCTGTATTTCAACAGATGAAATAGCAACTATATGTTTCATACTACTCTTAGATGAGAAGTAAGATTTACTGTAAGATCTGTGTTTTCAAAAGGAATTAGCCATACACTGATTTTCCTATGACGCTTGGAAGGGATCACAATCTGCAAAGCACAAAGGCATGTACTGTAGTGACAGACAAAGTTCAGGCCTATGTTGTTACAGTAAGTACTGTAGCACAAAATATTATATCACTTAACACTACTTGAAGAACTTAACCAGACCAAATTTGCTATTACACTGCCCAATGCAAGAGAAGCTATACTATATGGTATATTTTTTATTGATCTGTAAGTATTTTAGTATAATAGATTATGGACATAGTATCTAGATTACTGCATGTGAACAGAACCTCACATTTACAACTGCTTTTTCAAGTTCCTACAGTAAATCACTTTGCTGGATACACTATAATGTAACATATAACACACATTTAGGTACAGATACACACAAAAAAATTACGGTAGTGCAATTTATGTTGCACTATCAACATTCTAAATATTAAGATAATGTTTTCAGAGGAAAAGCATTGTGTCTTATTGAAGAATAAAAGAGCACATCGCACTTTACCTACAGTGGTATTTTTACTTTTCTGAAAAAGCTGGTAATACATAACCTCTATAGATTTCAGTAGAGAAACATCAAGAATGAGTTTAATTCTTCTTCATAGAAGACTTAACAAAACATAAGAACTTACTTTTATCATAATGCCATTAAGGTGAGAATTTTCTCCTGGGTTGACCATCAGCAAACACACATGAAAAACATCATACAAAAGTTGTTCACCCAAATCTCGTGTCTTGTCATAATCCCACTTCCATTTCTATTACTGCATCATTTAAAGTCCTCAATCACAGTCCCAGTACAGTGGGCAGTGCAGAAAATGTATACAAAAATCAACTGTAAATTAAGTAAGCATCAGTCCAGCTTAAAAGACACAAAAGTTAACTGGATCACTGGAAATTCCCTCTGCATAAAAAGGAATTTCCACAAGTATCACAGAATCAGCTCATGTCACTACTGTACCATGCTCTTCAGAGCCTCAAGCATGGGAGGGGCGGTTCAGGAAATGAAGTGTTGTCATCAATGGCTAGAGGCCAGCATAAACTAATATGTCATCACATCACACTAAAGGCCATAATGGTCCAGGACAGACCAAGCATCAGAGGGCTCTATTAGTCTCCACTCCTCCCATATTTAAAATGAACTTACTCAGACTACAGGATTGCCCTTGCATAGCTCAGATGCCCCACAAATTAGGGAAGAAACCATAACTCTACAGAATACATTCAATTCTTACATTATAATTCAAGTGAAGTAAAATGCAAAGGGTAACAAACCAGGGAGAAATTTTTAAAATACAAGCTTCTAAGGACAAAAGAAATAGTAGATGACCAAAGTCAAGAATTAACTTTAAAGGAACAACGTGTGGAAAAAGAATTGATTTGTTTCAAAGATGTACTAACAAATGTCTAATGGAACAGCATCCTTTTTAAGGGGACAAAAATCCCAAGATGGCTAAATGGCAAAAGTAAAGAGGCAACAGAAGAAATATTGACGACAAATGCAGTGTAGATGCAACTAAAACCATCAAGAAGAAATGATTTAAAGGAAAAATATATGTTGGGAGGTAGATGGAGTGAAAAAAGAAAATTACACAGGAGAAAAGCAGAGTATCAGAGGGGACAGCAAGCAATATAGTGAAGAATAATAAGCCTTTCTACAAATACATAAAAGGAAAGAAGACAGTAAAGGATAAAAAGAACACATTAAAGTATAAAACAGATGCTTAGATACAGGATGATGCAAGGTTGATGGTAGGATTAAACACTTCCTTCACAGGCATCATTCTCTCCAGGAACTGTGAAGAAAATATTGGGAAACATGAGGCTAATACCTGCCTGCCAGAACAATTAAGCAGCAAAATGCTGCTTTTAAAACTCACTACAAGTTAGTGAGGACAAATGTAAATTAACATACCGTTTCATACTGGAATAATCTGGCACATATGGATTGAGAACTCATCACTCCCTGTGTCTCTTATTTGGTGTTTCACCTTAATCAGACACAGATCAGCCAACTCCAAGTAGGCTATAATTTTTTGGTAAGAGACATAATTTCAACTCCCAACTGCAAATGGTGGGATAACTGGATACAAGGTATTACATAGTAGAAAAGACCTGACTAATTTCATACCAAAGCATATTCATTGGAAACTCCTCAACAATGAAATTTAGTCTGGTTTCTCACAGGGTAAGTAAAGTAATACAGGAATGGACTTAAAGGAGCACATGTATAAAAATTCTAGTAATTTAAAAAAAACCATACTTGTAGGTTAATGACTCAGTAGGAAAGAAAAATCTCTCTGTTCCAATGGTAAAGTCAGCAAAAAACCAGCCTTCTGAAAAGGAAAAATGCATATAATTGATGCCCTTTTTTTTGAGAAAAAGTGAGCACTGAGGTTCCACACACACTGAAGCCAATTTAGTAATATTTTAAAGATGTCTAGCAGTACTTTAGTATTAAAATACCAATTTTTTTTTTTTATTAATGACTTTGTGTTCTCTGTGGAACAACTTGATTTCTCTGTGGAAATCAACTTGATTTCCAGTTCAAAATACTTTAATAAAGATGCAGGGACAAAATATTCAAAATAATTAGGAAAGACATTTGGTACAAAACTAGATCTATTGAAAGACAAAGGAAGTTATTCAGGACACATCTGTTCAAACAGCAATTCATGATTTGTATGTGTGAAGGTTGTTCAGAAATTTTCTATGAATCCCACTGCAATGACATCCCTAGTGAAGCTCTGGGAAAATAAGCTATTCCAAATTCCAGTTCCCACTTCTTAAAAGGAAATAGAGGCAATGATACAAAGCTCTGTTCACTTTGCCACTCCCAACAGGTCTCTTCAAGTTGGCATCATCAGAAGGCTGTCATGCTTACTTGAAAGCACCATGTTTTCTCAATTCACTGAGATGAGAGAAGCAGCCAATAGTACACTGGAGGGGTTCACAAGGTGAAATTAAGCTACTAAGGAAGCAAGGGAGGAGCCAATTCAAAGAGCAATAATAATCAAAGAAAGTGAAGTAGACAATAGAGGTAAGAGGAAATGGATATAGAACAGTGGAAGACATGGTAATGCAGATAACAGCAAAGGAGAAAAAAGTGAGAGGACAGTGCACAGATGAGAGCACAGTGCAGTTCAATTACTAATACTACTTTTCAGTGGTTTCAGTATCAAATATTCTGATAAACCCCAAATTAGGTGATTGAGTGGAAAAGATGAAATGAAAACACTCCTTTGCTTCACTGGGATTTCAGATAAAATGAAGGTACAATCTCCACATTCAAAAGATTGAGTATATTTTTATCTTCTGACAGGAGGAAAAACATTTAACTACTTTAAAAAAAATTGTTTTATGTTCAGTATGTATTAAATTCTACTGAAAACAAAAAAAGAGGACATGAAGGTTACAGACGGAAAAGACAAACAAGTTTTACAAAGAAAAAGGGGGAAGTGAAAAAGTGTGTAGTTGAAGGAGATGAGAGAAACTAAAAATTGATTTGATTATTATTCTTCTTTAAAAGTACACAGAAAATAAGAATACATGCAAGACGTTTATACAGTCTTAGTGACAGAGCTTGTCATTCAGAGATAAAGAGCGAATAAGATACAGGCTGCTCCATTATGCAGCGTGCTCACGTGTAGCCTGACTTTTACCCTCCTTCTGGCATTTATCAGCTGCACTGGGCATGTCTGGCCAGTGTTGGAGGGAAGTGTGGGAGTCTGAGGCAGCCTGGACTGGACAGGTTCAGGGCCTTTCCTGAGTCAGACGCAGCTGTACAAGAACAGGTCCACCATCACACGCCAAACTGTGCCTGCTAGAGTACATATGGTGCCTCTGCCTCCTTCAGAGAGGAAAGAGAGACACAGAAGAACAAGAGGAAACACTTGAACAGGATGGGAGCAAAGAGACACCTGAGCATGGCTAGAGAAAAGAGATTCCTCAGCAGGGGGTGGGCAAAGAGACACCCAACTAGTGCCGGAGCAAGGGATGCCTGAGCAAGGGATGCCACTGCCTTACCCAAGAGACAGACTGTGGTATATAGTGAGGAGACTGGGGACCAGTAAGCAGGGAGCAGAGGGAAACTGAGGCATGTTACTTTTAAATTTTGTGTTATATTTTAGTATCAGAGTCAGTAATTAAAATTTATGACTGACGAAAAAATGAAGACAAATTCTGCAAATTGAAACTGATTTTTCTTTTTGGCCCACAACATCTGGCTACCAAAAGACAAAAAACCCAGAAATATCACTAAGAATATAAAGTACTAGAAATTTTATACTCGAAATTTTACTCAACAAGGTTGTTGATAGCCAATTATAATGTATTTTCACCTTGAAGACATAATTCCTGTTTTAAAGTGTTGTATACAAATATAATTTTAGTTAGGTAGAGGATTTTCAAGGATTAAAACTGAGGAGAAACCCAGAATATTTTGTCCTTCTCTTCCACTGAGAACCCTTCTTACATCAAGGTACTAAATGAGAAAACTTTATCATAAAACAAAAATACATTTAGCAACAGAAATATCATTGCATTTCTGTGCGCTGCTGTGTAGTCTCAATTTTCCCACATTCTGTGTGCAGAGCAGATTTTCATGTGTAGCACAAACAAAAATCAAGTTGTATAGCATTTTCCATTAGTGACAAATAAAACCAGGTTCATAACATCAAAGGGGACAAAAATCATATTTAGTGTAACTAAACAAGTTACAGCTGAATTAACCTGGACTTAGATCTCTACTTAATCTTTTTTTACAGTAAGAGGTATATACAGTATGTATTAACCCTAATTTCTCCATTATAAAGACTGTGGATTATAGCAGGTTTTCAGGCTGTGATAAATAATATAGACAATGAAGGAATTATCATTCATCATTCTGCAGGCAATACTTAAAATAGAAAGAGAAGTTGCAGATATTTCATCACAATTTTTAGTCTAAATCAGCATTATCCACTTGTAAAACTTGGCTATTTCCAAAATTAGTACATATGTGTATGTGAACATACATACGTGTTTGTGAACATACACAAACCCACTACCTTTGCCACAGGTGCTAACTTTCCTATGTATACACAGTCTTTCATGAAAACATGTATGCACAAACATTAGGGAAAAGTATTACGGAAGTTGGAGGAACACCGCTCCAAAGGAAATGCAAGACTCAGGTAGGGTGAAGCGGGAGAAAGAACAAGAAAATAGAATAGAATAGGCTCTCTAGAGCCTAGAGAATAGGCTTCAGGTTAGGCTATCCATCCTGTTCCTCCTCAATGCAAAATAATTCCATGGCAGGAAATAAACAGAGATCCATTTATAATCATATTTCTAAGAACCTATGTAATGGTTTTATCATAACTACATATACTTGGATAGGATTTTCTGCTACTCATGCAAAAGGGTGTCATCCCTCAGGTTACTCCTTGTGCAAAACGGCCACCATGTGCCAGCAGAGTCAATGGCTGCCATTTCTCTGTTGTTAATTGGCATGTATAAAACAGGCTATCTTTTGTAAAGGTGACTACTTTCTTGGGTTATTTTCAGACTGAAGCAAAATGAAAACCTTTACCTTTCTGTGGTTCAGAGATATGGGATCATACACTTGAAATAAAGAAGCAATGAATATTTGCATATGCAAATAATAAGAAGAAGATACATATTTATAATATGAAACACAAGAACATGCAGGACTGTCATAAGTTTTTCATACCGCCTACTTAAAGCATCGTAAACAGACCACAAGTTTTGGCCTAATCTTAGAGCCTCTTTCATTGTTTTCTACCTTAGACCTCCACCGCCTCAGATCCCGGTACCTAGTTTCTCTTCAGAGAGAAGAGAAATTTTCTTACTGACTCTTCTGACTCAATTATGTCAATTTGCATATTTCATTGTCTAATAATAGCATTGTTTCCTCAAGGATCAATCACCTAGAAATGGAAGGCTGACCTGAGGGTGACTGCATGTCTTTCCAATGACTAGGTTTTAGAAGAACAGATTAGTATCAAGTATCTTAAATCAGGAAAGTGAACACCATTTTATGTTTGAGTCAACAATTATGGCAGCATAACTTCAGAGAACGGTAGCATGGCTCTGCATATTTATCGGTGCTCAACAGAAGCTACAGAGAACAACATAACCATGACACAATCCACTGAATACAGACTCATTCAAACATAAAACTAAGTCTGAATTCATGTCTGACATGTAAATAAGTGACTACAGTCACATAAGTAGGCATGTGTTAATCTTAATTTGAAGTCCAGTATTTATTTCCTCCCCTTTTTTCCAAGCATCACAATTTCAAAACATTCGCTACTACATCACTACTTCTTTAACAGCTAAGTTTAAAAAAAAGCAAACCCCCATCTTATTGCAGTACTACCAGATTGTACCTTCAATATAATCTAGTGTACTAAGTCTTATGAAACTAAGACGCGTATGTATAAAGGCATTGGCCACTAAACTGAAAAGTGGGAAGTGTTATCTTCAGTGTATCATCATCTAAAAATTCATTGGTGTTGCAAATACACAACTATAACTGTTAATACTGAGTCATAACAATGTTAAAGGCGTAGTATAGTAATTTCTCTGCAGATCAGATAGACACCTGAAAGAATCTTGTAAACAGAAGCAGTATTTCTGTAGTGCCTGCTCATAGGTGAACATAGTTTTAGAACTTTGCTAGAGCAATCTGCCAGTGCAATTTTATTTCCCAGAGCATAGTAATTTTACATGTCCTGTGATCCCTTCGCGAGCACCCACACTATCGTACAAATTAAACAGTTTGACGAGTTAAAAATCATGTTTTTTTTCATCATGTGCTTTAAATATGTTGTCAGTGAAACAGCTTTTTCATGTAAAGTAAAATACAGAAATAATTCTATGATATTCTGGTAAATTTTAGAAATTGCACAGAAAAATAACTACTGTGAATTGTATTTTGGATGTGCCAAAAGATGAGCCACAAAGAGCAGACAATAAAAAAACCCATGAGCTAACACTGTTAGAAGTGACCTGATCAGGTGAAGGTGATTCCAAAGCCAAGTCTCTACTTGCCAATGCACTTCAGAACTCCACAGCTTCTTTGCTAATCATTTCATTATGCTCTTCCATGTATTTTCCAATTAGCCTCTTTATTGCATTCATGTGTTTAATTGCCCCTTTATGTGTTGTATAAAACGATGTTGGGAAACCCTTCAGTAACTTCTCTGACTTACTGTCTCTCTATTTCTTTCAATGATAGCCTGCTTCTTGTTTAAGGTCTATCTGAAGTAATTTCCACTTGCCAAATGGTAACTGCAGCCACTACTGTAGTGAAGTTTGCAGTAGAAGAGTCACACACACACAAAACCCAGCATGTATCTTCCCTATTCAATCCTCTCCTGCAGTTTGGAGACATAACTGAGGTGTAAATCACTCCAGCATTTCCCTCTTACGCAGAACCACTGAGGACTGTACACCACTCCACAGAGAGGCAAAATCTCTGTAATGTAACTGCATCCATTGGCCAAATTAGGCAGATAGAAGGAACATGCTCTTCAGTGCTCTGTGAGCTAGTTTCATATAACAAAATGGGTCAGCATCCATGTACCCAATGGACAAGGCTTCATACCACTATAATTTGCACAGAGGTGAACAACATCATAATAAAATTAAAGAACTCAGGTTTCATTTTCTTTCATGATCTAGAACCCAAACTATTTTTTTTAACAAATACAGTTTATTCTTTCAAACACTCACTAAAATCACATGCTAGAATTTTCACTGTCTAAATTTTCACCACACTTCACAGAAGCAATAGTTAAAAACCATTACATGGAACAATAAATAAACAACTGAATGGTCAGCAGAAGAGAACCAATCCTTCTCTGCTCTCCTATTGTATCTGCTCTCATGTAGAGGTTATCACCAAGAAGGGAAAGAGGCATGGGATGCATATGTGCATTGTTGGGTCCCTGTAGTAGCAGCAGAGAGACTCCAGAGATTTTCACTTGCTACTTTCACTACCACCAAGTTTATCTGATTTAATCCCAATTCTTTTGATTCTGTGAAGGTTCTAACTAGCAAATTATGACATTTGTATTTTAAGTTGTTGTTTACTCTTAATTGATTACAGAGTGAGAACCACATTGATCTCAACATTTCAACAGTCTCTTCAGAGACTTGTAAAGCCACTAGGAAGAGCCAAGTGCTTGATAGGCAGTAACAGAAGCACTCAGCTTTAGACAGACTCAGGGAAAACCTGTGAATGCCAAGCAGATTCAAGAACAGATGTCAGAAAAGTTTGTGTATCAGGGCACTTAAATTTTTCCTTTTAATACAGTGCTTACCTGTCTTTCACAGGTAGTTCTTGGAGAAACATCCAAGTAAGCTCTGAATGAAACTCATTTCAATCTTGAAATGATTGCACCTCTTTTGTACAGCAGTTTTCCTAGACTAATGTGTCTTCTTACATGGGGATTAAGCAGCTGCATATAGACCATGCATTGTAGCATGGAAGTTGCATTCCTTTCAACACCTGATCTAATAGTTCAGAATTACTATGCTGGCCTCCGTTCCTAACAAATTACTACATATCCCTGCATTGTACAATATCTCTATATTGAGACACATTAGCTACTCATGAACAAAGTAGCCTATGTGGTTAAAAAACACATTACATGGAATCTTTCACCTCTAAATTGCATTCCTCAGCCCAACCAGATTAATCGTTTTCCTTTATTGTAGCTTGAAGTAACAACTTCAAGGAAGAAAATTACAGCTTCATTGGCCAAGGAGCAGTCTTAAGAAGGCAAACTAATTTGCTCTCAATTTCTCGCTTGCTGAAGGAGGGTGACTATTTTCTTTGTTTGCAGAAGGTGGTAACACAGATGCCTAATCAAACAGACCTTGTTACACTGGCCAAAATACACAACATGAGAAGGTGTTTGTGTTATTTTCAATAGCTATAGGAGATAACCAGAAATCTTTTTCTTGTATATTAGTGTATTTATCTGATCTCTGAAGCTTTAACAAGACATTAACCAATGAGTCTTAGAGCTGCTCCAAGAGAAGTCAAGTCTCTCACCTTGCCTTCCAAAAATAATTATCATCTTCCCATATTAAGAAAAAAAGTATTAAACTTGACTGAATCTCTGAATGCAATTTTTATCTAAAAGCTTTACCTGATTTTTTTTTTTTTTTTTAATACAAATACTTCCCAATTTATACACTGAAGTGAACCCCGTTGACTTGCAGTTTGTCCCTGTATTAGGACATTTCAGAATGTTTGGTCACTCAGCTGGACATTTTGACAGTAATTCATTCCCCTCTGAACCCAAAGACACTTCACTGTCATAATTAACACCCT
>VZRZ01000658.1:297719-342747 GCA_013398175.1 Climacteris rufus
AATTTCATTTTGTACAGTAATTAATGCTTGAGATTAATCTTTCCCATACTGGAGAGCTATTGGAATTTCTTACCTACAGGCATGTTTTCAGTACTTTTACAGTATATGTTGGTAATACTATTTGCCAACTACAATAACTAAGGCAATAAAAGTGAGAAATCTAGATGACAGATCTTCATACCAACTTAAATACCTAGATGGAATTATTAAAACTGTGGAGGTCAAGTTAAATGAAACAGAGAGGTACAGGGATGTGCAATGCTGAATATACAAGGCAGTAACCACTGCAATTGTTAGATTAATTCTTGTGGTTGTTATGTAGTGGCCTACTGCTGTTTTTAGTGACAGTTTGTTTTGGATGGTTTACTGCAGACCTACCAGTGGCTGCTGCTTTTGGAAAGACTGTCAAATATGTTTAACTCACAGCGTCTGCGTTATACAGATCTCCTATTAATGTGCACAACTCAAAATTATGTACAAACTCCAAAGTAGCACCAGGCTTTCCAAAATACTTGTAAAGACATATCTTCCTGCAGATATGCTGTGCTGAAGTTCTGGCAAAGACCAATTTAGAAATGCCAGGACTTTAGAAGTTACATTTATTGACAGTATTTGTATTTCATATTTAGTTAGACTCTCACACATTCCATTGCTTTTAAGCACAAGGTGAAGCAGTATAGAGAATTTATCTGTTTTTTCTTAGCACACGCCAACCATATGAGTATGTACAAAGAATAATAACCTTGAAGTAACAATCCTAGTAATATTTTAAAATACAGCAAATTTTAGAAATTAGTGTGATGCTTCAAAAACATAATTTTTAATGTAAAAAGCTCAGATAAACTAGGTGTAAATAACTGTGACCATCTTCAGATCTCATGAAAACCAGTTTTGGAACTGCTCTAAGATTTTACCATTTTATGCAAAGAGAGGTTTAGGTTGTACATTTTAACTTTACGTATTTGAACTCACCCACTTCACAGGCATATTACTGATAAACTAAGCAGTGCATTTTCTTCACTCAATCCCATTGTGCTTCAATAGCCACATACATGCAGATTAAACTGGGGTACTAAGTATAAAAATTTTCTTTTGCAAAGAGGGAACACTGAGGACAGTAGGCATACAGGGAAGAGATGAGACTAAGGAAAGCAGAGGATGGATTATCAGCAGATCAATTTTACTGAATTTGTTTTCGTTTGGATTTTTTATCAGCCACAGAAGTCATCCTAGCTCAACTCCAAGGAAAATTCTGATTTGTCACAAGAAGATCCCACCTCACACTTCTAGCAGTACAACCCCGGGATAGTCAGGATGTTTCAGCAGATAACAGTGGCCACAGGCCACACAAATTTAGAGACAGATTATAACATTTCTACCACTAGAACTCCTAAAAATCAGATACGCCAGTCTGGTATGGAAGGTATTCTCTGTATATTTTGGAAACGCATTTTAGAAACAATTTGGGGATTCCTAGTAAAATAATCTAGCAGAGATTGAGAAGTTCCAGATCCAGAGCAGTGTCTAGGAACAAAAAGGGAACAACATTGAGTATCTGAGAGATGCACTATAGGAGTCACCTTAGTATGTCTGCATAGAGCACACTGAAGGATTTTAACAGTTTAGAAACAGAAGTATTCACTTCAAACCTGCATTATGCTGAAAGTACGACGAAGTTCAGACTGCATCTCATTTTTAGTGTGAACAGAATAAACAGTAGTATCCTTTGACAAATGAAGGCACTGATTAAAACTGGAAAAATGGGGCCAACTTGAATAAATCATATTGGTTTGCCTGGTTTCCTGTCTGATCATTTAGTAGTAACTAAGAACAAAGACTAACATAGCAACTAAATGTTAACAGAGAGACATTAATACACACAAAGTCCTCATCATGGCTGAGTAGTGTTACAGAATTCATCCTCTTAAGTCATAAGTGAGGTATAACCCATGTGTGGTACTATCACCTCCAACCTGATAACTGAAGATTACCATCATAACAGAGAACAGCCATCGTACACAATGTAAATTCCCCTTCTCCCGGATCCTGAAGGAAACTGTTTTATATTATAAAAATGAAAAAAAAAAAAGTACTTGAAATAGAAAGAAACTGTAAACACTTCTGGATTATTACAGCAGCATCAAAGGGACACAGGCATGTTCTGAGCCTTCACTCACCCCCCATGCTGCACTTTTTCTTTTGCAAGGCGCTTTGAGATCTGAATAGAAAAGCACTTTTAATAAAACACACATCCGTTTTGCTGATAATTCTTCTTGAACTGTGGATATTGACTCCTACACTCCAACCAAAATAACAATGTATATAAACTTAGCATTTAATGAATTTACCTGGCAGTTTCTAGACAACTGGACACTGCTCACTTCCCCAGTCTGCTCTCTAGGGTCTTACTACATGCAATTTGTTACTTTATGCTGTTAATCTGCTTTCTGTATTTCACTCCAGAAATTACTCCTGTTCATGTCATGCAATGTGCACATATAGAAACTGTATTTTTCTAATTACAGGATATCCTTTGGGTAAGAAGCAGTGCAGAATGTAACAGGTTATTAATAATTATAGAAAATATTACTTTTTGAGAAGAAATCTATACTTGCATACTTGCTTAACTGTACTTTGACATGTAAAAGTTAGCAGGGAGGATGTACATACAGTGATTAGGAAAAGCAACCAAGTATGAAGATGTACACTTAGCTCTCAAACAACAAATCATGTGTTATGGGATACTAGGTAAATAAATTCCATTTTATTTTTTTTAGTTTTTAAATTTCATTTATTTATTTCCATTGTGTTTGTGCACGTGTAAAACTCAAGTAACTATATGTAACTATGCACAGACATGCTGCAAAGCTGACTTATCTGATGATAAAGATGCTACACATAGGCCAAGTATTTGCTATTTTAAGTGCCTGTACATAAGGAAATTAAAGTTACACAATGCTCAGTTCACACTCTCTTAGGCATCCTGTACATATATATATATATATATATACACACACACATATATACACATTTATTTTCTTCTTTAAGAAAATGAAACAAAATCTACAAATGCATCTTCATTCCTTCACGGACTTTTTGTACACTTATTAGGTGACTTCTGCAAACACACGGGTGCATATCCTTAGCACAGCAACCTGTACTTGTAAAATGATACTTGGCACTGCATCTGGGACACTGTAACCTCCACGGACTAAAAGGATTTGGTTTGTGTCATCCCTTCTGATTATGCAGTGTATGCTAAGAACAAGACTGTGTGGTGACACGGATCAGTGGAGACTGAACAGTTTTCTGGTCCCACTTGTTTCTACTCCTCATTTCTTGTTTCATGTACTACCTCTAATATACCTCCTACAGAAGGGCAGAATCCATGCATATTATTCATTATACTGTCCTAACAAAAAAAAAAATAAAAAACCTCGTAAGGAGAAAAGGATTCAGAAGCAGTCATGAAACTTCCTTCTCTGATACTGTAAGGAACTCAAATTTTCTGAACACTGAACATCAACATATATGACTTATGCCTAAGAAACTGCAGGCATGAGAACAAAGACATAAATTTAATAATGAATTCACATAATTCGTCTCCCATTTGTCCCTCTCTGTCCCCACCAAGGAAAGAGAATAAAGGAAATCCCAGGCAGGCATGATGACAACACTTAAGTCAAAGGATAAACAAAGCACTCAGTAAAGAATATTGTAGAAAGAGTGCCACTAAGAGATTTCCAACATGAAATCTAGCAATCTGTCAAGCACCACACCCAGAAGAAAGCTGTGGGTCACACAGCATCATACAATTAGTACTCCTACAGTGAATTACCCATGTAAACCACATATGTCCCCAGGGACATACTAGTGCCTTCTCATTGCATATTAACTTGAAATCCTAAGGCATTCAGAGGGATGATGGTATTCATAATACAGTCAGGACTCGTATGCCAATGGCATGTGTCTTCCCTCTCATATTCATGTAACATATATGAAGCATATACAAATACAGAAACATATAGTTATCTTGAAAGAAAAATAAAACTCAACTGAATCCTGCTTTCACTGACTTCAGTAACCGACTCCCATTGATTTCAGTAGAGTGACTTCAATAAGAATGGTAAAACTTTTGTGCTTCTCTGCAAAAAACTTTTTAAATTGTGTGCTATACATAAATGCTAAGGGTATCCGGATTAAGCAGCAAAGAAAGTAAAAATAAATGCACCGCATGTATCAAATCCCTTACAAATTCATGCAATTCCATACTTTTTTCTTGCTTCCACACTACTGTATGAAGAGCTACAATAAGAGACTCTCTCAGAGGAGAAGAAAACAACTTAGAATTGGGTATTCTTTGAATCAGCCTCTGCAGTCATAGCTCATCTTCCTACCTTGGAATATCAGAAAGAATCCTGGATTTCTGAGGCTGACAAACTCAGAAATGCTATCATAACAGTGGACATATATTGTCTTACCATAGTAGCACTTGAAGTGTGGGAAGAGGAACTATTTTTCTAAGCTAAGAAACATTCATTCTGTCTTGAAAAAGGTCATAATAGCAATTATTACTATTAATCAAGTTACTATAAGTCATCTTAGGTTACTTCTGCTCTCCTAGAAGGAAACGTGTTTGACCCTTGCTGGATGTGACATCCTGCACTCACATGAGCCCAGCTACAAGGAAGCAGAATCATCCAGTACCTGTACCAAGAGCTTAAACATATATCTCAAAGAACACAGTTGCAACTAATTAATCTTCCTCTTTAAAAGGCCTACCTGCACAAATCATCTGCCACCAAATGTGCACAAAATATATAGTCGAATAAAGATGGCAATTCCCAAAAAATCATGATATCATAATGCTTCTGCAATGGTGAGTGAAGCTCAACAGAGCACTTCTTTAAATCTCAAGAAGAGATATAATCAACACAAACAGGCAAACAAGAGTGGCTGACTCACGGTTGAAAATAGTTAACACAGAAATGCCTGAAGTCAAAAAGTGGAAGGGGAAGGAAGGAGGTGGACAAATATAGGGCCTTGATCTCCCATCACTTCAGTCATATTATAAACTACCAGAACAGTAGTTATCATTAAAAAGTGTCCAGCAAGATGTCAGACCCACTGGGAAACAGGGCACATCACTAACAGTCAGATCCTAATCAGTCAAGTAACTGCGGTATTGAAAAAAAAGCAAAAGAACAATGCCTACCACATTTGGATGCACACTGGAGATGGCTGTAGATGGACTTCAGATGATTTTATGTCAAAATTTTATATGAATAAAAGGCAGGCCAGATAATATGGGCAACTAAGATATGAGAGAGGTGCCATCTTCATACTAGTTCACATAAAAATGTTGTTCATGTGGCTACTTCTGCTACTCTTGCTGTTCTTTTTGCTGTTGCTGAAAATATCACTGTTTGAGGAAGAGCAAGTGGCGTATAAAGTTTGAAAGTCACTCAGTGTTCATAGTAGGATGTGGAAGGATGTGAGATTTGGGTGTAAAATCTGTGAAAGTTCACTGTAAAACAGAGTAGGAACAAAGGCAGGGTGCTGAAGTCAGAACTGCCTTAGCCAGGCTGGAGCCAGAAGGATCAATCATGTTGTTTCTTGCCTCACCTTGGGGAGGATTGTTAGTAGAAGATGAGTCAGGAAAGCTGTACTTAAATCTCTTTCCCCACAAGATCAGGAACATAAGAATACTGGAGTAGAAGTACTGGCACTTTTTGTCGACTTCTGAAGGAAGAAGCATACCTCAGGCTATCTTATGTCCTGCAAAGCAGCACATAGGGCATCATCCTTCTTTTCCCATTTATGATCTGCAGCATCTTAAAACAGGTAAATCCATTTGGCAAACAGTTACAGTCTCCAGACAGATAAGAGTTACATAAACGTTTTTGGGAGAAATCTGTCTCATAGATCACATGCTTCCCCACCAAAAGGAATGGATCTCACGTTAATAATACAAGCATGATGGTTATGTTTTCTGTCATCTGTTCATCATGACCTTACTGTGTAAACTGTAGTCTCAGCGTCTCCATGTCTCCCTGCTCTGACCTGAAATACAAATGAAGCCACTGGTTCTGTGATATCCAGTGAAAAAGCAAATCTAATAAAGATCAAACTTTTCCAATGTGGAAAGCAATGATGGAGGGAAAAGCAACCTTTGACTATGTTTTGGTTCCTCTTCATAGAGGGAATCACCATGCTGCATGATAGCCACCAACACATCCATCAAATAGGGCACTCAGGATTATAGAGTGTTCAAATGACATCTGCATTAAATGAACGTGCAGTGTTGTATCAGACTGCGTTTAAGTGCAGGATGTCCTACAGCCAAATATGGCCACATTCCATTTCAAGAGAATAGTGGTAATCTGAGTCACCTTGTTAGCTTTGTCAGAGCTAATAAAATCAACAGTACAACTTTTGGCAAGAGAGAATTCCAGTGCAGTTTTCAGTAAGTTGCACCATCTGTTTTATGAGCCAGTCTTACAGACACCGCCTGAAGACAATTCACTTTTTTTAAATGTCTTTAGGATCGTCACGACAAAGTACAGCAGGAAGTGGTATCAGAACTGGCAGAGGTCTACCACAAAGAACAGGCATAGCAGAAAGAACCTTGCAGGTTAAAATAAAAGCCTTGCTGAAGCAATAACAGTGTCATCAGCCTGAATTTTAATTCTGGATTTCAGTCCTCTTAGGTATAGTAGGAGACTGATGGATCCCCTACTTCTTCCGTTTCTCAGAAATAGTTGCTGTGAAACAATTTTCTTCCAATATAAAATGGGCTTAGGTAGTCATGTCATTCTCCTAACAATTCACTTCAGAACCCTTATTTGATGAGTCTCTGAGAACGATTAAGACAGGTGTTTGGAGGAAGATGGAGAAAAGTGGCAAGGTACTGTATCGCACTCCTATACACTGATTATGAAGGTCTCAAAAATACCTGACAGCACAGTTGCAAAGACATGACAAGAAAGAAAAGTAAAAATAGGACAAGGCACTAAACATATTTTTCCAGCATTGTTTACAGAAGTCATTTTGGAGGCACAATTGTGCAATTTCATGAAAAGTCATTCTGATGAGCTGTGCTAACAGTTACATTGCCTCTTTCTGAGGATATCATACTGTGTATAATTTGCTTGAGAAACAAAAGAAAGCTGACAAATGAGCTTGGATATGAATGAGGAACTAATTTTTTGACAGCTGAATGGCAGATACTAGAAGAATAGAAGGTATGTCAGGAATCCTTGACTAAGCACAACAACTTCATCTTCAGAAATTATTTTTGATGCTAGATTCTCAGGACCAGGCACTGGATATTCTGTATGATACAAACTGATTTTTATTGACATTACTTCTTGTCTTGTCCAGACCTGAGGCCAAAGACCTCTGCAATTCCTCTAAACTTTCCAGATGAAATGACAACTGGTTATTTTTCTCAGAAGTTGTTGGTTAAGGTGATTTTCATAATCCTTTCCCACTGTGTACCTTTATTTCTTTGCAAGTGAGCAGTACAGGACAGGACAATCAACGGTGAATGAGCCCTTTCAGTGAAGAGAAATCACTGTCACAAGGAGAACAACCTGGGAGATGGGATACCTCAGAGAAAATAAACAGGAATTTTGAAGAAGAAAAAGTAAGATAACACCTAAAAAAACCCCAAAAAGCTGATTTAGTTATAAGAACACCATAACTCTTTCTGCTCAGCTGCATGGGATTGGAAAAAACCAAGGTGTGAGATGTACTGGCCTCTACAGATGCAGTCAGTCACGACATGCATGCATGCATTACAGATACTTCTGAGTCAGAGAACATTCTACATCCCTACACAGCAGGATATTTACACTGAACCACAATCCGAATGTACATATATATAAATACCAGAGAGAAAACTACAAATATGCATCACAGCTTATTTATACAGAAAGACCAATTATCCCCCAGGGGCCCTATGAATACTACTACTCAACTTTTGTCCCATGGTGGGGAGAGGACCAGAAACACAGCAATTATTATATCAAAAGTACCTGATAGTCTACTACATTACTATCTCCATAGGCTCATCAATCTTGGTTTTGTTCTTAGACTTTCAATGAATAAAGACCACAAGAATTGGATGACCAACTTCTTTTGTAGAATGGCACAAAGCAGGGCTTGGATAATAACTGGAAGCCTGTTTTCATTTTGACTTCAGAGGTTTCAAAGTCGTCTCTCCAGAGGCAAAAGATCAGGTAACTGTGTACTGTGATGCACAGCTCCCTACCCATAAATATCTTATTAGTACAAAAAAGGGAAGCAGGCATCTTAAATCCATGATGGGGGTATTAGTATATTAACACAGGATCCACAGCCTACAGAGAAATGTGCATTAACATACATGTGTTAATCTAATCTATCTAATTTCCATCAGTGCATCTAGGTAACTTCTGTGAGCAGCTGAGCAGTCCTACAATTTCCAGTACTTAGCTAAGGGTCTGGTAAGAAGTCTAAGGTATTATAAACAAAAGTCATAGAGAGAGACGCCGGCAGAATGCAAACCCCAGAAAGCAAGCTGGCTGAAAGTTGTTATTACACCTATGCCACTGCTGAGCTAATAGGCAGTAAAAAGTAAAGGAGTAGTAAATCTGTATCTTAGAATTTTTTTTTTTAAATGGTGACA
The DNA here is from genome assembly GCA_013398175.1 of Climacteris rufus. Classification (NCBI taxonomy): domain Eukaryota; kingdom Metazoa; phylum Chordata; class Aves; order Passeriformes; family Climacteridae; genus Climacteris; species Climacteris rufus. Next base: position 306,391 of record VZRZ01000658.1, read on the forward strand.
CTGTAGATAATGTCTGCGTATCATACATCAAGGTGTTAAAGGGTGCAAAGGCAATAGAGGCCAAATATAGATTGTTTCTACCTACATTTGACAACTAATTCCATTATTATAAAGTTCCCTACAGAGCCCAGTGCACATCTGGTACACAGGTAACTGGCCGCCATTGCCCATACTCTGATATTCATCAGGTTGTCTATCTGCAGTGCTGTCAATCACTAGCCATTTAACAACATTTATAAACTATATTTGTAAACCATAACTTTCTCAGAAATCATAATGTAATATATTATTACGCAATGTACTTTCGATTTTCTAAAGATAAGTGAGACTAGAAAGGTAACAAATGAAAATTTGATTAGGCATTTAATCACATAACAAAAGAGTTCAAGATATATTAACAGTTGGTTGTTGGTCTGCTGCACACCCCCTAGTTACAAGAGAAGAATATCTCAACCAGGTAGACACTGTCAAACTAGTTCTTCTCCCACAGAAGAAGGCAGGATAAATGAGGACTGGTCCTCAGCCACTCAGCATTACAAGTTCCCAGTCAGTCTTCTGTATAGCAGTTGACATGTGACAGGTTCTAGTTCCTGTCCCAAGTCTCCATCTGCTTGGTGCTCTGGTGATTCCATTTTCCTTAATGGCACTTGTACACAACAGGAGATTACCACAGCTTCAACAGAGCTATGTAGATCTGTCTGAGGGACAGACATGGCTTAGCATCCATGAATTTATATGCAAATCTCAGCCCCCAAAGCCTGCTGCTAAGGCCTTTGACAACTTTTTTTCTTGTTCAATTCGAATATTTATTCATGTACATGTAATTTTAAAAAAGAAAACAAAACAACAAAACAAACCAAAAAAAAACAAAAACAAAACCCAAACAAAACCCAAACACACACACACACACCCCCAAAAATAAAAAAAAAAAACAAACCAAAACTTCTGGTTAATACTACTTTTGCTTTTAATTACTTGACAAACAGTAGTATAACTGCATAGATTTTGCCTGAGGTGAAAGCTGGAGTTGAGCCTAATCATTAGCTGGAGACATTGTTCTGGTTAACTTAGGCAGAACACATTTGTACTGTATGCCTGAACAATAGTTAGGCACTACAGTTAAGGACTGCTTTTAGCAGTTGTCCATTTTGATGAACCCTTTTCTAGATTACCTAAGAACACAGTTTTTATGTTTTACATTATTTAATTTGTCTCAAAGTATAAAGGCAGAGGCAGTGAGTGTACTCTGAGCTCACTAGAGCATAAACATATCACAGAGACACGAGTCTTCAGAGAAAGTATGTGCAACTTTCTGAAATGCAGACTAACACCTTCTCCCTACTCACTATACAATTCACACAGCAGCATTGGTTTTATTTCCAGAATAAACCACAAGTCTTCCTATTTGCCTGTCTTGAAGTAAGGAGTCAAAAGTGAAGCCATGAAAGTATAGGAAGGTATTGAATTTGAAGAAAATAAATAGAACATAAATGTGACTACAATATATATTAAAAAGATACTATTGCAACTGAATGTCCTTTAAGAAAACAGATTAAAGATTATTTTGGTAAGCATTTATTGAAAGACAAATTAATTCTGTTGTAAAAGGGAATTATAGTTCCTGAAAGTTATATTCTTAAAATCTCCAAACGTTTTATTATTTCATGATTTTAGGGTCTAAGTCAAAGTCTCTAATGTTATACCATTGTGTAGGTAGGATGTACTTATTTCAAGATATCATCAAAACTATACAAATTTTGCTAGAATGGGAACTTTTCACCACCACCAGGACTCCCCAACATCCTGCAGCACCCATAAGTCCTTGCCTGTTTCCACCAGTGTCTGTTTATATAAGCCTTTAAACTCGGACAAACTTGATGTTCAATCTTGAACTACCCCTCAATCCCCAAAAGCCTCACTGGACAGGATATATCCTGGTATGTTTAGAGGTAGTCCGTTCAGATTTTCTGATAAATTACAAAGGAATTTTTCCTCTAGGTAAGAATTTTCTCATTAATTTTATTTCTAAAGTACACACATTAGTACTTTTGAAAAAAAAGCAATTCATTCGTTTCCTCATTGCCCACCACTGAAAAAGTCCTAAATGAAACACACAGTAAGGACCAACCAAATCTGCAAGAACTACAGAGCTAGAACCCAGATTTAAATCTGAATTTTCCAATAGTTACTTCATCTGAAGTACAGCACACTGAGCCAATTTAACACATGATGATCTTGCAGACTAGGCCCATCATATCAAAATCAATGCACAGGAGAGTGATAGCAATGAAGACTCCTATTGGCATATACAAACATAAATGACAGAGGTCTCTCCCCTTTACATCAAACAGCATTTCAAGAAAGAGGAAAAAAAGGAGGAAACATAAAAGAATTATGCTTACTAGTGAAGAACATGTCCACTGTTTCCAACACTAAAGTAAACATTAAACATTTTTCTTCTACCAAAGAACTGTGTTTAACACAGCCAAAGTCAGCTTAGGAGTCCGTACGGAGGCACTCCAGTTGGAACTCACAGTGAGAGAGACACATGTTTTTCACAAATGCAAATTTCCCACAATCAGTCCAGCCTGCTCCTCCAAACTGCGATTTACAGTTTTATTAGTATTTTTAAAAAATAATTTGTAAAAGGTGAAGATTTTCGCTTTGTATTGGAGAACAGGTATTTTCTGCTCCCATCCTTTTTCTAGCATTGTTACATCTGGAAATAAATAATGAACAACCAGTAAATGCAAATGGAATATAAATATAATATCAAATATTGGCAAACTTGTAGCAGCATACCCATAGCTCATATATGCAGCAATGAACTTCCAAAATTACTTAAATTCAAATCCTTAAAAAAGCAATCCATTAAGAACTTTACAAGAAAAGTGCCCAAGGCCAGTTTAGAGGCTGATTGATGTAACTGCGACACAGTACAAAAATAGAGGTTAAACATTATGTAATAAAAATCTCCAGCTTGATAAAAAATGTAATACTGTGACATGTAACTTCCAGATAAAATATGGTATTTCACCTTATTTTTATGCTGATCTCTGCTATTATGTTTTTACTGAACTCACAGGAATAGGAACTCTGTATACTCCATTTCAGGTAAAACAATTTAGAAACCCATAGTATTCAGTAAGAAACTTTGTAAGCAAGAACATTTAGATTCTGTAACATCTTAATATTCATACTTCTGTTTTTAGTTTTATATGCTTTACAACAATTTTTGACAAAGAAATACAAAGCACAACTACAAGGACCACTAAAGAATACTCTTTTACCCAGTAGGTGGAAGTACATTTGAGAGCATGTGGAAGCTAGGGAGATGAAAGAGTTAGAAGCCGGATGAAGATTTTAGGTCCTGGGTGGCCTGAATTTGAAAGATATGCACTTAAGCATCCAACTGAAGGGGCAGGGTAGGGGGAGGGACGCAAAGCCTACTTATGTGCACACAAATATATAGAAGGGAGGAGAACAGTGAGCAGTGTACAGCCCTGATCCGCCCTTGATTTTCTAGGACTTTCTTCTGGAAATCTGGTGAACAAAAGAACATAAGAATCAAACCTCTGTCTCCTTCGCTTTTACTTAGCACACTCCATACTGGCAAGCAACTGTATACAGTGCTTTCAAAGGCATATTGCTGTGTAGGAGTGATGACTGAGTGCCCTCCAGGCACCTCAAATGCAATGCTGTCACTTCTAGTCACTACTCAGCAGGGCTAATGCCATACCTGTTATGACAAGAATCAGCCACTTAAAGGCACCACACCTCTGCCCCCACAACACACACTTGGAAGAATGTATGAGCCGCGCAATAATGTTTTAGGTGTTGCCAAGGAGAAACAATCTTTCCTATAAACACTGTAGAGGTGAGAAGCAAGAAATTTAATAAACTCAAAGGAGGACTTCTTAGTCAGAGTCCAAATAATGGCTATGATTTTGTAGTAGCTCGTCTTGTATATGGTCAGAGAAAGTAATAGATTAAGATGCCATTTGATGAGGCTAAACCGGGTTTTAGATGTCAGCCTAAACCTGCCATCTGGTGTCAAGATACAGCAGATCACACCCCAGATGTGATCCTTCAAATAAATGGCATTTCTACCCCCTTCCTCTCTTTCTGCAAAGCAAGCAGAGAAGAGAATCTATCAGAGATGAAAATTAGGTTTGTTTCTTTGTAGAGCAACTGTTAATAAGAACAATCATATCAAGAGGTAAAATTTCACACACATGCAGAAAAAAATCAATTACTGCTCAATCTCCATTTGTCAGTATTCAGTCCCATGGAAATATGTCTGCGGTTGAGGAAGAAGGTATGAATTTCTTGTTAGCAAAATATGCAGGTTGGCCTACCTCAGCCATTTGAAAATCTCCTGAAAACCCAGTATTTGGTTCAGGGCAGTGTAAGTTTTGAAATCTTTGTCTTATTTCTTTACTTCTTTCTGTCGCAATATCTCATTCCACAATTGGGGTGGAGAAGGGTTATGCAGCGCTATCATTTGCACCTCATTAGTCTTGGGCTGGAGCTTTGAGAAAGCTGATACTCCCTCTAAATTTTTACAGATGCTTCTAGTTTACCAGTTCATGACTGCACTACTAGGAAAGACTTCCTGCCACTAAACTGCTTGCTGGCATGTAAGCTGAATTTCAAAATCCCTGAAAAAAGTAAAGCCCTGTGAGGCTCACTTGCCCTATTCTTGAGGGAAAAAAGTATCCTGAAAAAACACAGTAAAACTCTTCACTCCTAACCTGTGAGAGTAAAGCCCATGGAAATACTTCCTTAAAATTGCAGCACATCTTGATTTTGAAACTCCCCACAAAAATGTTCATTAACAGGAAAGCATTTGTGGAGGTGTTTGTGGTGTAAATTAGTACCGTGACACATTAAATAAGTAGGAAGAAAAATTCATCAACAGATACTTTTTTTTTTGCCAAAATCTAGATATTTTACTTAATTTCCTACATGTCACATGCATAATCTTTCACTCAGTATTTGGAGATTTATACAGGAGATTCTTCCTTCTCCACAGTGTCATGCCCCATACTCTCTTCCCTAAAGGGGGAGAACTCTTTTAGGTGGTTTGTTGCTTTGTTTTGTTTTGCTTCTAAATTACTTTTTATTTTGCTTTGTTTATAATGGTGCTGGAGAGTTTTCTGAAGTTCGGAGCAGGTGACACTGGTCTGTTCTTAATCTTTAGTGCTTTAGTAATGTTAAGGCTAATGACGAGGGACACAAATCCCCTGATGGAACTGAATGCATTCCAAGCTCCCCGACCCACTCAGAGCAGTAATCCCCTGCAGCTGGAACTTACTTACCACCATGCACAGCTAATACATTTTTTAAAAGCTAGTCACTAGTGACAAATGTAAACTGGACTGAACAGCTCTCATCTCCTATCCCCAATCCTCTCTCATAACCCTGAGACTTGCTATTTCAATGATGGATACGATCTGCCTTTTAAAGCTACCAAAGCGAAGTTGTATAGCTCCACTCTAAATGACTAGAAGGTTTTAAAAGCATCTTCAGCTGTCAGACTTGAACAAAAACAAAAAAGGTCATTCTTTACACAAACATTTCACAACTGGGAAAACCATCTTGGTTGGCTTTATCACTACCATTCTGAACCCACTATTTATTTAGATGTTACATGCAAGCCATCTGTACAACACAATTACAGTATCTGCTTGATGCTATTAAGCTGCTTGCTGCTTTCTGTTGTCTTAATAAAACTCCTGCTTGACATGGGAATGAAATCCAAGACCAGGGCTCAGTTCTGCTGATGGTATTCTGATGCTAGCACAAGAGCTGTCTGAAGTTACAGTCTCGTAGTACAAATTCTGTGTACAATGGCATATTTCCATGCAGTTTCTCCTGGTTAAGTGACTGCAGAGGGCTACTCAAATTTACATGTGGGCAAATTATAACAGAATCAACTTCTCTGTGTATTTCTAGGATGGGGATAGGAAGACCGTTTCCCAACAAGCATCCTTTTCTCACTGACTTTCATAGAACTCTACAGCTGAACAACCCAACATTAAAAGCATGCTCCAAAGAAAGCAGTGAAATGAAGAGGGAAAGCTGAAGTCTAAATATGAGAAAAAGATTAGATCACTTGGAGGAAAGGAAAAAAAAATTCCAAGGATGACATAATTATAACAAAATATCCCTGACAGGAATGAAAATAGAAAGGGCTTGGCAGCAGTTTAATTGTTTGAGCTAGGGTTTTTGTTTGTTTTTTTTTTTTTTTAATAAGGTGGTATAGCACCTTATGCCTGTTTATTATATTTCCCAGATAACTGTCATTAATTACTATGACTTAAGTGGTATTACCAATAGGACTTGGAAATAGATACCAAAACACTGACGACAATACTTAATTTCATTAGATTTAATTACTGCAAAGTTACATCTGGTGAGGGAAACATAATTGTGTAAGTATCCTCAGCATTCTAACTTGAGTTCACCCTCTGCAGATTACATACTTAAGTATCTAATTTAGGTCCTAAAATTCACTCCTGTTAATAATGTGTAACTAGCAGAAACATAAAGAGACAGTGACAAACAGGTCTCTATGAATTAATATCAGGTCTAATTATGTGACCTTTCTGTGTCCCTTAGAGCCCTCCTGAGGGCAGGTATTTCAAGCAGCCTTGGTGACCAGTCTCAACAGTAACCATGTAAATGGAATGTCTAAGATGGGGAAAAACCAACTCCAGTACTAATTAAGAAAGCATTTGCTTTATAATCTAACTTTTGTTGTATTTTTTACCATCCCCTTCTGCATGTCACTGTCTGTCATATTTCTCTAATTTAAAAGCAATCGGACAGCCTCCAAATAATTAAACAAAAACCTTTCTCTCTCTAATTTTTACTTTGAATACAGCACCATGGGATTTCAACACAGTGCATACAATTATAAAAGCACACACTTTTCTTTGCAGGTTGTTACGCTCGGAAATTAATCCAGCACCAACACAAGGTTTAGAAATAGGCTCGACTGCCAACATGCTAATGATGGGTAAATGGTGCTTTATTGCAAGAATGTCTGCACTGCCATGGGCAGTGTTGTTTGTTAATATTGCTACTGTTCAAAAGATTTAACAGTACCAAATATTTTTAAGGACCACTTTCTAAATTTATGGCAACATGTGCATATTTATAACTCCTGTCATGATCTTGGATAACTTACTGTAACATGCACATTCTCTTCAGTGTTACAGTATATACTAATCAAATATAAAACCTGGCACAAATTTCATCGTAATGGAACTGATCTAAGGCAACAATATTCTGTAAGCACAAAAAAAAAAAAAAAAAAAAAACCAAAAAACCAAAAGCTGTTCATATCACGTTAGAAAAATAAGATCACACTAAACTTGGATTTTTTTTATTAACAAAATATAATTTTAAAATAGCATCCAGTGTTCTCTTTTTATTAGTAAAAATGCTAATGTAAACAAAATAGAAAGTGTAACGAATAAAAATGTAGGAAACATTCTAAGAAAGCTGAAATGTAAGATTTTGTAGAACTCACAACTAATATAAACAAAGAGGTGTAAAAAACAGGAATGGCTTTAAAGAGTTCATGTACTAGACCAGCGTTAGCTGACAAGAAAACCCTCAAAGCTATGACTTTACAAATAATCTTCTATATGTTTCTGAGTTCATGCAAACACTAAGGAGCAGATTTACAGACAGGCACGGAGCACAAAATGGAAATTCCTAGCCCTGTATGAAACCCCACACTGCCACTGCCAGACCTTGTGTGAAATGAGCACTGTCTCTTTAAGCTCCAGGACCTGCTACACTTAAGCAGTCTGCAGCCAAGGAAAAGTTCTGAAGTTAAACTCTCAGGAGCAAACATTTTCTACTTGTGAAGTAAACTCTGTTGAAAGACAGCAGACTATGGTCCCACCAGTAAAAACAGGAAAGTTTTCAGCCAGTGACAGCTCTGCCTACAGACGAGAAAAAAAAAAACTGTCACAGACTCACTTTATTAAACCATATGCTCATTGCCCTGTGAAGAAAGCAGGGTCACTAATTAGTTCATTCTGTGAAAGGAGCCCCTCCTGATCCCGTTGACTTTTGTCCCCCTGGTTAGCTCAAGCTATTTCTGTCATGCAACTTGAAAATCACTGGAGGGAAGAAGATCGCCATAACAACCGCTGAAATGATCTTGTGGAATGTGTCTAGTGGCACTGGAATAACCTGAATATGTGCTCCAGATGTGTCGGCTGTCACGGAAAAAGTAAACACATCTGATGGACAACGTATGACTGGATGGCCTCACAGTTGACTCCAGAGAGTTGGGATGGAGGGGGGGAAAGGAAAGGAGGCAGGGAAGTGGTGGCAAGGGCCAGGCAAGAGTCACCCTGTGGACCTGTGCAGCCTGGCAGGCTGAGAGGGGCGAGGACTGGGCTTGATTGTTCCGTTTCTGTCCCTCCTCTGAGTGGCCTCTGTGGGACTGCTGCAGCCTCTGAGCATTTCTGTCTGGCACAGACTTGTGAGCTTTTGGGAGCAAACTGAAATACGAACTTCTAGGGGGAGGGGGAGAGGAAGAGGGGTTTCATGATGCTTGCTTCCTAAAGCTGGTGTGTCAATAGATGGTTTTATTTTTTTTAAAGGCATTCTGCTTCTACATTCCGAGTTCCTTCTCGCAGAAATAACTTGGCCTGTTGCCTTTGCTATACTATAAAGCAACACATTTTCCATGTTCTTGAAAAAGGCAAACCTGAAGATAAGTTATGTTTTCAAAACTTGGGTTTAAGTTGTCCCCTCAACACAGAAAGGCACCCACTTTATCCACTGTTCTCAACATTGCTTCTAGTAAGTAATAAATAATATCTATTTACAATTATCAACAGCACGTGTTTGTATTTCTAAGTTAAAGAAAACTTACAGAAATAATCTTGGTTAGGCTTAAGGTTTCCTTCATATAAAAAAAAAAAAAAATTTTGTTTAGGTTTAAGGTTTCCTTTAAAAAAAAAAAAAAAAAAAAAAAAAAGCTGGTGCAGCTGATCAACAGTTAAGAATATAGATATAAAGCTTTTACTCTTTGAGCTTTATGATCCCAATCTGAAAAGCTGTAATTATCATAACATACACAAAATCTGCACCTGTATGAGGTACTTGTGAAGATACCATAGACTGTAAAATGGTCTGCCTTAGCTGATGAAGCTGTGGCATCAGGGAACCTATACAACACAGTACTAAGCCAGTGTTTTGCGATAATTTCACAGAGGCAGGAGTAAATCCATAGACAAAATATCAAAAAAACTTGTCTTGAATTTATTCTGTACAGACAAGATTGGCTCAGCCTAAGACTTCAGACAGGAACACACACAACCTCTGCCTCTGGAAGAAGTACTCTATGTTCAGGCACTCTGGGGCTGGATAAAGAAAACTTACAGCTAGGGCCAATTTCTGCTACACTCAAGTGAAATTAACATGTCATAGGAATTCCTTCATATATTCCATAATAAAAAGAGAGAGAAAATAAACTATAAACATAAAAAATATATATCTTATATTAAAAACCTTACAAACTCCAAAACACAATCATAAAATAAATTCATATGATCTTTTAAAAAATAGTTATGTTTGTTAAAAGTTTTAAAAATAAAAATTTAAGTACTGCAAGTCAATAATTTTATAATCATGCCTCAATTATGAATTTACAAAAACAGTGCATATTGCCTGCTTCCTTATTACTTAATTTATCTAGGTTCACAATCTCTCAGACAATCTAAATCTGGAAGAGAAAAACCAAGTGTCAACTCCTTCTTCCAAAAACACATTCCAGAAATTTTAATACAAATGTATAGGAAAGAGAATATGGTTAATTTGAGATAATTACACTTACAAACGGTCTAACTTCAAAAAATTCCCAGTGCTTGTTTGGTTAAAAATGAAGTGGGTTTCAAAACCCAACCTTTCGATTAAATCTAGAGGAAAGATCTCATGGTGGCACTTCTAGGACAGCTGACATGAAGAGGTTCCAAAAGTTTTGTTATTGCCTTTTTTTGAGTGAGATATCAGCAAATCTATGACAACAAAGAAACATTAACAGTCAACAGTAATGAAAGTCATGGTGGACTAGCCTTGATAAGCAGCAAATTAGTAGATCTTCAGCAGGGTTCCCTCTTTCCATATTTAGGCATAGTTTAACAATATTACCCAGACAACCACAGAACTAATCATTTGGAAAGACATATGGCAAGAAGACAAAGTTGCATCACTGCTGATCTCGCCACATAATCTTCCACATAAGGGGACCTCATTGGGAAATGACTGCAGACAGCCAAAAATGTGCCTTTCACAGGAAACTCTTTGCCGTTCAAGCAAATACAGCAAAACATAACATTGCCAAATAGCAAGCCAAGCAATGTAAAAGAACACAGTCTTCTGTTAGTTAATGACTGTTTGAGAAAAAATACATAACTCAACCAGAATAAAAATTTTTAAAGTGTGTCGTATGACTTTTTTACTCTCTTACATCTAATGTTAAATCAGAATCATGGTAACAAGACCTTAAGGCCCCAAACATCATGCGGCCCTAATCCCACATTCTCTAAAACAGAAATGAATCACAACGACTTTTGTATAATCTGGACTACCAGATACTAAGCATGGAATTTTTCTTCATTTAGGATTTATATTCACTAGAACAGTTAAAATAATCTTAGTTACACCAAACAGTTCTGTTCCTTATAATCAGAGAACTCTTATGCTTGGTAAGAATGGAACTGTGCTTACACCTGGAATGTCTGCTCCAATGATTGACTGAACCAAGACCTAAGTGAGGACATGTATTGAAAACCATACCTCCACAAAACTTGTTTCTTACACACATGCCCAACTACACACATATTCCAATATCAAAATGGTAATACAATACATAAAATTTCTGCAGACAAATTCAGATTCTCTCTATGTTAACTCGTGTAGGCAGCCAATCTGTAAATCACAAAAGTGAAGGAATGACTCAGAAGCTAAGCAAAAAAACCATACACACCACCACCACAAAACAGTAATAGATCATAAATCCTCGATTTTAAAAGTAACCATAATGCAAAAGTAGAAAATTTAAAAATACTTATCTGAAGCTCATATTGCCTTATCCACCTGTCATATTGCCTTATTCAACTGTGCTGATGTAGCTGTGAAGGTGTTGGCAATGGGCAGGTTGCAGGGCTGGCTTCTGTATGAAGAGGTCAAGGGCTGCCCTGTCCAATGGACTCCTCGCAGAACACAGCTGAGTCCCTCAGCCAAGAAAGTGCTGCCTCAGGGAAAACATACCTAAGAGAAGGCAAAGCACACTGAACAGAGAGAGTGGGAAGGAAAAAAGACTAAGAAAAAGCAGTGCAAACTCCAAAGTCAGAGTAGGACGTAGAAGAGGTGCTCCAGGTGCCAGATCTCCCTGCAGCTCAAGGTGACCATGCTGGAACAGATGACAACACTACAGCCTGTGGAGGGCTCCAGACCAGAGCAGGTGGCTAATCCTTGAAGGAAGTGTGGCCCACAGAAACGCCAGACTGGAGATGATTTTTCCCAAAAGTCTGTAGCACATGAAAGCATCCACATTGGAACAGGTGTAAACTGTGAGGAAGAAGCAGCATCAGAGAGGAACTGCTACAGACTGACCATAAACCTCCCATTACCCATCTTCCTGCACTTCTTGTGGGGCATAATGAAGTCAGGAATGAAGAAATAAGTGAGCAGCTGGATGGGAGTTTGGCCCTTACCCAATGCTAACTCATCAAATTAACAAATGTAATAGTCATCTCACGGACTGAACAAAGGGCAAGGGAGATGCAAGGTATCATTTTTGCAACTGGGTTATTTACTGCTTCTTAATTCACAGAATCCATCTCTCTAGGGTGCATTGTTCTGACTAAGCACTTCTGATATCCTGCGCAGTCATTATTGGCAATCATTTCTACCTTTAACAAGCAATGGAAAAGTCTTTCAATTAGTGAAGTAGGATTAATATGAATGAAAGTTTCAGAGTAACTAAGTCTGGACTTCCAGTTCCATAGTGCTAACTTACTTTATGTTACACTTGCAAATGTTTTGGCAACCTCAATGCCACCTTCATAACAAAACTGAAGTTTATTATTCAAAAGCAATTTTTCTAAGGATTTTCAGCTAACCAAAGGCAGCTTTCAGATAATGTACAGAATGCTGGGAAGAATTTCAGTTGCTTTGTACAGACATTCTGCAGAAAACCTACTTTTTTCTCCTCTTCAGTTTTGGTATGCTTGCACTTACTATTCAAAAAAGTCATAAAGATGGATTGATGCACTTTAGTTGGGACAACAAAGTAAGAAAAATTGCTTCAAATAAAACCTATTTTAATTAAGAGTTCAGAAGAAGTACTTGAGCATGGAGAGGGGCCCAAGAGAACACAAAAGACTACTCAACACAAAAAGCTACTAAACTAAGGCTCCATCTGGTAAAGGAAACATTTTCATGCAGAAAAATCACAGCCTAGCTAGTAAAAGTCTGCCTTCTTACAACCATCAATTAGGCAAACTGGGAAGCTAGTTACATTCCATGTGTGTGCTTTTTTCGTGGGATACAATTCAAAAGCAATACTCGTCCGATTGACGTCTTCTAAGAAAAAGTGTATATATCCAGATCAGGCATTACTGAAAGCAGAGATTCATAAAGCACAAGACTATCATGCTCTAATAAGCTACATACATGGAATGGCTTGATAACATTCTAAGGACAGATATCAATCTGTTTGAAGTCCTGGAGAGAAATTTGTATTCACATTAATGCACTGACACAAAATCTGCCACAACACTGTATTTTAGAGTATTTTATATTGATTTAGGGACTATTTAGTTGTTGGACTGTTTTTACTTTAATTTATTCTGACTTTAATTCTATTCTTCTACTCAAACCAGTGAAGACACTTGCTCCTGCCTGCACCTCTAGAATTTACTATGGTTCATTTCCCACTGATATAAATATCAAGGCTTCAGAAAAGCACTTTTTCTTTGAAATAAATCCATTAGATGTTCCATATCAGTAATTTGGTTTGTTCCTTATGCCTCTTGTTTATCGACACCTGAAGATTGCTCATCTCTCTCTCTCTCACACAGCTCATCATTTATCAGAGGGGATGCAGCTGGAGTTCAGGCACTCCAAAATACTAAATATGAATATGACTTATTGTAGTCTCCACAGATCTTCAGAGTAAGTCTGATCACTCATGGAACCAGATGTTTTATTATCTCCAAATTAGGCTAGGACTTCATTTTGCACAGAGGAAGGGCTTCATTTCACCATCTATCACGTTTCTGGAATCCTTCCTGTCCAGTTCAGGCAGCACCAATCATGCTTCCGAGTCTTTTCACAATTGAATTTTTAGCAGTGTATCACAGGTCTGGCAGGCATTTTTGGGAATGTGAAAGGGAAACAAGTGTTAATGGAAAAGATCAGATCCACAGTCACCTCTCGAGGGATTACAGCTAGAGTACTGATATCCATGGAAGAATACACAGTATAACCCCCCTCTGTATTATTCTGGATAAAAATCTATCCTTTTAGCTTCAAAACGTTCTTGAAAAATGAGGGTAATATAGCTGTGATACCAGAAAACCAAGGAAGTTACATTCAGTGACAGTGTCAGGCAAGTTCTGGATAGTGGTTCTTTCAACCCTTGCAAACACACTGGCGACCTGACTCACGGTGAGTACAACTCTTCATCTACATGGGATTGTTTCCTCTTGATACAATCAGAGTAGATGAAAACCAGATGCTGCGGGTCTGGTTTGATGCAATTTTGTTTTTTGGGGATTTTTGCACAACAAAAGTCATTCAACTTCGTGTAGCTTAAAAATGCTGTCTTCCCAAGAGGCGTAACTCAATAATACACTGCACACTAGCAAAAGACAACAGCACTGCCATAGACCCAGGTCTTTGAATTTTCCATCCAGGTTTTTTTCATGTACATCAGAAGCAGATATTATATGCTGTCATATTTATACACTGTAAATATACAATGACAAGTAAGATGTCATCAAGCAGGATATTTCAACATTTTACTACTTTTTTGCATATGTTATAAAACATTTAAAAAACTAATAAACTTGCTTTAAAAACTGCATCAATGAAGGGAATAAAAAGTAAACCACAAATTTCAAAACAGATGCTGACACATAGAAGAAGTGTCCTCTGTGTATTTTAAAACATGTTCAGAAACTTAAAACTGAGACAACAGAGAGAGTAACCAGCAGCAGACTGAATAACTTCCAGTAAAACACATCTGTACTTTTGTTTACACCATATTCATAAGACCAGTGCTGTAAAAGTTACTTTGGTTCTTCTAGGTTCTTTACTCCAGAACTAAGGCAAGGAATAGGGCCAAAATTCAAAAGTCAATCCCATTTCTCCTATCTGAATCCATTTCAACATTCCATGCACTTATCTCAAAATCAAACCGTATTTCTGTAAATTAAACTGAGTTCTCTTTTCCATAGAGGATCTTGCCCTACTCTTCCCTAAGAAAAGGTACTGTAGAAGAAATTACAATTATACAATTACAGTACAGATTACTAATTATCTTTGAAGTACCTAAAACAAGTGAGAATTTGCATTTTTATTATGGCAATAATGGATATTACAAACTCTTTGGATTTATAATTGAAAGATTTGAATAATCTAACAGCAATAATGGCCTGCCACATGAACAGTGACAAAATACTTCTAGTATTGATATTCAGCTACATGTTATAGACAAGACCAACCACAGGCCAAAATTTCTTCTTTTGCCATTTGCTATTTCACATGGAAGAAAAGCATTTTTTTTTCCAGGCAGCATTTCTGTACTTGTTTTAGAGAATTCAATAGTTTTATGTTCCTGTCAACTACCAGTTAATTTACTGATAGGTTTCTGTTATTGTCAAGTGATATTTACTCTATCAATACTGCTACTAGATGTTTCATTCTTTCACTCTTAATTTTCTGTAGAGAAACCTTGAAATACGTTAATTGTCAGGACTTGTATACTTCTCTCTGATTTGTGGGCAAGCAGGAATCACTTTCAGGCAAGGGTCATTCATTTTTAAGAAATCTGCAACTTGTACTTTGAATCTTAGTCCTTGTGGCACAGCAAGCCTCAAACACAGAATGAATGGAAGCTATGCAGAATCTATCTGACCTTTCAGACCAATAGCTTCATGGCCCTCTATTACCACTATTGCTTGTAGTTTTGTCTTCATTCACAAGATTTCTGTCACCAGAAGTGAAAACTCTCATGTCAGTTATCACTGTTAGTGCTTTGGAAACCTTGAGATAGAATTTCTAGAGGAAAGACGGACTTAAAAACCAGAAGTTGAGGGAGAAGTAGAAGACCATAAATATGTTGCCTGTCTGAAAGAAAGGTAAAACTGTCACATCCTAAGTGACTGAACAACAGGGACAAAAATGTCTTCTTCCTCTACAACAAACAAAGGGAAAGAGAACTTATCAATGAGTAGAAGAATCAATAATAGATACAAAAGATTAATTCCTTGAACTGGGATATAAAAAAATACCCAGCCTCCTTTCTCCCTCAGTGGCTCAGTAAGATGTACTTGTTTCTCAGACAACTCTACCTTCAATTCTTACATCACTGGAATGGCTAGCTTAATTTTCAAAATTAAGTGTTTCAAATCACGTGTGAGTGGAGAGGTTGTAACAACAGAAAGGAAGGAAAGATAATAAAATTATTTAAGTTCAAACAAGAGACATTTTTTTCAAAGCCCATCAAATTCTGTATATAAAGTATGCTCTTTTATATTGGTAAATAATTCTTTATTTTTCTGCAGAAATTAGCATACTAGATTTTGCAGCTATTTGAAAAAGAAAACTGGAATTTAAAAATCACTGGAAGATCTTACATACAGTACACCAATCATTCTTAACAAGCAATATTAACTCAGTTGTGACACATATAAAACTGGAATGCAGGATAGCATTACACTTTCCCTGGTCAGACTGACCCAGTCTTCTCTTTCCCTGGGCCCTTCTTAAATATGCCAGCTGTGAAGAGGAAAGCGGAAGATAAAACTGTCTGAGAAGACACTGGAATGATTTTTAAAAACTCCAAACATTTTGTTGTCAAAACCTTCCAAAGGAAGTGATTTAATTCACATTAATTTGAAGATGCCACAAAGTAACAACTTAATTGTCCAAATCATGCTGCACTCTTGCCACAGAACTATTAGACAACACAGAAAGTTACATACTCAGTAAGTTTTCTAAGAAATCTTTAATTGGAAAAGAAAAAAGTAACCTATATTTTGCATAATGAGGGACAACCAATTACTACCTTATCATACAAATAAAAAATATATGTTTCCCCATAAAGTAATCATCATTGTAATAAACATACCCTTTATTTTTCTATTTTATTTTAAAAGAACTAAATATGCATTTTGGAGTAATCCAAACGCTATTCTTGTAGTTTTAGTAAGATGATGAAAGTAATAGTTATTAATGCACGATAGCAAGTAGCCAAACAACGCCTATAAAAATGAGGTCTCATAATTTAATAAAGACCAAAATCAGAACACAGCCTGACAATACTGCAATCTATTGTTAGCATTTAATGCTCAGTCCTAAGACTTTAATTGCAACTAGACATGAAGTTCTGAGACTTAAGACTGGCAAAGTCTTTATTCAGCAGGCATGGACAAGGTGCACATATTTTATACATGCTGGTGTGTATAAATCATTGTTTGCTAGCCCAGTTCTAAGCACGCAAATAAAAACTTTACACAAGACTCCTTCTTTCCTTCTGCATGTACCTAGGGAAATTTATAGATACACAAAGACATATATGTATACATACAAACAAAACACAAGAAAAAGATGCTGCAAAGGAAGGATGAAAGAAATGTTGCTTTTCCCTCTAACTTCCATGCTTTCTTACTCATAAAAATGCC
The DNA here is from genome assembly GCA_013398175.1 of Climacteris rufus. NCBI lineage: Eukaryota > Metazoa > Chordata > Aves > Passeriformes > Climacteridae > Climacteris > Climacteris rufus. The sequence continues at coordinate 323,337 of VZRZ01000658.1, forward strand.
AGTCTCTTGCTTGTTTTTTTTTTCCCCTTTTGTTAAAGTAAGGAATTGAAAACAGCATTGCAGACCAGCAGAACTTAGCCAAGCACTATGTACAGACATATTTTTGGGAAGTTCAGACCCACCAAACAAAATCTGCAGAAAGACAGCACCGCAACAAGAGGCCTTCATCTGAAGTGGAGATAACAGACACTTCAGAATACCATGATTAAAAAGAAGTAGGGTTATAATTACTAGGTATGCAGAGGTACAGTTCAAAAACACCCTCTCCCCAGGTTTAAAACAAACACACACAGATGTCAAGAAACAACCATGAGATGATGCACTTAAAATAGTAATTCTGTTTACAAATTCAAGTTGGTGCTTGGTGGAAACTTGATTTCTGTAACATGTCCCCAAGATACAATCTAATACTAAAACTTATCCTGCGGTAGGTCTACTTTCCAATTACTAGAAGTAAGCATACAAGGTATATAATTAGTTATGACACTGGGACAGGCATACATGTTTCAACACAGACAGACCTCTGAACAAAGTTTTTGGCAGTATATGACAGAAGTCTTAAACTGAAAGCTCAAAGGCAGGGTATACTGCATTATAGAAAAAAAAATAAACCACCCTGTACCTTAAGAAGTTCTCACACCAAATGATTTTTAGAAGTATGAGTATATTCAGCTGAAGCACCCTTCATAAGCTGGAGACAAAAAAAAAGATATTGCCCTGAAGCATCAAAATGGGCTATATTACAAATTAAGAAAAAGAAACTCAATCCTTTGAATGGTTTTTTTCTTTCAGTGAAAGGGTGTAATTTTTCCCTAAAGACTACACTATAAGAAAACATTTATATAAATCAAAGAAGATTTCTTTAATGACTGTGGGCATGGGATCTTAAATCTGGGATGAAACACCAAATTCTATCAATTCTAAAATAAATTAGGCAAGGATTATACAAGTAGTACTTATCTGGGCATTAGGGAAAAAAAAGAAAAGAAAAGAAAAAGAAATTACTGTCAAAGATGTATCATCAACATGGTTTCAACGAGCACTCCCTGGAAGGGCCTTTAAGTCTAACTTCAGAATAAGTGAGCTCTGAGAAGTTCAACTGGGTATCTAGTTTCTAAATGTTTTCATTTAAGCAACCAAAAAGACACCAAATGAGATATGATGGCAATGTCCATTTGGATTAATCTTATGGATGTTTTGTTTCATTCTACAGAAAGAATTAGACTCAAACTACTTCGAACAAGCTTCCTCAGATGTTTGAAAGGGTCTTCTCGCTTTGCCATGTTCCCTACAAACAAGTATCTTAAATGTAATTTTTTTAACAGGATGCCCACGATTACTGTTTTTTATAACAGAAAACACTAAACCTGTCTCTGTAAAGGAAATTCTAAGTTCATAAATCTGTGAGGCAGCTATCTTGGAAAGTACACCTTAAGCTAAACAACCATAATTGATAGGTTTTTCCAGGCTAAAATTCATGAAGTTAATGTTTGCATAAGACACAGTAGTAATTTTTTAGGGTTTTCCTATGTTTAGAAAAAAGTTTACATATTCTTGATATGCAAACAAACCAAATAGTTCAGTTTTGGTACCTATCTTATTAAACATAACAGCATAATGTCTTTAGTATCATACCCTTAGACAAACACCAAAAACCAAAAAATTACGTTGCCTTTCTAAAATGAATGTAGTAATGCTACCTCCATAATCTTAGATTAACATTACTTAGAGAGCTGATACAGCTCCGTTGGCAGAAATATTTCTTTTGTCAGCATACACCATGTCCTATCTAAACAAAATCTGACAATAACTCTCTTTTCCCTGCTTCAGATGCTTAACAAAAAATATGTCCCTTGCTGAATACTTGGAAACAGTGCGCCTGTGATGTCACACACTATGTTCATATGAGGAAAGAAATACATTTTTCAAAGATAAGGCTTCCCATGATGAACATACAGTATCAGATTCCTTGTGAAGCAGAAAGAGTTAAATGTTTGTTTGTTGATTACAACTGTGGTAATAGTGCTAACAAGGCACTTAAGATTAAACCATATAATTCTTACTCAGTTAAAACTAATACTTTTAACATCATCCCAGAAACATTCTACTTCACAACCTGCATAGTAGCTGGTTGGGCCACATTCGGCACTAGTTCAGTTCATGAATGTAACACCAAGAAAAATAACCTAATCCTGGGGAAGCAAGAAACTAATTTAGCAGCATCTGGATACACCCCAGAAGTACCTGTATTAGCCTTCTCTAAATTGTCCCTACCTCAGCAACTAGACCTTTACTTCCCAGTCCTACAAACAAAACAACAATTTTTGAAAACTAGCTTCAACTCAAGAGAAGGAAAGGCTTCATCTCACGTACTTTTTTGCATGTAAAAGGCACTGGTGTATATCAATTGCTGTAAGCAATAGCATAATACTAGTATGAATAAGTACAAAGATACTACCATTCAGTGTACTCCAGAGTTACAATGTACTTCAGAAGAACACATAATAACGTACAGTATTGCATTGGTCAACCAGATCAAGCTTTTGCTAAGAAAGGTTGGACCAGATGATACATGAGGTTCCTTCCAACCCAGTATTCTGTGACTAGGAGGCTTATCCATAGATTTTGCTCTATTTAAGAGAGCAAAATGTATTGTATTTTTCAAGCTTTACAGTATACTCCAGAATTACATTATTACCCCAATTTTCTTTCTTCACAATCAACATGTGAATACATGCTACAGATTATAATATTATGCAGACCACACATTCAACGATATGTGAATACCACTGTGGATTTTTTAAATCTGCAGCTATCACTTATAATAAAAGTTCAGTTCTTACAAGTTGCTACAACAGAAAGATGACTGGACTTCTGTTCCAAACATTGTTTTCTTCTCAGTTCTGTGAGGTTTTGGTTAACTAGCATGGTGACTCAGATACTATTCAAGAAGTGCCTGTCTTTAGCATGACATTATAAAAGACTCTTGAAAACATACCATGATTCAAATTCCCATGATCCCTTTAGACAAAAGTGTTAATACTACAGCCCTACTGTTTTCCAGCTCTGGCAATTAAGACTGGACATTAAACTCATGAAAGCCAAAGGTAAAACACCCATGAACTATTAGAAAATAATTACACAAAGAAGGAACCACCAGGTGACCAGGATACAGACTCACAGTGTATGAGTTAGCTTGCAGCACATCATCTAGATTTTCCAACACTGAAAGTGAGGTAAACTACATATAATAAGGACAGTACAAATCAGCTGACACTGGTAACAGGAAGCTTTCACTTCTTACTAAAGGTTACCCTGCAGTAACAGCCTTCAGTAGGTGTGTTCACAAGAACCAGAAACTTAGAAAGGCAAAAGTTTTTTCCAAGTCAATGTCAGATCTGGTACTGGCTGCCTTGCTGAGGGAGCATCTGTTCCATCAGCTCACTCTGAAGAAACTGCAGATGAAGTTTGCTCATTCCTGAACTGTCACATACAAACCATGTTTCTTCACAAGTAAGGTCTTAGAATGATAACCTGGTTTTGGCCTATAATTCAAGTGTGTAACACATTTTCTTGACATCTTGGGATGAAATTTCAATAGCTATATAACAGCGATTTTTAAGTACTGAAGGCCAACAATGTGTATAGCACAAACCATCTAACAAAACACCCCCCTTTCACTGCCTCATAAATTTCACTTCCATTGAAATTATCTAATATCCCAAAGGCACCAACTTCTACCTTGCCTGAGATCAAGTTAAACAACCCCTGCATCTGTTTGCACTGGACTCAACAATTCTGCGTACCTATCACAGTGACTGGCAAAACTGAGATTACAAATAGCAGTCAAAGAAGTTACCTGTTAAGTAGTACGGCTTAATTTCAGTTGAACTTCCATTACCCTTCACATAATTTATGAATTTCTAAGCTTTTTCCCACTGTGACACTGCATTTTGTCAACACTTGATATTTCCCATTATTTTATGTATAGTGTCAGTTACAAATACTTATTTTTGCAAGATTTTCTTACTAGGAACAGCATGTTCCTAAAATCTTCACGGTCCTGAAGCTTTTTTCACAGAAAACACAGAAATATAACATAAAAATCTAACCAAACGTACCATATGAAAACATTCCCATGAGAATACAATCACAGCATACTTCAATGTACATTTATAACAGCAATAGAATCCAAGATAAAAGGATTAAAGATCCCCTTTTGCAAGCCAACGAAATGCCAGACCACCTTTGGTTACTCTTCCTTTACAATGTATTACAAAAGGCATAATGTTGTGTCTTTTATGAAATATTGCAATCACAAATGGAAGGCATGAGATTTCTTAAAGGAGAGGAGATCCTTAAATTAGGCAAAAATCTGCAAGGAATCCTCTAAAAATCCCACTGAACACTGCTTTCCAGATAAAATATCCGCAAGAGATTCTGTCCCTTCACAGAATTAGAGAGATATCAGAGGCTTGGTTGTTAGCAGGTCTCATTATCAATACTATAATGTATTTATGAGACACAGGTTCACAATACTGGCTTTGGTTTCAGTAATGTGCATGGGAACATATTCAAATCACAGAATAACTTAATAACTCAAAGGAAACTCAGTGGATGGTATGAGAATGGTGAGAAAGAGGGTTTATAATATACAGAACAGACAAGAAAGCTGAAGAATAACAAAAATAAAGTAAGAAATGCAAAACTCCAAGCAGAAACCAGTATTTGCTAAAATGTACTCCTAAGATTAAAGGGAAGCAAAATACTTGGTTTCCCTTTCAACAGTGCAGTAATTTTCACAGACAATTTTTAGAATTGATCTATATGTCACTTTTACTTAAGAACCAGAACTGCCCAAAAAGCCTTCCTGGTAACAAAAATTCCAATTCAGAAAAATATTATGCATATATATATGTGCATATATATATATATATATATATACATATATTAGTATTTACTTATATCACTGAATTAGAAAATTAGAATCACTGAATAGGTAAGTTTGGACAGAACCACCAAAGAGGTCATCTGGTCTAACCTCTCTGGTCAGGTAGGGTCATCTCAGAGCACGTATCACAGGACTGCATCCCAAAGGTTCTGGAATATCTCCAATGAGGAAGACTCCATCACTTTTCCGGGAAATCTGTGCCAGTGCTCAGTCAGCTGCACTCTAAAGTATTTCTTACTCATGTTCAGGTGGAACGTCCTGTGCATCAGTTTCCACTCATTGCTTCTTGTCCTATTGCTTGGCAGCACCGAGCAGAGCCTGGTCCATCCTTTTGGCACCCTCCCTTCAGACAACTGTATGCGTCGATGAGGTCCCCGCTCACTTGTCTCTTCTTGAGGCTGAACAGGCCCAGCTCCCTCAGCCTTTTCTGACAAAAAAAATGCTCTAGTTCCTTATGCTAAAAAAGATGCTCCAGTCCCTTAACCATCTTTGTCACCCTCTGCTCCAACAGCTCCATGTCTCTATTGCATTGAGGATCCCCGAATGGGATGCAGCACTCCAGATGCACGTTCCTAGGGCTGAGTGGAGGCGGAATACTTGAATGCAAGTATGCATGTGTGCACTGTGTGTATACAACAGATATGAGTATAGGTATGTACGTTTGCGTATAGTTTTGTATTAATGCGTTTATAAAGAAATATTGTGTATGTATTTACCATAATATATTGTACACACACACACACACACACACATGCACACACACAAAGAGGAAAAGTTGCAGCAGAATTTCTGAAAGTTTTTCCTTCCACTCCATCTGTAGCTCATCTTTCTATACAGGCCACTGGTAAGTATTTCACAGAGCAATAAATTGCTATTTGAAGGCAATTTGCATTAAATTTAAACATCAGATCAAAATAATTCTTGCAACATGTAAAACAAAAGAAACACACATATTTTGTGCTAGCAAAGGCCCTCTGACCATCAATCTGATATGTGCTAGCCACACTGGAACACACTCAAGAGTCATACGGAGATGAGACAGGCACTTCTGAGGCAATTACAACCAATAGGGAGACATCAAGGAAATACCTAAAAAATTAAGGGGTGCTCCTCTAAGAAAGAGACTCAGCCAACAGCCCAGCTCAAGTGCCTCTACACCAATGCACACAGCAAGGGCAGCAAATAGAAGCTGGAAGCCACCATGCTGCTAGAAAGTTATGACTAAGATGCCATTATTGAAACTTGGTGGAATTAATCCCATGACTGCACTGTCTAGGAAACTGCCCTCAGGAAGAAAGCCGAAAAGAGCTGGCAGATTTTTAATGACCTCTTCCATAGAGCCCAAGAGCTAGTGACCCCCAGGAACAAGAATTCAGGCAAAGAAGGCAAGAGATGGTATGGCAGAATAGAGAACTGCTGGTCAAACTAAAGGGCAAGAAGCAAATGTAGAGGCAGAGAAGCAGAGATGGGTCTTCTTCCTGGGAAGAGCACTGGGGTGCTTCCCAGTTGTGTAGGGATGGGGTGAAGAAGATCAAGGCAAATGTGGAATTCAACTTGGTCAGGCACACAAGGAATCACAAGGGCTTCTACAGGTATGTTAACCAGGAAGGGAAGGTCAAGGAAGGTGTACTCCCTCTGATGAACAAGCTGGAAAACTGGTAGCAACAGATAAGGAGAAGGCTGAGGTACTCAACAACTTTTCTGCCTCAGTCTTCACTGGCAAGCTCTCTTGCTGCACCTCTCAAGTGAGTGGATGAATCTTATGACAGTGACTGGGGGAGCAAAGTTCTTCCCACTCTAAGGGAAGACCAGGTTTGTGACCATCTGAGGAACCTCATCACTCATAATTCCATGGGACCTGATGAGATGCATCCCATCCTCCTGAGGAAATTGACTGATGTAGCTGCTAAGACACTCATTATGATATTTGAAAAGGCATGGCAGTTAGATGGAGTCTCAGGTGACTGGGAAGGGGAAAATACTAAACCCATTTTTAAAAGAGTAGAAAGAGGGACCCTGGCAATGACTGACCTGTCACCCCTCCTCTGTGCCTGGGAAGATCATGGAACAGATACTTCTAGAAGCTGTGCTAAGTCACATGGATGTCAGGAAGGTGATTCAAGACAACCTGCACCGCTCCATCAAGGCAAAATTTTGCCTGACCACCTTAGTGGCCTTCTATGATAAGAGTCACTACACCAGTGAACATGTCATTTATCTGCACTTCACGTAAAGTCTTTGACATGATTCCCCACAATATTCTTTGCTCTAAATTTAAGAGATATGGATTTGGTAGATGGACTGTTTGGTGGATAAGGAATTAGTTGGATGTTTGCATACAGAGGGTAGCGGTCAATGGCTCAGTATCCTAATTGGTGACAAGTGTCCTTCACAGGTCTGTCTTGAGATCAGTGTTATTTAATGTCTTCATCAATGGCATAGACAGGGCGATCGAAAGCACCATCAGGAAGCTTGCAGATGACACTGAGTGGTGTGATTGACACACCTGAAGGATGGGATGCCATCCAGAGAGACCTGGATAAGCTAGAGGAGTGGGCCCTTGGGAATCTCATGAAGTTCTACAAGGGCAAGAGCAAAGTGCTCAACCTGGGTTGGGGCAACCCCCAGTATCAACACAGGTTGGAGAATTAAGGAAAGAGAGCAGCCTTGCAGAGAGTGACTTGGAGGACTTACATGGATGAACAGCTGGACATGAGCTGGCAATGTGTGCCTGCATAACAAAAAAATCACTGTATCCTGAGCTGCATCCAAAGCAGTGTGGCCAGCAGGGAGAGATTCTGCCCCTCTGCTCCTCTCTAGTGAGACCTCACCCGGAAAACTGAATCCAGCTCTGGGGTCCCCAGCACAGGAAGGAAAAGGACCTGTTGGAGAGAGTTCAGAGGAGGCCAACAGCTTCACTATAGAAATGGAGCATGTCTCCTGTGAGGAAAGGCTGACAAAATAAGGATAGTTCAGCCTGGGGAAGAGAAGACTTTGGGGTGACCTAACTGTGACCTTCCAGTACCTGAAGGGATCCTACAAAGAAGATGACGAGAAACTTTTTACAAGAAAATATCAGGGCAGTGGCTTCAAACTGAAAGGGAGTAGGTTTAGATTAGGTATTAGGGAGAAATTCTTTACTGTGAGAGTGTTGAGGCACTGGAAGAGGTTGTCCAGGCAATTTGTGGATGTCCCACCCCTGAAAGTGCTCAAGGCAACACTGGATGGAGTTTTGAGCAATGTGGTCTAGTGGAAGGTAACCCTGCCCATGGTGGGGGGGTTGGAACTAGACAATCTTCAGAGTCCCTTCCAACCCAAAGCATTCTATGATTTTATGGTTTTGCTTTTTCTGACCTACATTTTTGTTTCTTTGTTATAGACTTAGCACATCAAGAGCAAAATCAATCCTAAAAACTGATTGCATTTAAAAATGAAGTCTGAAGGTGTACAGTTGTACTCCTCACATCCTTGAGGCTTAAATCTGTAAACATGAAGACAAGAATAGTTCTCTTGACTCTACCACTCAGTTTCTCTCTTGCAACTGTTTGATCTACTGCAACTAGATTCTTCATGAGCCTGGCAACAGCTACAGGACTTTTGTTTTTTTGTTTTTTTTTGACCTTCCATGTTGACACTGGGAAGACAGTAACCCCCTGTATGTTCCACAGGTTTATCTAACAGACTCAGAGATGCTCTGTAGAGCCCAGAGGCTTCCAACTACTGCATGGAACTCACAAATTATGCAAAACTCATCCCACCATATTGCCCGCACCTGTGAATCATTTAACAGGAAAAGGACTATGAAATTCCACATACAAGTAACACAAGAGAACAGGGAAGTTGAGTATAGCTGGAAAGTGGCAAGCCTCTTGTCCTGCTACTAGGGTGACTAGAGATAGAAGCCTGTTCAGGTTCTTCCAACATTATACTATAAGCCTCACCTACCTCCTTCCCTGCTATAACCAGCATCACAGAGCCCTCTCACCTCTTTATTTTTAAAAGACTACTACTACAGGATTCACAAAGGGTATCCAGCAATCTGGAGGCAATGGTGAACAGTTCTTTCCCATTTTCTGACCCCAAGCCAAACCGGGAAGAACCCACTAGTTCACTCCCATCCCTGCTACTGTCATACTGACACCACCATTCCAAAAGTGTCTGCTCAGGAACTGAAGAACTTCTTGCTTATGGAGAATCATTTGATATCACATATGCTTTAAATATACCAGCTGATAAATGAGATTCACCACTGATATACAATCTAGTACCCATGAGATGTGGATAAGAGGAAATACAGAAAATTGTAACTTACATTCCAAAAGCAAAAGTTAAAAAAGAAGCACAGTTTAAAGGAATAGAAATCTTTAAATCACATCACTTATCTACTATTGCTTCCTGTTCCTGCTTTATTTTCTTCCCACCTTACCAAGTGAATTATATCAGCTTACACTTAAATTCACTTAGAAGCTTTTACTTACCTAACATACACAATTTTACACATTGCTTTTTAATATTTGCACCAAAGTGAGAGGAAAATCTTAATGCCAGTTTGTGTACTGAAAAACATAAATTATTCAGGCTCTTCACATTGCTTATACAATCAGCCAACTGGCTTGTAGTGTCATTTATTTTGATCAGGCATATTTTATGGGTTATCAGAAACAAGGTATCTGCAAAAGCTGGCTCAAAATACAGCTGCTAACTAAAATACAGCCATGGCCTAGCACAAAAGTTGAAAGTTTTCACTACTACTTATGCAGCATTCACTATTTTTTTCTAATTCGTAGCATCTCTAGCAGAACAGCAAAACATTTTCCAAAATTATCTCTAGGATTCTGTCCAGAATCTCATTATGGAGAGTTAAGTATTTTATCAGCAGACTTTTAGAAGCATCACAATGGTGTAAAATGGTGCAAAAGCACTGCCCAACTGTATTGTAGACTATAAATTACTGTACAAAATAACTTTTCAAACATACAGATGGGATATGTGCCCATTTGATTAGTACTAGGAATATACCTGTAACTTAATAGTGAGATGAATAACAAAACTTTTTTTTAATAAAATTGGCATTCTGCCACAACAAAGTCAATGGAGCTAGGCCAGTAAGAGTCTATCAAAACAACTACAAAAGTGATTACTTAGTAATGAAAACTGGCATGTCTTTAAAATAAAGGGTGAAAAAGCACTTTCAGGAAAATATTTTCCTTAGTTCAAAAATGGTACTAATCAGGGGTTCCAAATTATTTTACTTTAAATTTATTATACCTCAATTCAATTTTAAATTAGTTTTATTGCAAAAAATCACCAGGCTAGTTGCAATAAAGAGAAGTAGTTCATCATGCTGAGCACATCCCTCTAAATGTCACATGCTACATTTCAACAGGAAAATTTATTTGATTCCTAACTGGCCCTTTCATCTTTGATTTGGAAACCATGTAGTAAGTTTTAGACTCATCAAAGCTAATATCAGTCTACTAATGAAAGGATGTTTTAAACTACGGGCACTATGATATTGTTCCAGCTCATGTCTTAAGACTTTGTTCCATTTAAATATTTGTCTAATACAAATCACAAAATATAACAGATTCCCTTTTAATTTGAAGAAAGTGGAATTAAGTATCAGCATTACAAATGTTTCCAGTGTTTTAACAAGAAAAAATAAAAGATTAGTTTTGCTAAATTTTCTCTTAAACATATTTTTCTTTGGATGCACTTGTTTCTACAGTCAATTATTATACTGCTGGTCATTTTGGATTCTGTGTTCTGAATTAAAGCAAAAGGTGCAGCCAGGTTTCACTTGTTTAATAGCAAAAACATAAAGAACTAAAAAGAACAGAACTCCTGTTAATAAATGATGACCACTGATACCTTCTGATGATGCTAATCTAAAATGTTCATCTGAAATAAGGAAGCTGTAAGAATTTTCCTGTAGCCCACTAGAGTTATAATCTTCAAAATCCTCTTAGTGTGCTATGAAAAGTGCAAAGGAGGTGACTAGACAGTATTCAACAGTTTCATAGGTTTCAATGGCTTTACTCCCACTTTCAACCTTGCTGTGACTAGGAGGAATATGAGACCCTGATGTTTTACACAGAACTAAGGAGAATTATTAAAATTATAATTTAACTATAAATCTATAGGTCTAATTTTGTTTTGGCCAAAATCTCCTTACGGAAGTCGTATGAAATTATGTATCATATTGTGAAAATGCTACTGATAAAAATGGAACTAGAATGCATTCCAAAAGGTCAACTACAGTAAAGTCAGGAACAAGTATGTATTTTTTGCTGTTGTATAAACAGAGAGTTCAGAGTTCAGCTGGATTTGTTTAACAGGATAGGTAAGATGGACTTCAAGAAACTTCAGAAACAGAATGTATGTGAATGCTGCACTGGATGAAATGGAGGATGTGCCTCAGGAGAATGTAGAAGCTGTGTCAGAACTACTAATTTTGTCTCTTTAGGTAGCAAATGTAGAATAAACTACTTAGATGCACCTAGATATTCTCAGCCAAATTTATGCCTCAAAAAAGACCATGATAATGCTTTTAAGTACATCAAGAGTGAACTTTTGAGCTTTATTAATAGGAATATATCTTAATGTATTGCACTTTGTATTTGCAATTTTTTTTCAAGTAATTTGAAAGATTTAAAGGCTTTGATCAAAAAATGAGTAAATAGAAACAACAGTCATAAAGTGTATTACCTAGGACAGTTTCAAGCATACTTTAGCCTAGCAGCTTAAAAAGTGAAAAGCAACACATTTCTAAGTCATAGAAAACATATTTTCCCTGTAAACGGTGCTTAAATGAAACTAACATGATTGACAAGTACCTCACAAGCAAGCCTTGGCAACACTTAGCGCAAGTCCATCTCTTCACCGTTTTAAGAGAAATTCCTTCACAACTGTTTGTCTTTGCAATAACTCCTACAAAGCTCATTAGTGCCAGCCTTGGTTTATCCCCCATGTTGTGCATTTATCTCTGGGATGCATTATCAACATGTGGCACATGTCCTTGACATGCACAGAAGAGTTTCACCCCAGGATAGCAGCATGCATGACAATAGTGTTGACTCTTACCCCTTTATGGTTGCTGGGATGTAACCGAGAAATCTAATAACTGTGACAGTAGGCCTTTAGGTTTCTCCTTGCCTTTCCAGACAGTGAAGCTGCACAGACACTAATGAAAGGTTAAATGAATAGGAATAGCTGACAAGAGGTACAATAAAGAAGGGACTTGGTAATCCACAGACACTGAGCAGAGATCCTTGGCTCAAGCCGAGAAAGGACAGCACATCGTCGAGTCACAATATTTAAAACAGCTTGCTATACACAGAGGCTTTTGTGTCTGGGTACATGTCTGGCTTTGGAAGAAAAAAAAAGATACTGAAAAGAAATTTCAGCATGAGGCACTTTGGCAAATGTCAGGTCACAAAAAGGGAAAAATGTTTTTTGTTTGCTGTTACATCTTTGTATTCAACAGTAAAGAGCATTGACTAAGAACACAAATCAAAAGTTTCAAAATAATACATATTTGACAAATATGATAAAGTTGCAACACTAATTCAGTGTGATTCCAGCTGACAGCATGACGGGTATGGTACATACACCCAGCTGCATTTACAGCTGATAACAGTTAATACTATGCTTTACATACCCTCTAAAACTTCCCATAGCTGAAGATTTTCTAACAGGCCTAGCTCCTACAGTTTTATATGCAGCAGAACGGTAGAGCTAACCAATTGTAATACTCTGCAAAAACACTGCTGAACTTCCAGACAGTGCACCAGACCATGGTGACTTCAGTAGTTATCTTATGGCATTTTGATTTCACTTGGCTTGTGACTTACAAATCACCATTATGAACATTCTGGTTTCCATAATGAAAAAATAATTGCAATACCCAGAGTGGTTTTAAAACTTCCCTAGCTTTTTATAGTCTTCTACAAAAATGTGATTTAAGTACATAGTAGGACACTAAAAAAAAAAATTTAAGGAAACAGAAACAACTCTCTAAAGTAACAAATCAGAAGCAAATCTGATCATTACCTGAATCTGTGTGAGTTACCTTTACATAAAGTATTTCAAGAGAAAAGTACTGAAATAGATGCTGCAGATTAAAAGAATTCTCTCTCAAAATCCTTTATTTTCCTGGAATAAGAAAAAAGTATTTACCTATCTATCTGGAGTATAAAATATACATATTTATAATATGTGGTGAGAGCACTATGGAAAGATTCTAAATGAGAGAACCTCTTTGAACAACCACATTAAATTACAGGAGAACTCCTGAGTGTACTAAGATTCTAATAATCAACAAATAAAGAGTTTTACTAGCATGGCACATAATGAGAGCTGCTGTGTGAGAGATGAAGGAGACAAATTTGGTACTTTATCTCACTGGATTATATAATTTACCTGAAGTGGTAAATAAGTTTCTCCAAAGTAATACATATAAAATCTGCCATATAATTATTAAGAAGCAATTATGAGCAATGCATTTTTAGAAAAAATATGTCAGAATTTAGGTGGGATGAAACTGACACAGAATAAAAAGGTTTAGACAGATGCTTTTTATTAACCATGTTAAATGCTATTCTACTATATAAAGCACAAATTTCTGGCTAGATTAGGAAGTGATACACATTTCTAAAATGACAGATATACTCTACTTGTTTTGTATTTTATGAGGAATCTTTCATATTTCCAGACATGCACATTTTTTCCCTAACACATACTAATACTAGACATTAAATCAAATTAAATCATTAAGTCAAAAGCTCTGTGTAAACCTGCAGACTGAAAGTCAGGACTCTCATTAAACAATATTCAGCAACGAAAAGGCTTCACATTCTAGTGACAGTGTTCAAAGTGCAAAAGGGAAAGGACATTGCAGAAACGCCCATCTTTGAGACGAAAGAAAAATAAATTTGGGTTTTGTACAAAATCCAGTGTTTTACTTGGACTTGTTCTAATGTAATTGCTTTGCTGTTGGTCATTTCTGCTTTGTTTGAAATTCACAAGATGTGTAGTCATCCACAAATCCTACTGACATACACGTATACGTAACATCGAATAAAGCCACCTCGAAGTCTAATTTTTGGATCTTTGGCTCTGAAAAAAAGTTAGTAATCAGCCCTCCCTTATTCAGAATATTTTTCCCTTTTTCTTACCTATTGCATGTCTAATAAAATGCGGAAGCTCCCTCTAGCTCTGCAGAGGAGCTTAAGTGACCAATGATCCCTTACAGTTCCTTTCCATTTTCAAAAGCAATACCAAAAGAGAGTGAGAGCAGTATTTCCCTTACACAATAAGTGTTCTTGTTTCCATTCAGCAGTGTTTTCAATTCTGCAACTTGAAAGGACGTGGATAATATGTGAGAACATCTGCTATGAAATACAGAAAGTTAAATACTGCTTACTATTGTGCAGCATACTATAGACCGTCTTAATCATTTCCAACTTACACTTTATTTACCAAATTCTGGTTTGAAATCTTGCATTGTTTGACAACCTAGCCATGTATGTATTTAAACACACACACACATACATACACACAAACACACCCCCCTCCATTCCACTTTCCAATTACCAAGTGCAAAATAATGTAAAAAATCCTGATGGATGATAACATTGCTCCATTTAGGACCCAGATTTTAAGTACAAAATGTTAGTTAAAACAAATTTGTTGGTATGCGCTGATTTTCTAGAAAACCAGTAATGCCAGTGGTAATTTGCTGACTGTATTTTCACCCACCATAATATTTACACCTACCATTTGTAATGCCTCTTGTTGTTTAATCTCCACTGCATTTCAGTATTGGATACTATGGAATTACAGTTATTTAGCAGGCTATATATAATGTAGTTGACATGTGCAATTGATATTTTAAATGTCTTACAACAACTGTAAAAGCCTCATTACAGACTAGCAAATCATTTCTAACAAGCAAGTTCAACTGACAAACACCAAAGCAAACCTGCAGTCTATGCTGCAAGTGTGTTTGTTTCATTTAAATGATATACATTTAATGCAGTGTGCTATGGACCATCTGTACAAACTTTATTAAGTAAGAGAGTGAAGTTCCAAAGTAATATGGTTATTGTGAAGCTTTTGAAAATAAAACTGTAATAATAAAAATAAAAGGAATTCTCAGTAACAACAGAGAGAATAGCTTACTTTCCCCTCCCCCAATTTCTTCTTTTCTGAACAGCTGTATTATCCAACTTAAGTTGCTCTGCTAATTTCAGTCCCACAAGGACTAACTTGCAAGGCAAAAAAGTACTAGAAAAGATCAATTTGCTGGGAAAGATCAAATGAGAAAACTGTGGGGACAGCACCAGGTCATAGTATGAAGAACTAAGCAGACCTGTTCTTCATTAACTTAAGCTCTCTTGGGATGTCACACACTACCTGTCCACGGGCTTATTGAACCGCCTAACCCTCATCTCTGTACCATTCTTCTGGGCCCAAGTGAATCATATCCTGCTGCTGACAAGTTAGCAGGGGACTGCGGCTGCAACATGAAAGTACTTTTCTTTCTTGTCTAAATCAGGCAGATTTTTGAAAAGAGGACACAGCACTGACTCGTGACATGGCAAGATGAAATGAGAGGTCTGGGCTGGTCTTCGAGCTGTGTAGATAAAAGTAATCAAATGACACTCCTGGAATGCAAATTGGCATTCTTGACTGCAGCAGTTGCACAACCATGAAACATCTCTGACAGCAAGCAAGATTAGGACAAAATGTTATGTAAAGCACTGAACTCAAAAACTCACTAGAAAATTCAAACTGTAACATTTACATTTTAATACAGCAATAGCCATCTCTGCTTTCGTCTGCTTCTTTACTTTGTTTACTGCAATCACATACCCATCTTTCTCAAATGCCTCAATAAATAATAAAAAATAATAAAAAATGTAATGTGATTAGAGGCACAGATCTGCTTTTAAAAGTTTTTTTCCCTAAAATGTCACACTGTTGTATTTTTTAATAAAACAATATACCAAGGCAGGATTTTCCTATTATGTGTGCAAGATGTGTGCTTAAGGAACACTTTCACAATTCCAAGTCTTAAAAGCAGTTTCAAAATTTGCTCATAACAAATAGTTCATAATTTACACTTAGACTTTTCTACATCTGGATCAGGTAAAGATGAATCCTTTGAAATATTTAGTAAGTTTTAAAATTCATGTGCTTTAGGATTTTAAGCAGAACATACATAGAGCTAGCTGGCTCATTAACACTGGACAGTTTAAAAAGAAACTACAGTGCATCAGAGAGCACATATGCCCCATTAAATTTCAGATTAAAAAATCCTGCTATTTTTAAGGGCAAGGAAAGTTCCACATACTTTTACAGGAACTCGGTATTTTTGTACAGATCTGTTGATCAGGCTTACTAAATATTACTGTCTGAAATGAACTCAGTAATTAAACTCTGAACATTTGTACTCTGACACTATGACAAAAATGCTGCTCATTTTAAAATTCATCTATGGAAATGGGTTATAATACAGAGGGCGAAATGGAAGATAATGAGAAATATAAGCACACTTCCACTAATATTTCAACTGCTATATACAGCTAACATACAGATTAAGAAAATAAATTAGTAATATCCTGCTTTGATTTCATACTTAAAAATAGCTTCAAACCATTTTAACCGTCAGCCAGACACACACACACAAAAAAAAACACTCACTGCCACTTTAATCCTGGGTACGCCAGATTACTACATGATGTCTTTTGTGCATCAATTTTACAACAGCTTGACTCTAGGGTAAATGGGAACCATCATAAATCGCATGCTGCTTTCAAAACCACTTTAATTTCTGTCAGTGTTACTATAACCACAGTCCTGGGCACATGCTGCTTTTTCCCCCTCCCTTTTTCTTTCTTTCTTTTTTTTTTTCCTTGTTGTCTACATTTGACAGTTGCATCTCCTACACTCCAATTGTGGCTTTGATCACTGAAACAAGACATGTCATGCTAGGCAGAGAAGGGAAAAACACAATCCCTCCATCGTAAACTCCCTTCATTCACACAGACATGTGCTCTATCTATAGTTTGAGTGCTGTATATAGATACATACATGTATACATGCATAAACACAGACATTATAGAAGTATATACAAATACAGACATATATATGCACACACTTGTGTGTGTGTGTGTGTGTACATGTCTGTGTATATTCAAGGCACACAAGACAGCTCTGTAACATCCCTGTAGTGAGGTGACAAAAGCTGACTGAAAGCAGAGCAGCAGTCAAACAGCGTCTGGAAACACACTACTTCATTGAATACCGGATGATCACCCCTCATCACCAGCTGAGGTCGGCCCACGTGTTAATGAGAACAGTTATCATTCTGCATGTTAAGTGTAGCCACGGCTTAAACAAGCTTGTCTTTTACAGCCGTTTAACCTATCCTCACATTACAACTCAGACAAACGGACTTCAGTCATGAGCTCATTTCGAATTTTAATTTTTAAATTAAAAGTCCAAACCCTGACTTGCAAAACCCCTACTGTAAAGATGTGCATTTGCACAGCACATGAAATAAGCAGCAAAAACTTGTTCAAAGTTGGTTTTTGAGGGAGGGGCTCCCCATTCCCTTTTACAGTTAGGGCATCAGCATAACTCTGCAAGTTCTGTTAGCAATCGGTGATTGGAGAGGTGCAAACTGCAAGCACATGCACAACAAAAAGAAGAGAGTTTCGGAGGGAAGGTGGATTTACACTCCTGCCTCCCTGCCGCAGGCGGTGTTTCACACGCGAACACACAGCTCCTTCCCGCTCTCAAAGGTTACCTTTACATTGTGTGCAACCGTACTCATTTCCGAGCAGAAGATGGTGGCCAAAATAGATAGACCACCGTATGTCCGATTCAACCCCACTCCACCTTCATTCTCCCTCCCTCCATTCGCAAACTTTTTTTCACGCTAACTCCTCATATTTAGTGAAAGGAAGGAGGCGGTAAAAAGCATGTGGCCATCCCATTTCAACCCCCCAAACTCACTAAGTTTAGCACAACCTCTTAGACATTTTTTCCCCCAATCCACGCAGCACAGACCTGATTCATTTATTTATTATCCCCGTCCTTCGCCTTGCCAGATTGCTTGTTTATTTGAAAGCTGAAACACACCCATAGCGAGCAGGGCTGCTTGTGTTACTGCACAATTTATTAATCAAATCAAACCAAAGTAAAGGCTAGAATGAAAACGAAAGGCTGCTGGAAACTTCTTACCATCTCTGCATGCTGGTTGCCAAGTGCACCCCCTGTCTCTCGATCTCCTCTCAGCGGCAGTGCCAACACCCTTCCTTTTGCCTCTGGGCTCTCTGAGCTTCACTCTCTCTCTTTACCTCCCCTCCCTTTCTCCTTCAGCCCCCCTCCCCCCCAGGTGATTTGACCTAAAAATGGAGATTTAAAAAAAAATACTTTTCCCCCTAAAAAAAACCCCACACACATAAAAAAAAACAAAACAAAACAAAAAACACACCACAAACCAACAAAAGGCAACAAAAAAATAAAACAGCAGCTGCAGCAACAGCGACAGTTCCTCTCCCCCCTCCACCCTTTTTCTCTCTCCCTCCCTCTGACTCTTTCAAAACTTCAGCCCCCAAAGTTCAGCCCGAGCAGCACGGAGAAAGAAAGAGAAAGAGCTTTCAGCGGAGAGCTGGAAGTGATGGGAGGAGGGACCTAGGTTCGGGTCAGAGCCTCCACAGGTTGGTTTGTTGTTGTTGGGATCTTTGGCTGGGGAAGGGGAGGCGACAAGGGGAGACTGCGAGCGGCTGAGAGAGCGCAGCGCTGCTTCCTTCTAACCCCGAGCTCTCGGGCGAGGGCGGGAGGCAGAGAGGGTTACTTTTTCACACACACACCCCCGACTGCTCTTTCCCCTTCCCTCTGTCTCCTCCCTCCCCTGCAAACTTTCTGTGCCAGGTGGGGGCCGCGGCAGAGGCCGCCCGCGCCCAGCTGTCAAAAACACCCAGCGGACGCCGCCAACTTTGTGGCGAGGTCGGCCAGCGGCGCCCCGCGGAGCTGCCGCCTCTCTGCCTCCCTCTGCCTCCTTTCGCCTTCCCGCTCCTCCGCCCGGCTGCTCCTCGAGCGGCTGCAGTCCCTCCCGCTGCCTCTCCTCTTCCTTATCGGCTCCAGGCACCGCTGGAGCGAGCGAGAGAGAAGGCGGCAGTGCGAAAGAAAGCTGGAGGGAGGGCTGAGAGGGGGCAGAGATACGGCGGAAAATGGAGCATAGCCCAGAGGAGGGGGTAAGGAGCCGGAGGGAGAGAGAGAAGAGCGTTAGAAAGGAAGGGAAAAGTTAGGCAGAGGAAAAGTTTTTGCTCGTGGTGCCGGTTTCCCGCTTCCCACCCATTGCTCCATCAGCTCCCAGGGCTCTGCTGCGGCGGCGGCGGCTGCTGCTCGGTGTGGCATCTGAGGAAATATTTTGTAAAAGGGTGGGAT